>CM052440.1:105767270-105781251 GCA_028533085.1 Varecia variegata | reverse complement strand
TTTGGTGGGCATCTATTGAGCTGTTCAGTATGTAATGCAGGTCTGAGAACTTCCCGCAGAGCAGGTCTGGTCTTCGCAAATGCCATCAGTGATTCCTTGTCTGGGACAGTCTTTATTTCTCCCTCATAGATGAAGCTCAGTTTTGCCAGGTTAAGAATTCTAGGTTGGCCATTGTTCTGTTTAAGAAGATTGAGGATGGGTCCCTAGTCGCTTTGGCTTGTAGGGTTTCCTTTGAGAAATCTCAGTTAGTCTGATAGTTTTTTCTTTGTAGGTTATCTGTTGTTTTTGTCTTACTGCTCAAAGGATTGCCTCTTTTATGTTTATTTTGGCCAGCCTAATAATTATGGGCCGTGGTGTTTGCCTCTTCACGTTGAGTCTCCCAGGAGTTTTGTGTGCTTCTTGTATCTGGATATCTAGGTTTCTGGCCAGGCCAGGCATATTTTCCTCCAGTATTCTAAGAAATAGATTTTCTAGCCCTTGTATATTTTCTTCTTCTCTCTCTGGAATGCCTATAATTCTTACATTTGGTTTCTTTACATAACCCCACGTTTTTTGTATATTCTGCTCTTGTTTCTTGTTTCTGTGTTCTTTTTCTTCATCTGATTTATTTAGCACATAGGCATTATCTTCAAGCTCTGAGATGCTCTCCTCTGTGTGATCCATTCTATTTTTAAGGCTTTCCACTGTGTTTTGAAGTTCCTTGAATGCCTCTTTCATTTCCAAGATTTCTGTTTGGTTTTTTTTTTTGTAATATTTCAATTTCTTTAGAGAATTTTTAATTCATTTCCTGAATTGTTCTTGTGGTTTCTCTATGTTAGGTTTCTATTTTCTCTTCAATTCCATTCAGTTTCCTTACAATCCATATTTGGAATTCTTCCTGTGTCAATTTGATCATTTCATTTAAATTAGTATCTTTTTTTGAGGGTTTCTTGATTTCTTTTGGGCGTGACTTTTCTCTCTGTTACAACCCTACCCTTCCTTCCTGCCATGGTTCAAGACATATAAACTGATCTGTGGTCTCTCAAACTTACCATGCCTTTGCACAAGACCAGGCCCTATATGGAATTTCTTCCCAGATAGTCTAGTGTCATTTTACACATACTTCTTTTCTTTTTTCTTTTTTTATTTCAGCATATTACAGGGGTACAAATGTTTAGGTTTCATATATTGCCTTTGCCCTACCCAAGTCAGAGCTTCAAGATGGTACGCACCACACCCATTATGTGTGTATATACCCATCCCCTCCTCCCCTGCCATCTGCCTGACAGCCGATGAATGTTACTACTATATGTACACTTAAAGCGTTGATTGGTTAATACCAATTTGATGGGGAGTACATGTGGTGCTTATTTTTCCATTCTTGTTATACTAATAGAATGGACTCCAGCTCTATTCAGGATAATTAATACAAGACGTGCTATATCACCATTGTTTTTTGTGGCTAAGTAGAACTCCATGGTATACATATGCCACATTTTATTAATCCACTCATGTATTGACGGATACTTGGGTTGTTTCAACATCTTTGAAATTGTTAATTGTTGCTCATACTTCAGAAGTCAGCTCAAGGGCCACATTCTCTGGTAAGTGCCACCTAGTAAATGCTTGTAGAATAAAGGAAGAGATACAAAGAAGAGGAAAAAGTAATGAATAAATTCCTGGTTCTAAAGCTAATCTGGCCTAGATGGTTTTCCAGAGACTTTGATCTTATGAGAAATGTCCAGAGCAACAAATGGTGGCAGAATAATATGCTGAAACTTCTGGTTGATAGCAGCAATTTGGTCAGTTTCCAGAATGCCAAGAGACTGATGTGTGTGTGGGTGGGTGTGTGTGTATGTGTGTTACTTTTTGAAATAGTGAAGATTGTGGTCATTTTCAAGCTCAAGCAATTTGCTAACTGAGAGCAATCCATATTGAACTTGAGCTAAGGTATTCTGGAATCTTTATTCAATCAAAACATGAGCATAAATACCTTCATCAAGTAGACAAAACTCACTGAAAAAATGGAATGGTCAGTCTAGTTAAGGATCTTTAAGTTCTAAAGAGAGAAAAATCTTTATAGAAAATTGCTAACCAAGAGATCCAAATGATCCTTGAGGGCTTCAGCAGTCTACAATAGGACCCTCATTGCAAAGAGTGCTCTTCTATTATCCCATGCTGGGTTTGAATGAAGACCACTGGTGACTTCTCTCAGACCCGTTCCAGGGTTGGCCCATGGTTACTCTGAAGAGCAGTGAGTCCTTGGCAAGGGAGGTCATACACTCTCTTGCTCACCTGAATGTACCACTGTCAGCATTTTTATTATCTTCTCTTTCAAAACTATTCTTGCACAAAGGTTTCCTTTGTTAAAAAAGTGGTAACCCCTACCCAAATTCACCTTGACACTGTCAGTAGGAAACCCATTGCGTGCTACACTCTGCATTCTAACATTGCTGTTACCATTGACTGGTTGCTGTTTACACAGTAATGGGGCCCCAGATATACTTGTATTTTAGTTGTTTACATATATTTTCTATCTTTGCTATTAATCGCTAAATATATTAAAGCAAATATTTATATTTGAGTCATTATTTTATCTCCATCACATCTTGCACAATATTTTACAGATAGAGGTAAATAAATATGGACTAAGTTACTGAAAAAATGAAATAAAACTCCTATTCTTGACTTTATGACTTTCCTTAACTTCCTTCTGTAGTAAACACTCCATATTGGTCTCATCATTCTATCAAATTTCAGCAAAATCTAGTTTTCTCACTTGGTTATAGACATAAACTATACCAAAATAATGAAAGAATCTTAGGTCCTTCTGAACAAGTATTAATAAAATATGAATCAATCTTCTTATTCTAAAAAATGTCTTAGAGTTCACAATTATTTTGATTTCAATAACTGTGCAAATATTTGTGGAATGATTTGTTTGGGAACATTTTTTACATTAAAATTTTTAGTCTTTGAACTTGTGGTACCCTTCAAATGGTGTTGAAAAACACACTGTGCAAAGTCAGCCTCTACTGCCTTTTGTGATTTGATCATTTAACTCAATTTAATACCTTTCATTTGTCTCATGGCAAAAAAGTTCTTTCTTATATGTAGTAGAATACATAATATCTTTGTCATTTATCCAGCATTTTAAAAAAACAATTAGCATCCTAAACAGTTTTATAAAATGTAAACCTCTAGAATTAAAAGAAATAATAATAAATGTTAGTTGGGAAGAAATAATTGCTATTTTCTGAAGTAAAGATATTCAAAACTCTAGAGGCATTTGCTAAAAGCCAACTGGTTGCCTTTTTCTGTATTACTTTTAAAAGATGATAATGATGTTTAACTGAGATGGTAAAAGCAAATCAATTTCTACTACACAGAATTCCGTGGAAGGATTTGGATTTTTAAATTCCCTTTTCTTCATAATTAAATAAAATTAAATTTTACAATTTACAATTTAAATTTTACAATATCCATTCCTTTGGCTTCACCATTTTCATTCTGAAGCAGCACTGAACTAAATACCTGCAGATCTGAATTCCCAGCCTGTCTTTGTGTGATAGTCTGTGAATTGATTTTTCACTTTTTACACGTACTCTGCGTCTAACATATACGACAATATATGTCTGGCACATAACTAAAGCTTAGCCAATGTTTATGAATGGATTAATTAACACTCAGTGTGAGTTTGGTCAAGATTTCTTCATCTCTAAAATCAAATACAGTGACATTCAACTTCGCTACTCTCTAAAATTTTATGATTCTAAAATAAGCCCTTTCCCAGATTGGTATGAATATAAATTTCAGAGTATTTCAGAGCAGAACAAACTAGGCTACTTTTTTTGGTCATTTTATAAGTTGTACATTCACCTTTCATTAATGGCAATTCATCTTTGGAGAGAGAAGGTTATGTCTATCATAGAGCACCATTTACGTTTTTAAAGATAAAGGCATTTTCTTTGCATGCCAGTTTGCCATAAGTCTCAAGTTAGAAAGGGGTTGAATAGCAAGCAATATCAGAGCCCTAATGTCTATCCTGTCTTCTAGATTGAATTTGTTATTTTAAAACATAGTTCCAAAGATTATGTTTTATATTCTTAGAGTCCCACTAACTTGTTCCCTTGCTACCACCACACAGGTTTCAAAATCAGCCATCATAACGATATCTTCATTCAGAATCACAGTCACTGTCTTCCCAGATTTAGGGACACTGTTCTGTGACAGCTCTTTTATAGCAATATCCATTGAAGTTCGAATAGTTATTTTGGCTTGAGGGAATAAGTCGGTGGACTAATGTCCATGCAAAGTGAGATCGTGGTGACAGAGATGATCCTCAAAATGAAAACTTTCTGTTTTTTTTTCAAAATCTCTCAACAAGCTATTTATCCCACCATTAGGAAAACATACACGTGTGTGTGTGTAGAGCTGCTATTTTACCACTTCTCTTTATCTTAGATTAGAGTATTCTCAGGGAACATGAAGGGGAAATCTTTAACACTATCAAATTGTGAGCTAAACTTCCTTTTACTGAGGCTTGATATTTAATCACTTGCTAGGAAAGTTGCAGGGAATGCCTGATACAATGCAAGCTGTTGGCAAAATATAGACCCACTAAATAACAGTCAGACCATCTAAGCAAAAATTCCTGCTCCTCTGTTAGCTGGTGACCTTGGGCCTAAGCTGCCTGTACTTCATTTTCTGCCCTATAAAAGTGAGCTGATAAAGCATGGACCTCTTTCTGATGGTTTTTATGGATTCAATAAATTTATACATCTAAAACATTTAAAACACTAAAAAACAAAGCACACAGTGAAGGTTAACTATTATTGTTGCTGTTATTATTGTAGTTATTATCATTATTAAGAGGAGAGTTTTGAGATAATTTTTATTAGGCACAATACTAATATACTTTCCTGCCACACAATGCCCAGGTTTGAGTTTAAAAAATTTGTTCTTTGTGTATTATATATGCTATAATATCCCTCAATAATATTATATTTTAATATTGACATCTGTAGGAAGTCAATAAAGCATTCTACTTAGAAAATGACCAGATAGCTTCTATTGAACCACAGTCTCACAAATATTTTCAAAGATATCCCAAAGAATAAATATTTAAAACTTAATACCAGGAAATGTTTGACAGGAACATGTGTTGGTATTATTGGTCTCAGTATGTTGAAAGACATCCAGATACAAGAAGCTCAATAAATTCCTGGGAGGTTCATTGCAAAAAGGGTATCACCAAGGCACATATTCATCAGACTGGCCAATGTCAATGTGAAGGAAGAACTCCCATGAGCCACAAGACAAAAACATCAAGTAACTTACAAAGGAAAATCCATCAGACTAACAGCAGAGTTCTCAGAAGAAACCTTACAAACCAGAAGGGATTGGGGGCCTATCTCTAGTCTTCTTAAAGAGAATAATTGCCAGCCAAGAATTTTGTATCCTGAAAAACTAACTTTCATAAATGAAGAAAAAATAAAGTCTTTCCCAGATAAGCAAACACTAAGGGAATTTGTCACCACTAGACCAGCCCTACCAAAAATGCTCAAAAGTACTCTAAACATTGAAAAGAATGGTCGATACTCACCAGTATAAACACACTTGAAAGTAAAAACTTACTGCTCTTATAAACAGTAACACAAGGGAGGATACAAAAATTTTAGCAATCTTAAACAGTGTAGATACACAGGAAAACACACCAAGATAGAGAGTATCTTGAAAAACTCCAGCGAAAAATCACATCATTGGTTCCCCATTGAGCGAAGATCAAAAGGTCTCTGATTTATCCTCAAAACAATGGAGTCCTGCAGCTAGTGAAACATCATCTTTAGAGAATGCTCCTCAAGAATGAAGGCCAAAATAAAGATACTTTCATAAAAACAAAACAAAATAAAACAAAACTACAGAATTTGTTACCAGGAGATCTGTACTACATGAAATTCTAAAGGACATTTTTCATACTGAATGAACACCCCACCAAAAAAAAAAAAAAACCCAATAAAACAAAAAGCCACATACAATAAGGCAATGTTTGAAAAACCTGTATAACCAGATACAAAAATATAATTATTTTATTTTTCCCCCATCATTATTTTTAACCTTGCTTGGGGAAATCTACCTTACTAACCCTAACACATCCCAGTCAAGCACTGTAGCTTTTCAATCTCTTTCTGCAGTTCAAAACACAGTGTCTGATACAACTACATAGTCTCAGTACTCTTCAAATTGCCCCCCTCTCCCCAAAGCAAAGCTTGTTTATTGAATGACAGAATGAATGTATGAGTGAGTGAAGCTTATTGAAATGTGTTCTTAAAAAATTCTTTTTCCTTGTTTGTACCACACTGTAATTATATCTTACATACAGCTCAATATATTGTTCATTTAATTGCTTTATACATTTTATCATAGTTTTGCATTTACATAATATTTTAGATGATCTTTCCCATTTATATTTCCTAATTTTTTTAACAATATATAATGAGGTCTTGATGTCAGTTGGTCCATTGTAGACATAGTTTTAGACTTGGGAAGCGTCAGCTAACTTCTCCGACTCTGCCGGTCACAAACAGAAATGGCCCAAGATAGCACTGGGTAAGTGTCAATAAAATTATTCTATTTTTGCAGATGTTTAGATTTATCTGTATCAAATTTGACTGTGAATACGTGTCTCCATGTATAATGATCTGAATCTAAAGGATGAAAGCTGTGCTTAAAAGAAAAAAGAAGACACTCTGAATCTTTACTGTAAATTATACACCATACAAAATCAGTTCAAATTGTTCAAACTCTTGGACACTCACAGTGTTATTATGCTCCCTGTTCAGAGTACTGTGTAATTATCCCAGTTAACAGCAGCTTGTAGTGCTGATCTCCTAGAAGAGATGCAAGACTTATAGAACAAAAATAAGTACAGATGTGGGTCCCTGTTTTTGTTCTCTGACTCAGCATGTGAGAAACAACCACTTAATTCCAGGCTTTTTGCATTTCCCTAGTTAAAATGTTAAGCTAGATGGATCAAGTGGCTGCCTGGTAAATAAGAATTTCTATGGTTGAGCTGGAAGGCCAAGTGCTAGAAGTGCTTGAGAAGCTAAATTCACTTACTGGGAATGGACATCAACTTTCCCTACGTAATAAAGGAACGTTATGGACCCTATTGTGTCTTTTGCCTTTCTTGGCATGGGAAAACGATTTACCAAAACAGGTGGATTCTGGTGAGACTTTATTATAATTCATTACAGTATCAGAAGATAATGAGAAACAGCAAACTGATGGGAAAGTGGATGACAACTAGACAAGCCTAAAGCCACATTCCTACCTCCAAAAGGAAACCAGAAGCTGAAATGGTGCTTGATTTAAATGGATAAATATAAAATGAGTGAAACTGACTTCAGTAACACTGATGTTGTTGGTTACCTCCCTGCCCTAGCTTTAATCACTGACTGAGAGAAGAATTTGGGTATCACAAAAGAAGCCACAGTAGAGTGTATAAAACATCCTCCCCAGTACAAAAAACTCACTCCCCCAGCGGCTCCTCTGGGTCCTGTAAATCAGTCTTCACTCCTAATTGTGTCAATTAGCAGTGCCCTGAGTAAGCCACAGGGGCAAAGCCGAGAAGTCAGAGAGGGAGGTGAGTATGTGGTAATCCTCTTGACATAATGGAGACCAACCTAAATGACACACTTTATTATAATGGCATTACTAACCTAAATATCATTGCGGATGATTCATTCCTATCATAATCAGGAGGGAATTCTGCAAGCGAGCCTGAGAAAGAACTGGATCCTCATTTTTTATCGTTTGATTTGGCACGTTCTGCTTTAAACATAATAGCAATTTAAGAGTGTGTGGCATTTGTAATCCATCTCCAAAGGGTTGCTCTTTTAAATCCAGCCTGGATCAATAGGGCCAAAAATCATGGACATTTAAGCATAGTTAAAAGGGGATTCTTAGGAATGAGGCTGTTTTTACCCTGAGCACATTTCTGAGTTAGTTACTCTGTGGTAACTGGAGCTAATAGGACGGTTCTCCACGGGCAAAATGAATGTGAGAGTTTGAAGCGGTGACCTAGATAATCCAGGCAAACTGCCCACTTTTGCCTGGAGTGTCAGGAAAATTGCTCTAATTCCCCACTTCACTTTGATACTGGAAGCCTAGTCACTTTTCTTCAGTGTCCCATTAAGCTCCGAGCTCCTCTTCTCGGCCTTTAGGCGGGGGCTGAGTGTGCCAGTTGGAGCTCGTTGTCTGTAGCTCTGGCTTCGAGTGCTGTTGAACTGGATGGGACTGAAATAATAATTCTGTTGAACTCATGGGAGCTGTGTGGCCATGCTGTACAGTCCAATCACTCTCGTGTCATTTCAAATGATGCTGTGTGAATAGCAATAACCGAATGTTTCTATCCTGGTCATTCGTTGTCATTTCATCCATTCTGCAGATATTTATTAAGTGTCTATTACATTCCCATTATGGGCCACAGTAGCAGTATGCAGATGGTTGCAGTGGAAAGTGTTCCTTACTGATGGCCACACAGCCAGTCCCTGAACATATTTCATGTGTTTGGGAAATTCCCCAAATTGTTTGCTCTCTGCTCCTCTCTGGGGAAGACCTGTGCTCACTTTTCCTGCCTCACTTTTCAGTCACGACACAGGAAAGATTTTGAAGAGGAAGCTGGTGAAGCAAAAAGTCAGGGGCTGTGCACGTGGTGGCAGCTCTGACTAAGTTCCAGAGTGGCAGAGGTTTGAGGAGTCCCTTGAAGTGGCCAACAGTGTCGGTGTTGGTTGTAGGAGCCAAAGAGTCACTGCTTAGGGCAGCAGCAGGGATATCTCTATTGCACTAGCTCTGCAATGTGATTCCAGCCATTGTTCCTGGCTGTGCAGCCTCCGCAATTGTTCTCTGTGCTCTCAGAAGACCCCCATGTGCTACCGAATAATTTTTCTGGCTAACCTATCTCGAGTTGATTTCTCTTATTTGAGATAGAATGGTTCAGTGGGGGACTCAAGACAGAGTGGTCAGCTCTACTGAGGGACGATGGGAACTGCACATGAGGCCACCCTTGAATGGAGACTCTCAAGACGAGCAGCTTTTCAACCCATGTTTGACCAGGATTGCATGAACTTAGTAGAAATGGGAACTGCAGATAGGGTCTGATTGAAACAGAGATACATAGAAGAATGGATGGATCTAAGATAGATAGATGCCATAAGCTCTAGTTTCAATTACGAATTGTGATGCTTTGCTATGATTGGAAAATTGAGGCATTTCAAATAAAGAAAATGGAGTTTCAGTCCCCTTGCTGTATTAGTCAGAGAAATTAATGCAATAGACAAGCCCTCAAATTTCAGCAGTTTGAAACAACAAAAGTTTAATTCTTGTTCACGTTGGAGTCTGACGTTGGTGGGGCCATTCCCTAGGGAAGCTCTCACCCAAGAGGGGCCTCAGACCACATCCCAGAGAATGTGTGGCCTCCAAAGTCAGGGAGAGAGAGAGAGAGGAAGGGACAGAATGTCTCTTAACTGCCTTCAATCAGAAGTGACTCACTTCCCCTCACACTATCTTGGCCAGAATTACATTTGTATTTCCAAATGAACTTCCAGGAGAGCTGGGGAATACTGAGAAACATGGAGATATTTGGGAAGCTTTAATAGCCTCTGCCAGTCTACCCTTTGGTCACTAAGTATTCATTCACTCTCTCTTCCCACACAGAGAATGCACACACATATCCCATACCCCAAGGGAGGTAACCCAAAGTCCCACCTAGTTATTGCAATTAACTCCAATCCAAAAGATCTGTGGGTGGTCCCATATCTTCTCCATCATGCCCAGATGTTGCTCCTTTTGCTCCCAAGACCTATGGATGAAACATGATAAATCATCTGCCCTCCTCCTACTCACACACATCCAACATATAATGTTGAAATAGGGATGAGATTGCTGCAATAAAACTCCTATTGAGAAGGAGGAGAAATGAGATATAGCTGTCAGGGCTCCATGGCAATTATGAAATCGCACTGGGCAGAAATTGTAACGAGCCCTTCCCTGTGGTGTGGGAGGTACCTTGATTATGTCCTGTTCCTCTCTCTGGAAGGAGCTCCCTGACTCATCTCCAGGGACCAGGAACTCTGGCTCTAGCCTCCAGGATGTTTTTCTCCTTTATTATCCTCTTTGGCAGCATCTGAAAAGGACATTGGGGAATATGCCCACTTTGCAAGTTGCACAACTTTTTCAGCCTGTTTCTCCTATGTGGAATGTTAGGAGCCTAAGGGTTGCCTCAATACTTCAATTCTCAACGTGTCATGAATTTTTTTTGTTTTTGTTTTTTGGTCAAGGCTTGTGGTTTTTTTGGCAAATTAGTATGTTTTTCCCTCAGAAACTTAGTAGGTTCGTAATCTATTTGCATCTAGTCTTGTTTCATGGGCCAGTAAATGTACACAAAGTTCTTTTTGAAACATAATTCTTAACCTGATTTTTCCCCATCTTTCTTGCTTCGATGCCAACTTTTCTTTACTGAGTTTCTTTTCCACATCTCTTATACACTGCTTCAAAACTTTGGCCCCATATTTTATGCCAACTAAAGCTGCTTCCCCAGTTCCATACAGGTTTTGACCACTTTCCTGCAAGTTTAAAACGGCAGTACCTTTCCACAGGATCAAGTGTCTTCTGACTCCTGTACCAGGGTTCTAGGATTTGACATCCCCAGGGACTGCTCAGCACTCATATACACAAAACACAAAAGTGGAATTGCAGAGAAATGAATGCAAGTGGATCCACTCTTAGTCAGTGGGAGGTGGGAGCTAAGTGATAAAGTCTTCTCCCTTCTGTTGCCTGGGTGCATAGTTCTAAGATGAATGGTACAAATCTCCTCAGAAGATCATGCAAAACTGAACGTCATTTGCCCGTAGTGGTGGTCAACTCCCAAATGCATTTTTTACTATTGGTTCTCCCTGTCCATAATTCATTTCTCATACAAGGAGATTAATGTTGTTTTCCTGCCTGCTAACACAATCCATTCTATAGCCTGACGATCGAGAATTAATTTCAACTTTTGAGTCTTATTGTTTAAAAAATACATTTCGTAAGGCCATATCTGCCATAGATAGTGATTTCTCTGGTGAATCTGGGCAAACTACATTGAAAACTTTCTGGAAAGGGTTTATCATTCTAGATGCCATTAAAACATTCATGATTCATGAAAGGAGGTCAAAATATCAAGATTACAGAAGCTTAGAGGAAGGTCATTCCAAATCCCAAGAATGACTTTGAGAGGTTCAAGACTTCAGTAGAGGAAGTAATTGCAGATGTGGTGGAAATAGCAAGAGAACTAGAATTAGAAGTGGAGCCTGAAGATGTGACTGAATTGTGCAATATCATGATAAAACTTACGGATGAGGAATTGCTTCTTTTAGATGAGCAGAAAGAGTGTTTTCTTGAGATGGAATCTACTCTTGGTGAAGATGCTGTGAACATTGTTGAGATGACAATAAAGGATTTATAATATTACATAAACTTAGGTAATAAAGCACAGGCAGGATCTGAGAGGACTGACTCCAATTTTGTAAGAAGTTATACTGTGGGTGAAATGCTATCACACAGCATTGCATGCTATAATAAATGTTTTGTGAAAAAAGAGTGAATTGATGTGGCAAAATTCATTCATTGCTGTCTTATTTTAAGAAATTGCCACAGCCACCCCAACCTTCAGCAAGCATCACCCTGATCAGTCAGAAGGCATCCACATCGAGACAAGACCTTCCACCAGCAAAAAGATTATGAGTTGCTGAAGGCTGAGATGATCATTAGCATTTTTTCACAATTAATGTGTTTTTTAATTAAAGTATGTACATTATTATTTTAGATATAATGCTATTGCACATTTCATGGACTATAGTATAGTGTAAACATAATTTATATGCACCGGGAAACCAAAAAATTTGTGTGGCTCACTATTGCAGTGGTCTGGAAACAAAGCTGCAATATCTCAGAGGTATGCATGTATCTATTTGCTTTCTTACTTGGTTTCCCAACCTATCCAGTCTCTGAACTTCTGAATATCATCTATTCTTTTAAATTTCTACTTGTTAGCTGGTAACTTTTTTCCCCTCAATTCACCTCTATAGCATCTTGCCAACTATGCGAATAATAGCCTACTCACAAGACACATTTCTACTTTTCAAGCTTTTTTTCCCCTAAGTTGCAAAAGCAACATGCATGTGGTTCCCATATGATCTCAGGTGACATTGTCATTTCATGTCTTGGGTTAGCCTAACCTAAACCACCACCTCTTCTTCCTCTAATACAAGTTTCTTCACCATCCATATATGAATACTGACTCAATATGATATATTTTATGTTTTTAATACAGCAGCATCCAACTTCAAGTACCAATTTGTACATTAGTCAGGGTATTTAACTGTAGAGGCCACAAGTACAAATCCTAAAATCCAGTAATTAACATGGTAAAGATTTATTTCTCATACTTATGCTGTCCAGTGGGAGTTGGATGGCCTTCTCCATTGTGGGTAGGTTATCTGGAACATATGACCTTTGAGGTCTCTGCAGTCAGGGAAGAGAGAGGGAGCAGGCTTGCTGTTTTTTAACTGCCTTAGCTTGTGTTTTCCCACATGCAATGGGAAGCCAAGCATCCAAGCACTGGGTTTTTGCAGCGAGAAAGTTTTATTGTCGGGTGGCCACACAAGGAGATAGGAGTTGGGACTCAAATCTGTCTCCCAGAGCTGGGGGTTGGGTCAGGTTTTATAGTGAGAGGCAAATGAGGTGTGATCTGATTGGATCTTGCAATGGGGTAAAGCCAGGAAACATGCTCTGACTGGATCCTGTCATAGGATGAGGCCAGGGCTCCATCTGATTAGATCCTGGATCCTGCCATGTGGTGTCTGCTTCTTAATTCAGTCCCAACTCCTCTCTCTGAGCACTTAGGTTCTGCCCATCATGGCACACTTGGTTCATCTGGGCATGCTCAGGTTATGTGATCTTCAAGCTGGTGGTCCAAGGCAACTGAAAAACAACTCACAGCTTTGTTGCATAAATGTTGAATCAAGTCTGTTAGATGTGGTTGCAAGCAAAGGATAACACATGTTGCTTCTGCTCACAGTCTGTTGGGCACAGCAGGTCAAAGGGCTCCAACTTCACTGCAGGAAAGGGTAGAAAACAGATAGTGCATGGGTATTTGGTGAGCCCTGTCTCTGTTACCTGCACTTTCGTTGAGTCTAAATTTTCTCACCTGTGAAACAGAGATAATAAAATGTGCTTTATTTTAAAGAGTCATTATGAGGGTCAAATCAAACAAGATTTTCCTACAGCTCCTTGTAAAGTGTAAAGTTTATACAAATGGTAATGTGTTATCAAAAAAGGGAGAATGTGATATAAACAGATGGAAAAATCTACCTTGCTCATGGATTGGCAGAATCAACATTGTTAAAATGTCCATACTACCTAAAGTGATCTACATAATTAATGCAATTCCTATCAAAGTACCATCATTGTTCTCTACAGATCTAGATAAAATAATTCTATGCTTTGTATGGAATCAGAGAAGACCTCATATAGCCAAAGTAATCTTAAGCAAAAAGAACAAACTGGGAGATATCAGTCTACCAGACTTCAGGCTGTACTACAAAGCTATAGTAACTAAAACAGCATGGCACTGGCACAAGAACAGAGACACAGACCTTTGGAACAGGACTGAGAATCCAGAGATGAAACCATCCACATATTGTCATCTAATCTTTGACAAAGCAGACAAAAATATACACTGGGGAAAAGAATCCCTCTTTAATAAATGGTGCTGGGAAAACTGGACAGCTACATACAGAAGACTGAAACTGGATCCCCACCTCTCACCTCTTACAAAAATCAATTCAATATGGATAACAGACTTAAACCTAAGGCATGAAACCTTAATAATTCTAGAAGAAAATGTAGGGAAGACTCTTTCATACATCGGCCTAGGCAAAGAATTTATGAAAAAAAAAAA
>CM052440.1:105688506-105766770 GCA_028533085.1 Varecia variegata | reverse complement strand
TTTTCCCCTAGAAACAAAATAACACAATATTAATGCAATTCAAATTTATGCAATGCATTTCTTTATAAAATATTTAGTAGTTGGACATAGTACAATTTAGATACTTTAATATTTAATAATATAAAAGAGCATTCTATTTTATTGTGATATTAATCCTATTTATTTTATGATATTTTTAACCTGTGTTTCATTTTATATTAAGCAATGTTTCATATGTATGAAAAACATGGAGAGTAGCAAAATGACAAGTACTTACCCACCGTCCAGATCTATCAAATCCCAATGTTTTGCCATGGTTGGCTCAGATATCTTTTAAAAATAAAATATTTCAGAAGCGTTTGAAGATCTCTATGTACCCAGTAAAAATCTACTTCTATACTCATGACCACATAGAATTTGGTGCTCTTTATTGTCATACATTTATCCAAACTATTATTACCTAAGTATGCATCCACATACAATATACAGCACTGGTTTATAAAGTTTGAGAATTCACACAAATGCATATATACACTGTATATAGTCTTATGCAGCTTGCTTTATTTATTCAACATTGTACCTTTGACATTATTCATATTAATATATAAACTTATGTTTCAATCATTTTAACTTTTATTTAGCATTCTATTGTATGTATATACAAGAGATACATTAATTGTTAAAGAAAGAAGTATTCAATGGTATTTGTTTAAGCACTGTAAGGAAGATCTTATTCAGGACCATTGTGATAGCTGTAGTTACCATAGCAGTGAGATTTAGCAGTAGGGGAGAAATTGGGCTCCACTCTGAATACAGCATGGGCAAGTGGGAATTTGTAGATAAGGAGCAGGGTGGGGATCAGTGCATGGAAAATTACTAAGAGGAAACATCAGGGGTAAGAGGGATTCAGGCTAAACCAATCTAACAGGATCCTTGCTGAAGACAGGCCAACATGACCAGACATCACCAAGGGGATGGTGGAGGATGAGGAACTTTGTCAGATATCAAAGGTGATCAGATATCAAGGGTGGGGGGATTCTTTGCCAAAACCAGATTTTACAAGGAAGTGCACAGATGGGAGTAGAAGGTTAAGAAACCCTATTAAAGTTTGGTCAAGCAGAGAATCTTTGTCAATACACGTGTATTTTTTATTATCATTGAATTATCAAATTTAAAAATTATTGAATGTTTTGAATCATTCCAATTGCTTTTCCTATTACAAACAATGCTGCAGTAAATATTCTTATACATGTCTTTTTATACATATGTACATATTTCTCTAAGATATACATGAAGATATAGAATTATTTAATCAAAGAGTATTCACATCCTTAATACAAACTTTACTAAATACTGTAAAATTGCTCTCTAAGGAACTTAAGCTAATATATACAATATCACTATCATTGTATGAGACATCCTTTTCTCTATCTATATCTTCTCAACATGTATTTAATTTCTGCCACCTGATGGATATTAAATTATGCTTCAGGATTTTAATTAACATTGATCTGATTACTAAGGGGTTGAGCATGTTTTTATTTCTTTGGTTTATTTGAGTTTCCTCGTATGAGTAGTCCTTGTTCTTAATGATTTGCCCTTTTTCCTATAGGAGTAATTGTCTATTTGTCATAGATTTGGAAAAGATAATGGTATGTGCTGAATGCTAATTTTTGGTTGATAATGTAGTTACAGATATACTCTTCTAAATGGTAGTTTATCTTCTTCACTACCTTCAAATGCACTGATGTTTTTACTTTTAATACAGTAAAATATATTTATCTTTTTTCTAATTTTTACGTTTTGTTTTGTTTAAAGAGAAAATGACTTCCTGGCCATATGTATATAACATTCTTTTCTATTTTTTGTTAATTGCTGGGTAACTTTGCTTTTTACACTTGTCTTAGCTGTACTTATATTTCATTTTTGTATGGTGCGAGGTAGGAAACAAGCTTTAGTTTTTTTGGCTGTATGACCAATTGGCCTGGCAACATACATCTTTTTCCCACTGCTTTCTAACTTCTCCTCTATCATATATCAAGTTTTCATACAATGTGTGGGTGTGTTTCTTTATATAATATGTTGTTCCACTTGCTCTTTTTTCTCTCCCTGCACTTAAAGTAGAATTTCTTATGTATCATGTCTATTAATCTTGTTATATTAGCTAGGGCCAAAAATATGTTATGAAACACAATTCTCAGGCTGACATTTATTTTTGCCATTTTAGAATAGGGGTTAAAGGGGATATTTTAAAGTGTTTGAGTTTACACTTTCACAGGGATTTGGTAGGGGGAGGGTAGATTGTCTCCTTAATTCCTCCCCAGTTCATAAATGAGGTCTCTTCAGTGAGGGTATCAGTTAGAATAGAAAAAGAGAAGTAGACGTTAAGTCAGAATACATTGGTCCTGTTTTTGGACATGGCCATTCTATTTCCTTACGTACCTTGTAAAAGCACTGCCTACTTTATGAATATTACTGCAAATAAGGTAATAAATATACTCTGTAAGTAATTATGCTGATACTAGTTTTTAGGATTATCTTATTGGTACTTTCTTAGAAAGTGGAAGTCAAAGATACTGTTTGTTATGTGCATACAGATTTTATATATAATATATATTTGTAAATGTGATACATATGTATCTACCCATCTATCTATCTCACCCTCATATATTAGGCTCCATTTGTATACATGCCACTAACTGCATGATGGCTGTAGTACTAGCAGTAGAAGCAGTAGTAGGAGCAGTGAATGGTAGGAGTCTAGCAATATAGTAGTGTTAGAAGTAGGAAACTAGTAACTTCTTATAACATTTTAGCTACAAAGCCATTTCTGTTTAGGATAAATGAAGTATTTTGAGAATTGTTTTCACTGGAGGGATTAATTTACTGTATTGGAGTGGGAAGGGGGAGATCCAAGTAAAGACGTCTCTTGCTTCTCAGTTTCGACCAGGATTGAAAGTGACCTCATTGGTAGGGGCTTTGGGTTCTTATCCAGCATCTTTGACACTCCTCAGTGATTAATGCTATGAAAATATCTTGAAATGGTATAATCCTTTTTCTTTACCTCCCTTCTCTGAACTAACCACTTCTCTGTCTTCATTGCTATTCACCACCTCTGCATGATTTCTGCTCCATTTCCGAGATGCCTAAGGATGGGCATTGTTAGAGCCCTTCTGTGCCTCCCCTGTCTGCACTCTCCCACCCCATCCTACCCTTTGGGAAGAGTTCTGCTGCTAGATTTTAAAGGAATATTACCTAGCTCTTTTTTTGATTTGCCATTTTTAATGAATTAGAATGAGAATCGCTGACACTTTTCAGCTGGGTCTGCAATTTAGATGAACTAAACAAGAGGGGAAGAAAAACCACATAAAATGAGAGGTTCCCTCTGGAAATGTGTTCAAAATTGTGTTCCCTATTACAATATACATGGCATTTAGTCATGAAAAGTAAGAACACCCTCCTCCCACATGGGCCATTTATATGAAGCAAAGAAAATGAAGCTATATAAAAGCGCATTATAGCTTGGTATGTGTCATATGATTCTAATGCTGATTAAATAAAGTGTTTATGGAGAGTCACAGTATGCTTTGGGTGGAATAGGACAGAAAGGAGACATTTTATACCCTTCAGAGAAAAATAAATGTGGTAGAAACCACCAACTTTCTTGTTTATTTTTGTGACTTTTTTTAGAGTTTTATATATAAGCACATTCTCTTTCTCTCTCTCTTTACACATACATATACACACACAGAGACATATGCATATTTGAACAGGAAAACTTTTATGTAAAATATATAAAAATAAAAATATTTGTCATATTTTTTGAATAGTAAGATAATAACATTGATAAATTTATTAAAGACATAAAAGCAACAATGCCCAAAGTCTTCATAATTGGATGCTTGGAGGGTGCTTTGTCTGAAACACAATAAAATGCATTTTTCTTTTCCCTGAGCCTGCATAATATACTCAGGCACTTGGAAACTGTAGTAACTCTTTCAGACCATTAAAGTTAGAACTAAATGTTTCCCTGAATTAGACTCCAGTGACCCGAGTCAGCTTGCTAATTTAACAAACATTTGTGAAGGCCATGCTGTGTGCCAGGTACGGTGCTTGGCACTGTGGACACAGTGGGGCACAGAAAAGCAAAGTCCTGAATTTCTTGGAGCCTTAGAGGCTGGCAGAAGAGGTTGATGTTAAAAAGACAATACTAGCACAAAATATGATATGTACTTTTGCAAATTGATACATGCTATGAAGGAGAATTCTGATGTATGATAAGAGGCTGTGGCAAGGGAAATCAAAACCCCTATAAGGAAGTGATACTTAGATATGGACTGAAGGATGAGTATGGGCTCTCCGGAAAAGAATGGCAAGAAATTGGCCTGGGAAGAAAAATAGAACAGTATAAAGACCCTAAATGGCAAAAGAACTTATTATATTAAAAAAAAAAAACCAGAATGAAACACAGGGTGGTTCATTGAGGGAAAGAATGGCCAGATATGAGGCTAAGCTGGTAGGACATGGGGTGCCAGGCATCAAGGAACTCACTAAGGGTTTTGAGTATTTCCCAAATGTAATATGAAATTACTGAAGTGTCTGATATAATGAGGTTTCATAATTGATGTTAGTTTTTGTACTAATAGTTACTATCATCATTTCTTTTTTTTTTTAGAGACAGGGTCTCACTCTGTTGCCCAGACTGGAATGCAGTGGCATGATATAGCTCACTGCAGCCTTGAATACCTGGTATCAAGCAATCTTCCCTCCTCAGCCTCCTGAGTTAGCTAGGACTACAAGTGTGCACCACAACGCCTGGCTAAATTTTTAAATTTTTTGTAGAGACGGAGTCTTGCTATATTGCCCAGGCTGATCTTCAAGTCCTGGGCTCAAGGGATCCTCCCGCCTTGGCATCCCAAAATGCTGGGATTATAGGCATGAGCCACTGTGCCCAGCTAACTATCATTTCTTGAGCTTTATTATATATCAGACATTGGGTTGAGGGTCTTATCTATACTTAGTTCATATTCACAACAACCTTAGAATCATTTCGTAAATGGGGAAAGCACATCTGAGAATCTATGCTATTTTAGACAAAATCAGCTTACCAGAAATCAGCAGAACTGAAATTAGAACTTAGATCTCTATCTCTGAAGCTCATGCTCTTTAGTATGCTTCTAATTGACTTTCTAAGGTATTTAATTAGGCTGCTAGGATATAGTGCAGGAGGTAGAATAATTAGGAATTATCCACTTCTGTTTAGGAATTTTCTAGAACAGTGGCTAGTAATTGTTACTTGAACAATCCTCTGTGGTAGTATTTAAAGGCTGTGTAAAAGGGTCCCTCCTGCATGACAGTCACCTTCCAGCTGTGCCCACCATTTGGTTTAGCTAACATGAGAAAAAAAATGAAATGTTAAGCTCCCTCCAGTTAGCATATATTTGCATAATGATCTGTAATTTAATGGCACCTCTAGGGCTACCCTGAAATGGGACTGCCCTAGTTGGTTCTCTGATTGCTGGCATGTTTGGGGCCATTTTTCACAGCCGCCATCTCTCCCCTCAGATTTAAAAGAATGGGGATTCATATCTGAAAACTGCTCCGCACGGCTTTTTCCTTCTTCATCAGCAACCATCCTTCGCATCATCCACTACTACTCTGCTTGTCCAAGGGCACAGCTCTTTTTATACAGGGCGGGAATCCTGTAGTAGATAATTCATTCATAATATAATGTAATGTAATATAATATGATACCTAGTCTTAAGTTACTCTTGGTTTGGTAAATGCTTAAAATCTGAACCCCTCTGGCTTTGGCCCTGTATTATTGACTTGACTCCTTAATCTCAACCTTAGTCTACCATCTCTGTTCTTTTACTTTAGCTCTTTCTCTTCCCCTAAGCTCATCCCTTCATGAATCTATGTCTACTTTTCTAGATTAACTACTCTCCTTTCTCCTGGAAAATGTAAAGAGGGCCTGATTATTATTTCTTTAGTGCAAACTCTTCCCTGACTTGTTAAAGTGACCAAAGATTGATGAGATTTTCCTTGTTCTTCAAATAGAAGTATGATAATTACTTGTCAACCTTATGGACCCAAAACAAAACTCTTCCCCTCAAATTATGATGGCAATAGAGAAATACTGGCAATGGAACTGAGTTATAGGTGTGATGCTGCTTGATGTTAACATTGTCTGAAATTTACTGTGAGGATTATAGATTTACCATCTTCTTCATCCTTCCTACTTACATTTTCACCTCCCATCACACAGATGGTGCCCAAGCTTCCATGAAATTTCAGATTCAAGGTGCTTGCTTTATCAAGTGTATGCTTCACTGGAGTTCACACAAAATAAAAGGGCTGACCATGTAATTCATAAACCAAACTGGAGAGTTAAATGGGATGTTATTGATAATTATGCCAAGATAAAATTTATAAAAGGTACTTTTCTGGGAAAAAGAACTATGACATACCTAAAAATAAATATCATGTCAAAGGTTCAGGATAAAATGACATTTGGATTATGTCTTAGTCCATTGCTGCTTCCATAACAAAATATCTGAGACTGGGTAATCTATAAAGAACAGAAATTTATTTCTCATAGTTCTGGAGGCTGAAAGCCCAAGATCAAGGTGCTATCGGGTTTGGTGTCTGGTGGGAGCCCAGTTTCTGCTTTCAAGATGGCGCCCTGTTGCTGTGTCCTCACATGATGGGAAGGGGAGGGGCAAAATGTCCTAGCTAGTTTCCTGCAGCCCTTTATAAGGGCACTAATCACTTCCCTGAAGGCCCTACCTCTTAATTCCATCACATCGGGTCTTAAGTTCCAGCATATGAATTTTGAAGGGACACAGACACAGAAACCATAGCAGATTGGTCAATATTTTCTTTTTCTTTCTTTTACTCTTTCTCTCCACCCTTTCTCCTTCTACTTGTGTTTCTTTTCTTCTCTCTAAACAGTATTTAAAAATTCATATTTTAACCTATACTAGTTTTACTCATCTATTTGTGAGAGTTCTCTCTCTCTTTTTTTTATTATTCCATATTTTATTTTTTTTCCAAATAGCTGTCTGGATCCTTGCTTTGGGGAGAAATTGATTAAGAAGAGTGTCTGCTCCCGGGATTCTGTTTCAAAAGGGAAAGGTGTTGTGGCACTTGGAATTTCCTCCTCTGTCCAGATATTATTATTAATCATATCATCCAACCATAATTTAGTTCTCTGACTTGAAGCAAATTCACAAGGTAGTTATCATTATTTTAAATTAAAAATATGAAACATCAAACTAGCAAAATAAACCTCAATGTTACAATCTATGTAACATCTTTCTGGAGTAAAGGCATCCAGATCTTACTGTGATTTATTTAATAAACACAGAAAATCAAAAAAATATTAATTTTATGGGAACAGGCAATACCTCCTTGTTGGACTGTACAGTGAATTTGGAAAATGGACATCTATAACTCTGTTGTACTCTGTAATTTTGGAGTAGACAAAATAGCAAAAATAAGTGGGGACAGGTGAGGGAGGAAATATTTCCAAACTGGTATTTTAACTCAGCATAAAACAATAGAAAGAATATTGGATTGGAAGCCCAGAGGCTAGTATTATGATCTTAGTTTGACTTAGGGTATGAAAATTAACCTTTTGGAACTCAGTTATCTTATTCATGAAATCATTAAATTTTACTTACTATGCCATTGACGAAGTTCTCCAAAATTCTCATTAGTAATTTTTAATACTTTTGTAAACTCCAGCTATTTTGACAACAGAAATTTCACTTGTGTCTGGTTCCATCTCTTTGATGTTGTGCTGAAAAGTCAGCTCACACTGTGAAATAGTACTACCTGGCAGGTCAGCAGAGTGACTCACTCTCTGTGTGACCCTGATTAAGTTGATTTGTGAATTTTAGTTTCTTTACCTGTAAAATATGTGCAATAGTACTATCTTTTTCCATTGTCGTGATGATTACATAAAATGGTACACATGCTTAGTGTACTACTTGGCGAAGAGAACCAAACAGTACACTAATGAGTGATTACAACTCAGTGAGTGATTACAACTGTTACTATTATCAGCATTTTGCTATTTCTTTCACCTCTGTCATCTGTAATTCATGGTACATTAACATAACATTAAATTAGTACTAGAATCATAGGTCCCCACTATGTTGACTTCAAAATCGAATCTTCCCCTGCACAAAAATGAGCCCCCTTGCTGACCACGGAATGTGCTATGCTCATTCTTTCTCCATGTCTCTGACTATCTACATCTCCTTTGTTTGAGTTCTCTTGACTTTTTCTGCCTATCCAAATACTATTCATCTTTTAAAGCTCAGTACAAATATTACTTCTTCCCAGGAAGTCTATCAGTATTATGCCAGCCCACAGTTTGTTTTCTGGGAATTCCTATAAAAAATAGTGGTGTCCTAATGACAGGACATCTTGTGCTGTTATCAGTGAGTATAAGGGAAAGAACTTGAGTGATGTAGTTCACATACCCAGTTTTCATCCCAGTTATTTAGAACTAGAAAATGAGTTTAGTGATTTTGGCAAGTTATTTAACTTTTCTGATCCTGTTTCCTAATTTTTAAGATGGAAACTTAAGATTGTATAGCTCCAAGGGTTGCTGTGAATACTACATGAAATAAACATGTTAAATAAATTACATTTCAAGCTTAGTAAATGCTTTTTTTTACTGACTTTTCAGCATGGCATCAAAGAGATAGAATGAGACACAAGTGAAATTTCAGTTGTCAAAATAGCTGGAGTTTACAAAAGTATTAAAAAAATACTAATGAAGAGAATTTTAGAGAAATTTGGCAAAGACACAGTAAGTAAAATTTAATGTTTTTATAAATAAGACAATTGAGGTCCAAAAGGTTAATTTTCATACCATAAATCAAATCAAGATCATTGCTAGCCTCAGGGCTTCCATCCACATTATGAGCTTAGTAAATGCTTATTTCCCTCATTGCCTACTATAGTAATCACTAAGAAATATTTGTTGAGCTAAATACATAGAAAATCTTATAACCCCATAAGAGAATATAAGTCATTTAAAATAAGGATGATTGTTTTAAATTTTTTATTACTAAGTATTGAATGCATCATAAACATTTGGTAAACACTTATTTTAAAAGACTTCTCAGTTAAACACAGTCTATTATTTGAGCATAGAATAGCCAAAATAGAGCAAGGCTTTGTATAAGTAAGAGTAATGTCTTTAATCATATCAAAAGTCATGTGAAAAGCTTGATATGACACACAATATGACAAAAGAAAACAAATAAAGTTATCTATATAAAGACAAAAAGGATAATAATAAAAAATAAGCTTAATAATCAAAATAAATACCAGAAATTCCTATATAATTATTAAAGATGGATTGAAAATTTGGCTCTGAGTGTTCTCATAGAGACAGGTAGATTCTTTTACTTGTATTTCAGCCTATAAGTTTTCTATTGGTTCTGGAAGACTTCCTTGAGGTACCAGGAAAAAAAGTCTTGGTATTTCAAAATCAATGATTTTTGCCCAAACCTACCTATGTGTAATGAACAACATCTATCACGTCCCTCTGGAGTTTATCTATCTGCCTTACTTTACAAAATTAGATCAGTCAGTAGCATTCAAGTGTGCAAGGTTTCAATGAAAGTGGCTCAAGGGATACACACTGAGTTTTCAGAGATAGTGTTTCTGAACCTTATGGAGAAAAATCAAAGGGCTAAACTTGTGTGATGATAGGTAGTTTTAGAGGGAGACAGTTTACCTTTCTTTCAGGATATACTAGCAAAATCAGCAATGTTCAATTGTTACTGGTCTCATTGTTTTTAAAATAAGTACTAACAGAATGCCTACAGGTTATGTTGTCATTTCCTTTATAAATATGTGTCTCAGACTTTTTCTTTCAATATGGCAATCTTAGGGATTTCTAAATATACTTTATTTTCCTTATGCATTCTAACATCTCAAAAATGAGTATTCTGTTCATGTGATAACATACCTTTTTACATATAACGTGGTAGGAACTTAAGCTATCATTAAAAGTATAATCTTGGTGAATTGGAGTCTAGCCGAATCATTATTTTTGTGATTGAATTTTAAGAGAATGAGCAAGATCTCAAAGTGAAAATTGATTTTAAGTGTTTATTTTAAAAAGTAACTTTCAGAGCATGCCCTGAGATGAGTATGGATTCTGTTCCTAAACTTTAAAGTGTATAGCTCTATAATAGCATAATTTTCAATAACTGCAAATGATGACTCTAAGGTCATATCTCCCTTAGTTGTCAAAGGACAATTAAATTATCTTTAGCATCCTTACAAAGGCAAGAAAATGGACTAACTCAGTTATTTCCCATGTGTGACAGGAAAAACGTTTTTGTGGTCAAGTATGTTTGGAAGACATGGGTTAAAACAAGATAGAGTTTTATTTTATCTTTGGGAGTTCTCAGAGTTTGAATTCCTTGGTTAATCAAATACTTCATCTAACCCAAACCAAACATTTCTTAAATGTGCTGATTAAGTTTTCTGGGATATATTTCCCCGTTAGTGGAACCCTGTTGACTTCAGTCAAAATGACTTCTAAATATTTCTGATATTCTCCCAGCAAATAGTTGGGGTTTCAAGGGACTTTGACATATCCTTACAGGAAGGGACCTTGCTTGTGTCTCACTGTTGTCCTCACTTTAATATTCAGAACTGTATGATTTTGTCTTGGGAATAAGATTGACCCCCTAGACCCAGAGATCTTCTTATATAAAGAACTAAGAAGACTTAGAGAAGATAAAGTCAAGGTACTTAGACTTTGTTCAATTATTCGAGGGTCAGAACCAGAGGATATTGGTGATTTTGATGTGATTCAACCAAGTACGTAACTCTTGTCTGAGTTTTATTGAGTATTAAAGAAATTATTACAATATGAGTAAAATCTAAAGTAACTACTTCACTGAATTGTCTCTATAACTGTGTGGCCCTTAACAAAGATAATTGGTAAGTGTTATCGGCACTTGGGAGTTTGGGTCCACATGTTGGACCATGGAGAGACACAGCAGCCCAAGTGGTGATTCAAAAGAGCCAGCGCATGCCCTGGAGAGATGGTAAGTGCATGACTTCAGAACAGAATTTCAAAGCACCAGCTACATTTCTTTAGATTTTCTTTGTAGCTGATTCTTTGACTCAGCATCCAGTTACAAATAGAATCAAAAGTAAAATTATATAGAGACCTGAGACTCATTAATCTAAGTGGTTTTATTGTTCCTTTCTCTGCTTCTCATTCCTTAGATTTAGAGAACAGAAAGTAAGGAGGTGAGGGAGTAGGAGACAGTCTTTATTGATCTGATGACCACTGGCTAGAGGAGTCCTCAGTGGTGAAAAATAGGTAACAGGTTCTGGAAACTGTGGACTCAGGTCAAGCGATGAGAGGCAGAGTAATTCTCATGGATTGAGTCATTGAACAAATATGTTGGTAGCTATTCTAAGCCGTGCATTATTTTAGACACTGCCAAAAATACAGCAGTAAACCAAAGCCTTCATCTTATGCATTTTATATAATACTGTGAGGAAACAATTTTAAATATATATATATATATATATATAGGCATACCTTATAAAGCTTAACTTTATAGCACTTCACAGATAATGTGTTTTTTACAAATTGAAGGTCTGTGTCATGCAAGTTTATCAGCGTCATTTTCCCAACAGCATGTGCTCACTTTGTGTCTCTGTTTCATATTTTGGTAATTCATCAATATTCCAAAATTTTTCATTATTTCCATAACTGTTATGGTGATCTGTGATCAATGATCTCTGTGATCAAAGATATTACTATTGTAATTGTTTTGAGACACCATGAACCTTGCCCATATAAGATGGAGAAGTAAATTTATAGATGTTGTGTATGTTCTGACTGTTCTACTGACCAGAAACCAGCGTTCCTCTATGTCCCTCTCCTTGTGCCTCCCTCCTCCCTGAGACACGAGAATATTGAAATTATGCCAATTAATAACCCCACAATGGCCTCTAAGTATTCAAATGAAATAAAGAGTAACACATCTCTCACTTTAAATCAAAATCTAGAAATGACTAAGCTTAATGAAGAAGGTATGTTGAAGGCTTAAATAGGTCAATATCCTCTTATATCAAACAACCATTTTGTGAATGCAAAAAAAGTTATTGAAGGAAAGTAAAATTGCTACTCAAGTGAGCACACAAATGCTAAGAAAGCAAAACAGCCTTATTGCTGATATGGAGAAAGTTTGATAGATCAAACCAATCACAAGATTCCCTGAACTCAAAGCCCAATCCAGAGAAAAACCCTAACTCTCTTCAATTGTATGAAGTCTAAGAGAGGTGAGGAAGCTACAGAAGAAAAGTTTGAAGGTAGCAAAGATTGGTTTGTGAGGTTTAAGGGAAGAAACCATCTCTCTAACATAAAGTGCAAAGTGAAACAGCAAGTGCTGATGGAGAAGCTGCAGAAAGTTACCCAGAAGATCGTTGATGAAGGTGACTAGTTTAGTGGCTACACTAAACGACGTATTTCAATACAGATGAGACAGCTTTCTGCTGGAAGAAGATGGGATCTAGGGCTTTCATAGCTAAAAAGAAGCCAATGCCTGGCTTCAAAGCTTCAAAGGACAGACTGACTCTCTTGTTAGGAGCTAATGCAGCTGGTGGATTTTAAGTTAAAGCCATGCTCATTTACCATTCTGAAAATCCTAGGGGCCTTAGGAGTTGTGCTAAATTGACTCTGTGCTATAAATGGAACATCAAACGTTGATGACAGCACAACTATTTACATCATGGTTTACTGAATATTTTAAGCCCACTATTGAGACCTACTGCTCAGAAAAAAAAGATTCCCTTCAAAATATTAATATTACTGCTCACTGACAATGCACCTGGGCACCCAAGAGCTCTGATGGAGATATACAAGGAGACTAATGTTGTTTTCACACCTGCTAACAGAACATTCTGCAGCTCATTCATCAAGGAATATTTTCAACTTTCCAGTCTATTATTTAAGACATGCATTTCATAAGGCTGTAGCTGACATAGATAGTGATTCCTTTGATGTATCTGGGCAAAGTAAGTTGAAAACTTTCTGGAAAGGATTCACCATTCTAGATACTGTTAAGAACATTTGTGGTTCATAGAAGGAGGTCAAAATGTGAACATTAGCAGGAGTTTGGAAGAGGTTGATTCTAACCCCCGTGGCTGACTTTGAGGGATCTAAGACTTCAGTGGAAGAAAAAACTGCAGATGTGGTGGAAATACCAAGAGAACTAGCATTAGAAGTCAATCTTGAAGATGTGAAGGAATTGCTGCAATCTCGTGACAAAACTTTAACGGATACAGAGTTGCTTGTTGTGTATGAGCATAGAAAGTGGTTTCTTGAGAAGGAAACTACTCCTGGTAAAGATGCTGTGAACATTGTTGAAAATGACAACAAGGATTTAGAATATTACATAAACTTAGTTGGTAAAGCAGCAGAAGGGTTTGATAGGATTGATTCTAATTTTGAAAGAAGTTCTACTATGAGCAAAATGCTATCATTGCATGCTACCAAGAAATCTTTCATGAAAAAGAGTCAGTTGATGTGGCAAAATTCACTGTTGCCTTATTTTAAAAAATTGCTACATCCACCCCAGCAACCACCATCCTGATCAGTCAGCAGCCATCAACATCAAGGCAAGACCCTCCACCAGCAAAATATTATGACTCACTGAAGGCTCAGATGATCATGAGCATGTTTTAGCATAAAATATTTCTAATTCAGGTAGGTACATTGATTTTTTAGTCATAATACTATTACACTCTTAATAAACTATGATATAATGTAAATACAACTTTTATAAGAACTGGGAAACCAAAAAATTTATGTCACTTGCTTTAGTGTACTCCTTGCTTTATTGTGGTTGTCTGGAACCAAACCCACAATATCTCTGAGGTGTGCCTGTGTGTGTGTGTGTGTGTGTGTGTATCTGATGTCAATTGATGAGTTTTAAAATGAAAAATACATCAGCATAAGAGAAGAGAAAGTAAAGTGATTAGTTAGTTAGGATAATTAGTGGAAAGGCCTCTATTGCCACAAGGGAGGAAGGAAGCCATGCAAGTAGATGTAACAGTGAATGTAGAAGCACTAAGGTTTGCTCTCTGGGACTGCATGGAACCCAGCATAGCTGAACTAGAGTGAGCAAGAGAAAAAAAAAAATTGAGAGCTGGGATTAGACTGATAACGGGGTCAGATCCTATGGGGTCTTTCAGGCCATGGTGAAACTTTTGAGTTTTACTCCAGATAAGACAGGAAGCCACTGAAGGCTTTATGCAGAGGAGTGGCATTTGCCTAATATTGGTAGCATTCCCAAGCTTTACATTTTTTTCTAACTAAAGAACAGCCAGGTGGAGCTATAATTACTTTATTCTAAGTTAGAATTCTTGCGAAAAATATTTTATTGTCATTCTCCTGCCTTTTGCCACACAATTACAAGATGGTCACTATAGCACCAAGTGTCACATCCTCACAAGCTAAATCCAAAGGCAGGAAGGAAGGGAAAATGTCTTCCAGTAGTTTGCTCTTTTGAGTGGGAAAGGAAATCTTTCCCAGAAGCACCTTCATTAACTGTTCCCCGAGGGCCCATTAGTAAACATCCCACCATATACCCATCTCAAATTTATCACTGGCAAGAGGAACTGGATTCTCATGACTGACTTAGACTAAACATGATTCATTCCTTGAAGCTGAGCCTACTTCACCTTAACAAAATGCCTCCCCCACAACCCTAATATTTGAGCAAAATTTGTATTCTATTAGTAAGGAAAAGGCACTGAGTAATCAATCAGCAGTATCTGCCACATATCTGGAGAGAGGTCAGTATCTACTGAGCAGAAGAAGAAAAGAGAAAAATGATATGAGGGCCCAGTACATTCCATAAAAGGAGAAGTCTACAAACAAATGTTGCCTATTACTTAAGCCCTTTTCCTCCTCATTTTTTCCCACATCCTGATTCTGTGGCTCTGTATAGTCTTTCATGGTTTATTAAACATCTCAGCAATCTGCTGTTCTCAAAGTTTATTAATCTTTCCCATGTCATTTCCCAAGTCATTTGCTTTGCAGGACTTTCTAAAATTGGAAGTGTAAATGGCTGTTTATTTACTTTACTTCAGGCATTTTGTTATTGGGTCATCTCTCTGCTAATTCTAAATTGGTCTACAATATACTTCAAACTCATTCATTCTTCCTTTTTAGGAAAAGTGTTATCAAAATAAGAAAAAATCATGCTAACAAAAGAAAAACATACTCATTCTAGAAATCAATGCAGTAAAAAAATGTTTCTCTTTAGATACTGTGGACCATTATCTTCAAAGTTTGACTCATTAATAAATTCCTTGAATTGTTATCCATGTGTTCAACCCCTCTCCCCGAAATTTGGTGTTCTTTTGCTTCCTTAGGGAGTCTTTTTCTCCTACTGTCATAGAAGTCTAATGTATTTTGATTTCTTCTTTCCTAGTCTTTCAAAATTTGTCTTAAAGAATTTAATAAATCCAAATTGCTACATATAAATGTGAAATGTAATTAGTTATATTTCCCATGACATTTTTATATAATAGTAAGATTTACATGAAAAGAATGCTATTCTCTAGATTGCAGAATTTTGGGTGCCAGTAAGCCATTGACATTGTGCTTGAACTACGTGGTATGAGCTGAAACTACTGACTTCGCACCGTGTATAGTTCTTGTTTTCTTGTGAATCTGGAGTGATTGTCCCATTGCTTTGGGTTTGATGCACTGAGTCTCTTTCTGAAATACTCAAAGGCAAACATATTTTCATGTTTGAAAACATGTATGAAATAATAAAACTGGTTAACAATATCAAGTAAGACAGAATTGTAATATGGAAAAAGTATTGGACTAAAAATGGAGAGAACAGGGGTTCAGTGAAACTCTTTCACTGATAAGCTTTGAGAGTCTGAGCTTTTCTCTCACCACCTCTGAATGTATTTCCTCATTCTTCAAATGAGCAAGCTAAACTGATCATCTCAAATGTCCTTCTAAGTCTTATGATTCCTTCACCTGTGTTTCTGGAGAAACCAGAACTGGGTTAGGAAAGAAAAAGAAATAAATGGGATCAAACTGTATGAATCATTCCAAGTTGTTGAGAAATCTGCAAAGTGACTGGGAAAACACAATTAGAGAATAATGAAACACTGTGTGTGATCGAAAGCAAATTGTATGATACCAACAAAAATTACTATAATGTATTGTGTGAGAGAGTCCATGTAGAGGAAATAGGGAAGATGCTAGAAAGGATGTAGGAAAAGGATGGACCACGAAGGATGTGCAGAAAATATGCAGCCATAGAGGAGGCAAGTGAGTATCCCAGTGTGTGCATATGAGGTGCAGAGATAAACATAAGCACGAGCTGGGGTGCAGACCAGAAAAGAGACATTCATGGGGTCTTATGTCAGGGTGTGGTAGAGATAAATTAGAATGGCTTTGAAAGAACCTGATACGAATTCTCTCCTAAGTAAGGGGACTGTAAATTTTGTCATCTTAACCGGGATACTCTTAAGAGCAAAAGGGGATGCCATTAATTAGTCTAGAACAGCAAATGTAACTGGTACTACCTCAGGCAAACTGGGACCACCCCAGTTAAACTGGGACATGCATTCACTTGCTTATGAGGAGTGTATTTCTTTTCCTGTAAATTTCCTGTAAATGTGGAAACAAATGAATTGTAAGTAGCAATTGCAAAACCTTTATTTAGGTAGTGGAGGTGGAGCCTACTTGGAGATGGTCGGCTTTAAATTTTAGCTCTCTCTCAGTCAGCTCCCTCCAGACACCAACATATGATATGGCATTTGTTGTGTAGCAGACATTTCCTGTGTGGGGTTGCTAATTATACCTCAGGGAACAGACAACCTCCCTGAGAGTAGAATCATGATGTAGTGAGAGTGATAAACTTTTGAGCTAGACCTATAAACAGAGAAGAAAGATGGAAAAAATCAAGGACTGTAAACAAATTCTAAAAATCACCTTAGAATATACAGTGACGCTGCCAGATGGATCTCTTAGGTCCAATTTCCTTGACATTTACGTGTGCAGTTTCTTCCTCTGAAATCTCTGCATTTGGCTCGTGGTGGAAGATGTACAACAATTCCCGAGGATACTAATGCTCGCCATGAGCACTGCCCCATGCTTTCCTTGTTGTGACCATCCTGCAGCTGACATTCCTCTCTGTCCAGAACAGTATTCCAGGAGTCAGCCAGTCTGATTCCCAGTAATTTTCAGCACCTGAATGTGCCAGCTAGGCATTGAAGATGAGGTGGTGAACAAGATAAATACAGTTCCTGTTGTCATGGAGCTTTTCTCCCAGCAAAGAAGAAACATAAGCATAAGTGTGATCCTATGAATATCAGAACCATGGCAGCATATAATTGGGCAATCTCCCCTTAGCCTGCACACCAGATAACTAGCTTATGGATTATTTATTATGATAACACAACAATCAAAGTAACCACCATTTATTGAGAGCCCATAACACGTGGAACACTCTGTTCAAGGACCCAAATACACATCTTGAATTCTTACAAAACTCTCAAGTACAGGTACATAAACTTTGAGAGTCTGAGCTTTTCTCTCACCACCTCTGAATGTATTTCCTCATTCTTCAAATGAGCAAGCTAAACTGATCATCTCCAATGTCCTTCTAAGTCTTATGATTCCTTTACCTGTGTTTCTGGAGAAACCAGAACTGGGTTAGGAAAGAAAAAGAAATAAATGGGATCAAAATGTATGAAAATGTGTTATTGCCATCCTACGGATGAAAAATTTGTGGCTCTGAAAGGCAATGTGACTTCCACAACACCACTCTATTGGTATGCAGCAGAACTAGGCCTCAAACTTGTGTCTGCTTGGATTCCAAAGCCTCATGTTTTCCTTTGGACTGTATTTCATTTTTCTGAGCCTTAGAAATGAGGGTGGAAAGATATGTCTCATGGACTTGCAGAGATAATTGCATGTGTAAGAAAATGCCTGGTGCAAGGCCTTCCATGTGATTAGGTTAGATCTCTTTGGTGTGTCTATATCCCAGGATCAAAGTGTGCTCAGGGCATTGCCCTGCACACCCCTTGTAACTTTTCCATTCTTCCAAATGTAGGTAGCTCTGATGTTTCTACAACTTACCTCTTACCATCACCACCCATAGTTCTTAGCTCAGTTCCTAACAACAATAACAACAATAACACCATAAATGACAATAATTGTACAAATACTATGTTTTATATGTTTTATGAACATTATCTAGTTTAATGTATGTTAACAGGAGCTTTATTCATATTTTAGAGATGAGAAAACTAGGATGTAGAATATAGAGAGGGACTAAGATACAGAGAGGGAGTTGCCCAAGAGCCCATGGCGCGTAAATATCAGAGTTGGATTCCAACCCGGCTCCCTCTCCAGGCTCCACATTCTTCACAACTGTGTTCATTGCTAACTTACCTTGTGGTTGGGCAGAGATAATTCCTGATCTCACGGCATCCCCTGAGTTTAAAATCATCACTTGCACATGCAGATGATATTCAACATTAGACAATTAAAAGGGATTGGGTGATAGAGGGATGGAAGAGAAACACCCTCTCCCCTAAACAAACACTTGCCTAAATAAGCCCTGCTGTATAGTTGCAGAAGGTGTTTAAAATGGAAACATGAGCTTTGGGGAGGCCAGTCATGATAAGAGTATCTCAGGGCACACAGAATAGAAGAAAAAGCACGCAAATAATTTTACATGTGTGAAAATGATCATATAAAAGAAATTAAAGGGGCCCAGAGTGGGGGAAACAGGAAGACGATTTGATACAAGCTGGAGGGACTGTATGGGGATCACAAAGGCAATGATGGTGGGTGGACATCAAGTACTGAAGTCATGAGGTCAGGCCGGCCACAGAAGAACTGGCCAAGGACTGAGTGTGAAGGGGAAAAAGGTATTTTTTTAAATTAGCTTTTTGAAAAGAAGACCAGAAGTGTACTATGCTCTGAATGCCACGGTCTGAATGTTCTAAGGTGGTGGGAAATGTATTCTGATTTGAACTTAGGAAAGTACTTGGAGAAATAGGGGGGAAAAAAAGAGCAACATATTTTATCTTTAAATACTGGGGAATTAAGAAGGAGGGGAAAGAAAATAATAATGTTTTTGTAATTTTTATTATGATAACTTATTCTATATCATGTCAAAATAATACATAATCATATAAGCATATATAAGTTTCTCCACAGTTTGTCATGTTTTAATAAGGTCAGCGCATCTCCATGGCTTCAGGCTTGCCCTGTGCCCACTCCAGGCAGGTGCCCTTAGCCCCTGGGCTCCAGAAACTTCTCAGTAACTTTCTACCCTGTTCAACACGCCAGCCTGGCATGGTAAGGTCTTCCTGATATTGCTAATCTCTAATTCTTCATTGTTTTCTGTTTGACTCTCAGCAACTCTTATCATTTGTATAACTGATCGCCTACATTTAATTCCCTTGTTGCAACTCCAGTGTCTTTAAAATGTTCCTTTGTTCTAAAGGGGTAATGCCAGTTTTCTAGGGCTGCCATAACTGGATGGTTTAAAACAACCCGTGTTTATTCTATCACTGTTCAGCATGTCAGAAGTCTGAAGTCAAGGTGTCAGCAGGATTGGTTCCTTCTGGATGCTCTGAGGGATATCCTATGCTTCCTCCTGGTTTGTGATGGTTGCTGGCAATCTTTGGCATTCTTTGGCTTGTAAATGGATCACTCCAATCCCTATCTCCCTTTCCACATGACCTTCTCTTCTGTGTCTCTGTTTCAACTCTCCCTCTCCTTTCTCGCGAAAGGCCATTAGTCATTGGATGAAAGACTAATTAGTCATTGGATGAAGGATCATACTAAACCCAGGATGATCTTATCTTAAGATCATTTATTTAATTGCATCTACAGAGACCCTATTTCCAAATAAGATCACATTCACAGGTACTAGAAGTTAGGACTTGGACATATCTTTTGGAAGCTATGTATCTAATTCATTATAGTAAGTTTTCATCTTCTTTTTCTTCTTGTTTGTTTGTTTTCTTATTGAGACACTAAGAAACACAGAATAATCCCTTACCCCACCTTCTAAAGCAGCATTGCCCAGTAGAACTTCCTGTAATAATGGAAATGCTTCATATCTACATAGTCTAATTTGGTATCCATTAGCCATGTATGGCTACTGAGGTGTGAAATGTGGCTAGTGTAACTGAGGAACAGATTTTTCTATTTATTTCATTTTAATGAATTTAAATTTAAATAGTTACATGTATCTAGGGGCTATTGCATTGGACAGAGTAGTTCTATAGAGAAAAATTGACAGACACCGATCATATTAATTCAATGCAGTGAGTGTTATGAGAGTGGACACTTGAGGGAAAGTGGAGTTAGTAATAGAGTCACAAAAGCAATGGTGTAAGAGAGGGGCTTTGCCAGATTGTACAGGGGCTATCAGGTATCAAAATAGCATGCATGGAGGCACAGAGGAGAGAAGGAAGTGTCACATAATACCTAGAGCACAGGGTTGTTGGAAGAAGTGAAGCTGCAGAGGTGACTTGTAGACATCTCGACTACCATGCTGGAGAACTCGAACTTTGTCTATGAGTGTGAAACAGGAGAGTGAAAAGTTCATACTTATCTTTAAAAGTTAGACTTTCCTGGAGCAGAACTGAAGATGAGTTAGAACAGGGAGAGAGCCAGGAACAAAGTTTCTTGTTCTACCTTTGCATTCAGAATCTATACCGCATGTGGCAAGTACGACAATTACCCAAGTTTGAGAGATGAGGAAACTGTGCCACGTTTCCAGAAGAGAATCATGTACATGTTATAATTCTGTATGTACAAGCTACTTAGTAAAGGCATTGCATTCTGTGGAACATTAAAGCCTTTAAAAAAAAAGTCTCTTTGCTAATTTACTAGACAGTCTAAGGTATTACATATAATATGTATAAAAGGAATAAAAAGGTCCCCTGTGGTAATTCACCTTCTCCCCAAAATGACTTTGAGAGATGGCAAATCTGTCCATCTTTCAGATGTAGACCCTTTAGATTTGATGACAGCAGTAATTCCTCTTGTAATCTTGGCTAATGCATTAGCATTCTCGGTAATTTCTGCCGTTAGGCTCTACCATGCACCATGATGGTTTCTACTCTGCAACTGTGGGGATCCTCATTAATCTCAAAGAATATTATGACATTGTGAGCTTACAGGGGAGACAATTCATGACTGACACAGTAAAGGCTTAAATTATGCTGCTTTTGATGATGAGAGGTACCAAGCTGCATTTTTTTTTTATTTCTTGCAAAATTAGGATTTAGCAGATGTAAGAAAATTCCTTGTATAATGAAAGTGGATGGCGTTCAGACACAACCAATTCCAGACCTGCCTTGAGGAAACCTTTTATTTCAGGAAGAGATTAAAATTTCAAAGCTGTTTTTCTGGTGGCATTTTTATTGATAAACCTGCATTTAAAGCAGAGCCTTAAAAAATGCATGAGATACACATAGCCGGAACATACCATGTTAGAAGCTGCTGCCTGGAGTCTGAAATCTCACAGCATTTTACAGACTGCCCTGGACACTCTCCAAGACATGTTTTGACATATGTTAAATTTTTTAACGCTCAACTCTCCTCGGTGAGATAGAGTTGACTTTGGAGGTAGGTTTTCCTCCTTATTAAGTAGGTAAAGACTGTTTACTGTTTTTTTCTAACTGTAAAAAGAAAGAAAGGTGCAGTTTTTAATTTAGACAAAATAGATCACAAAAGGACTTCTCTCTAGCATTATCCCTCTGTATACAAGCTATTTATTATAGTCCTCATAGATGACTTGCTATGCACACAAATCTGACAAATTTATACTTGCTCTATTTTTGTGGTTGAGGACATTGAAACCTAGAAAGGTCAGTGACGTTTTCAAGATCAGAGATTCTTGGTGGCAATCTAGGAGGAAAAAGAAGCCTTGTTTCTTCTTTTCCCTTCCAGCCTTTTTTTTTTTTTTCTTTTACAACATCATGCTGAAATAAATTAATCAATATTTACTTAATATCTAGTTAGCGCCTATCGTTGTGCTAGACATCAGACACCAGAAAGTTAGCAATCCTTTGGAAAACTAAGCTAGCACACATGAAATTATCATCAAATGGTAATATCCTTATAGGTATAATCTCACTTAATCATGATAACAATTTAGAGTGGCAAGTACAATTCTTAGATACATCTTATGGATGAGGGAACAAACGCAAACACATTATACAACTTGATGAAGGTGACAAAGCTAGTAAGTGGTGGTTCTGGGATTCAAATCCAGGGCATCTGACTGCAAAGCTCAAATACTTAAAAGCATACTGTCTCCTGACAGTGGTGTAATGTGAGGTCAGAGAGAAGGAGATATCAGTCCAAGCTGGAATTAGAGAAATGGCATCAGTGCATAGGACTTAAGCAAAGCCTTAATGGTTGAAAGAATTTTGATAGGCGGCAGAGAGGAGGTGCATATCCCTCCTCTCTGGGGGAATAGAATGATGCTTGCTGAGCAATACGATATTTCAGGGGGGGAAGGGAGTATAGAGCCTGGTTTTATATAATAGACTCTGGGCAAAGCAAAGAAGCTAAGGAATAATATCTCAATTATTAAAAAATTGCATGGATAATCAGGAACAATGCCCTGTCACAGATTTCTGCTTGTATTTCTGCTTAGGGATGTGCAATTCTGTTCAACTTATCTCATTATTTATCAATTCAAGTGGAATTTGTTTCAAGGTAACAGCACATAGGTGTTTCATTGGTTGTTGGTCAACTTTCTCTCTCTACCTGAGAGAACATATGGAAATGAGGAGCTGTGTCTCTTATCTTTGTGGCTGATGTGACCTCACCATATGGACACACTTACTCAGGATAAAGGAAAGGAACTTTCTTGAGTTTCACATATTCTGATTACTGTCAGAGGAAGACTCTAATTGACAGGGCTTCTCTAAGAATAGGTGCCCTTTTGCCATTCCAGAAACATTTCATTCTCCATGGAGAAGGTCACAAATATTCTCTCTCACTTGTGAATAGGTTTTAGGTTGACAGCTCCTGATGTCAGTGGGGACCTATTAAATTAGTTTCCATCCAACTCTGCATATTTCAAAACATAACACAAGGTGGACACCGCAGAGAAGCCTGCTTTGAGAAAGGCTAGCGTCCTAGCCAATGTTGCGTACTTGTTCTTCAGTCCTCCCCCGTTACAGGGACTTCCTTTCCAAAGTCATCGGTTTCATTGAAACTCTGCACTGTCCTGTCCCCTTCTGGCCATGCATCCCACATCTTATATCACGCTTTCAAAGGATAAGGGATATAAGAGTTTTCTGTATTCTTTAAGTTTGAAGAGCTTGTTTTCTACCCTATATTCTGCAGGCAGAGGCTTTTAAAATAAAATTGAAACATAGTGACATTTTTAATGACAATGATCCCTGTTTTAAGCAATATATAGATACAAAAAAAAAACCAATAAATTACCCCAAATTTTTAGAAGTAACTACTGTTAATACATAATTCCAGAGAGAAAGCTTTGCTACCTAAATAGATGGGTGGATAGACAAATATAAATAACTTGATACAAACAAGTGAAGTGAAATGTCACAAAAATGGGAAAACAAGCACTATATGTACTCACCATCAAATTGGTATTAACTGATCAACACTTAAGTGCACATATAGAAGTAACATTCATCGGGTGTTGAGCAGGTGGGGGGGAAGGGGGAGGAGGGGATGGGTATATTCACACATAATGCGTGTGGTGCACACTGTCTGGGGGATGGACACCATTGAAGCTCTGACTCAGGCGTGGCAAAGGCAACATATGTAACCTAAACATTTGTACCCCCATAATATGTTGAAATAAAAAATAAATTAATAACTTGATACAAGCAAATAATGCAGCACATGCTCTTAAAAAATAAAAAGTAGTATATTTCAGTTTATTTGTGTTTATCAGAAGAAAAAGAATTTGTAGTAAAAGGGATGGAATATCCAAAATTCCAGATAATAATTTTTAGCTTTTTCTTTTTGTCACAAGCGCTACTATTTCCATAAAGCTTTTCTAAAGTTAAAAGGTCATGGAAAACATTAAGAAATTGAAATTATGTTATTTTTTGAACTATATTATTCAACTTAAATTATTAGAAATTGAAGGCTATTAAAGGATGAGGACATCAGTGCTCTTATAGTATTTTAAACAGATATTTCTATTAGTAAAATTTACATTCTATTCTTTAATAACAATTTCTATAGTTGTTGGGTGCTGATTCTATGGTTACAAGGATCAATGTTCTGCTATCAGCTTCTCAATTTCTCTGTTCCTGTTTTTTTTTTTTTTTGATTTAGCTATTGCTTGAATGAATTCCATCATCTTCTCCTCCCACCTGTGTGCAAAAGACTTACATATGCTATATTTCCTGAGATCTTTCTTATTTGAGAGGGTTTGTTTATTACTCTTCTATACTTGGAGTGATTAGTATTCTTGGATAAATTCCTTGGTAGACATTGCACCAGTCTTCCAATATTAAATACTGCTGTATATTTTTCTCACTGCTTAGCATCTTTGTATAATTTACCACAATATTAATCATGTTAGCTAAATTATAATTTTATATTTTTACTGAAAATATCTTTCCTGGAAGCATCAATTGTCCTTTCATTCAGGCCAGTAGTTCTCTAGGACTACTGCAAAGCATCATCTTGAAACTTCTTTTGCTGTCAACCTTTGTAATACTTCTGTGTTGGGTTCCTAATTAATGACTCTCCTATCATTGTTTTTATTGTTTTACTCCTGTAATTTTTACAACTCCATTCTGCAGTAGTTAAGTAAAAGATTATACAACAAGCAGAAGGCACCATGATGCCAATCTTTTGGGTCATACTGCTCCAGTTTCAATTTGGTGTCCTCTATACCTAGGGCACTGTGGTTATCTTAGGCCTCCCCTTCACTGCTATCTGGATGTTCTCTTCCTTTTCTTTTGTTCAGATCTCTTATTTTTTTTTGTTCCATTTTATATAGAACAAATAGTTTTTTATTTATTCCCTCATTTTGATAGAGGATGCCATCTAGTAACTTCCTGAGAAATTCTTTCAGGCATTTATCATTTTTTTTCTTGCTTTCAATGATGCTAATAAAATCCAGTCATTCTGATTCCTGATCATTAGTACTTGACTTACTTCTTAAAACTTTATGGAATCTATTCCCTTTACTTATAGCTTTCTGAAATTTCAAAGTCCTGTGCTGTTGGTGAGATATGTCCTTGAATAATTTTCCCCTTCATTTATCTCTTATTCTCTCTTAAGAAAATGTTACTGTTCAGATATTGGACCTTCTGGAATAGTTACCTAGTTTTCTTATCTTTTGTCTTTTCTTGTTTTTGCTCTATTTGGGGAAGAGGTCCTCAAGCCTACTTTTTCTGATCCTTCTATAATTGAAATGAATCTTTTAAACAATTACTGTCATGTTTAAATTTCTTTCTTTCTTTTTTTTTTTTTTTTTTTTAGACAGGGTCTTAGTCTTTCACCCAGGCTGAAGTGCAGTGGTATCATCATAGCCCTGGGACTATAGGCATGAGCCACAATGCCTGGCTAATTTTTCTGTTTTTCGTAGAGACAGGGTCTCACTCTGGCTCAGGCTGTTCTCAACTCCTGGCCTCAAGTGATCCTCCTGCCTTGGCCTCCCAAAATGCTAAGATTGCAGATGCTAGCCACCGTATCCTGCCTGTCATGTTTAAATTTCTAAGGCTCTTTACCGACTTCTAAATATTCCACTTTTGTTTCACCCTATTCTTGTTTCATTAATACAATTGCTCTTTCTATTTCTCAAATAATATAAAGTTTTAAAAAGTTTTCTTCTCTCTGTATTATGTCTCCTTTATACAAGCCACTTTTTCCTCTATTTGTTTATTTGAGCCTCTCTCTTTTATATGAGAAGTTTCTGCAGAAGTCTGAGAATTCTCAGTTCTGAAGCTCATGATTAAGATGTATATGTGGGGGCGGGGATTTAAAAGGCTGATTAGAAACATTGTATTCATAGTGGAGTTTTTCAAACTTAAGCTTTACTATAGAGTAATTTATTAGGCTATGCTTTGGAGTGGATATGGTGGAGCCTTCTAGGTTACTGAGTCTTTGGAGGATTTTAGAGTATACATTAGATTTTTTAATATGCTTAGACATTTATTACATATCAATATGCAGTCCACTTTCCAAAAGTTATTGCTATTACACTTCTTGTGTTTTGACCATTCTTGGGTGTTTATTAAAAAAAAATCTTCATTATAGTTGTAGTGGGATTTTAAAATGGGGTGAACTTATTTGTATATATTTAATTTAACATCTTAATTTTAAGCCTACCATTTTATATTAACTATTAATTTTTCCTTTTTCTTTAATTTGCTGCAATTATCTTAAGCCTTTTCATAATTCTAAATTGATTTTCAACTGAATCTATTTTATTCCATGATCTTTGTAATTTTTGAACACTAACCATATTAGTTAATACAACAGATCAAATGCAGAAGACAGCATTTTTGTTCAACTTGTATAGATAAGAGACTAAGGTACCCAGAGGTTATTTAGTTTGCTCAAAGTCACACAGTTTGTAAGGGGGAAGAGTTAGGATTAGGATTCAGGAAGCATCACTCCACTTCAGTTACACTGTAAGTGAACCGGCACTGAACAAATTTCAATGATCCTTATATAATCCTCTTCCTTAACTAACTACTTGAACTTGGAGTTGTTTCCCAGAAATTGTGAATTTTCTTCAAGACAAAGAAAGTGAGACTTGAAGTCCCCTGGGCAGACTTCCTGATGCCAAGGTTCACCAACCCCCACAACCTGCCCCTAATGCATGTAGCCCCTAGTGAGATACACCATGATCTGCCCCAAGCCACATGGCCTGTCCTTTTGTTTGGAACCTCTTGAACTTCTCTTTATGTTGAATGTTTATTTGCATTGGTGTGTGGCATGTAAATGTGAAGTCTGTTAAGCTTTTTATCTCTATTTTCTTTTTGTCTGCTTTAAATTTGCTGTCGATGCTATTATAAGTACAGCCGAAGGTCTGGAAGATTGAAAGACACCTCTGATGGTAGTTTCTCTTGCAGCAGGTTCTAAGGTCTAAAAGGTTAAAAGACACTTCCATCCTAAGGTCTGTGAGATTAGAAGACATCTCTGTCCTCAGGTCTAGAAGATCGAAAGATATCTCTTTCCATGGAGGCAACCTGGCTGAGAAGCAGGGACTCCCACAGTTGGACAGGGAAAGAGGAACAGAAACATAATGTATATAGATTTATGGCGGACTTCAGAGGATCTCATGGCTAGAGTTCTGAGATAAAAGCTATTGAAAGTTTGTGTGCATGTGTATGTGTTTACATGTGTTTTATGTATGTATATGTATGTGTCTATAGGATACCAAAATAGGATTATAAATAAAAGGGGCTCTCATAAATTAAATAAATAAGCTCAAAACCTTCTCAAGTTCATGTAAATTTAATAATCTTTGGTAAATAAGTTGGTTTTTAAGGTAGATTAAATAGATAAGAATAAGTAAAACTCTTAAGTAAATGATAGCACATGGTCAAAAATTTATGAAGATATTTTGGTTTTGTTCTCTTAAGCCTAGTAGCAGATGCAGTTTCTTCAACTGGTTTTACTGTCTGTGGAAAGGTATGCACAAAAGTTGTTTCTGACTCATTTTTCCTAAGTAGTGGTTGCAAGCTAGCTTGTTATGTGTACATTGTGTTGCCATAGCAAAGGCCATTGCCTAGAAAAAGTTTTAAAAAGTTCTTGAACTGTTAATTTTTGCAGAGTAATTCATTTTAAAATGAACAAAATGGTTATTCTTATAATCCAAAGAGAATTTCAGAACAATCTTATTCTTTAGAAGTATTTTACGTAATTGAATTTGTACTTAAGTAGAAAACTGTTTTGATGCCAGTTAGATTGTTTTTAAAATAGCTTGATCTTGATCCTTATGTAAAAAAAAAAAAAGAAGTGTTATGACTTTATGCCATTATTTGAGATGCTAAGGGTTGATGTTAGAGGTTTATTTGGTTTCTAGTCAGGTGATGGCATGTCAATAAATTTTATTTGTGGATACTGGTATTTTAGAGAGATCAAATTAGTTAACATGTTTAAGCAGATGTATTCTAAAACTTCTACTATATTTATAGAACTTAAAGATGTCATGTTGTTCAGAATAGCAAGTCCTACTAGAATACTTACATTTATTATTTTGTTTTTTTTTAAGTTTAGAAGTAATAGTTAAAACTATATTTTGTAATTGCTTCTTGGCCTATGTTTTAAAATTAATTTCCCAATTTTGTTTACAGAAATATGTTTAGATATTAAATTTGTTTAGACATTAAATGACTCTGTTGAGGGCATAATGAATCACATTGGTTGCATATCTAATATTCATAGGCTATCAAAATGGTTAAGTAAACTTCTAAAATAAATTGGGCAAATGTAAATAAGATAAATGTAATAGAATTGCATGAAGTTTTCTATAATCTGCTTCTTTTGAAATTTCTCAGATCTGTATCTCAGAAGTTCAACCTTTTCTGTGTCTTACTGCTTTCAGCTTTTCCTCCCCTTGAGAAGGCCTGAGGTGATAAACCTCCTTCAGCCTTTTCTTCTGCTCCTGTAACTTTTTTCCCCTCTGGTTCTTAGTCTGCTGTTAAGATCTGATGCTGAAATGTTTACCTTAAATACCTGAAAAGCAATGTTTTCTCTTAGCTTCTTGATATGTCTGAATTGTTCAACATAGTTAAAAATCTTCCTATGCTGTTACTAAGGGTTGTATATTCCCCTTCTCAAGGTATTAATTTTCTAGTTTCTTGTTTTTTTAATAATATAATGTTCACTCATGACCCTAGACATGAGTGTCTGTCTCCTTGTGACTGATAAATTCTGGTACCCTTTTTGTGAGGTTTGACTTCCAAGTTGTCTAAATGAGTTTCCCATGAGAGAAAACAATTGCACTAAAGAAACTTTCTCTTTATCTTTTGGTAGCTGACCTAAGAAACAAAGATTTTGTGGTTTATTAAGTTATTGCTATGTTGTCCTTATTAGGTTTTTGATTACATGGGAAAACTGAGCTTTAAAAATTTAAGGTTTTCTATGTATTGCTTTTTAAGTCTTCTGATTATCACTCTTAGTTAAGTAAATCGCTATTATTTTGCAATAACCCATGATTCTAGTTTGATCAAATGTTTTTCACCTTTAACATCCTTGACAAATGTCCACAAAATATAGATAATTTAAATGGTTAGCTACCTGTAAGCTTTTGTTCTCCTGTCATTGTCAGAACTAGGCAGGACTCATAGCCTTTTGTTTAGAATGTTGTTTGTTCATTCTGATACAAGAGTCTCTAAATCCTTAGTTCAAATGGTTTTAACAAATGCTTATGTTTTGTGTAGTGAATTCCTACAAGTCTGACTGTAGCTCGGTGCTAATAGATAAGTTAATTTTATAACCTTGCTTTTGGTGTTTACTTACTTAATTAATTTATTTTTTCTTATGTTGCTTGAAAGGTTTTAAAGTTCGATAAATGCCTGTCCACCTCCATGCTCATCTGGCCCAGAACATTTAATTGCCTAGAAGTCTTTTGTCTTCAAGTCCTTTGGCTACAGGATCCCACTGAGGGACAGGATGGAACCAGGGCAGGTAGCCACACCACCATGGCAACGGCTGGACAAAATAAAATTTAGTCATTGATGCTGCTTCTGGAAGATCTTGGCTAAAATTGGTGGGGGGAATGTAAGCTAAAATAAAATGCTAGGCACCTCCCCCACCAACTGAATGGACCACCTCTTGGCCAAGGGGACTCCAAGGAAAAAACTTATAACTGAGTTCCTAGCCATGAAGGGAGGGGAGATTGGACACAGCTATGGGTTGGTTTGATACCTAAGAGCAAAAAAACAAATAATGGCAGATGATCATCTCCTTACCACTTTATTTAGAAATTTTGCTTAGTTTTCAACAATAGATTTAAAAGGCACTTTCTTTTGCATTTCTCTTACTCCTGAATCCCAGAACAATTTGCTTTTAAATGGGAAGACTTAAAGTCGAAAGGTAAACGTCAGTATTGCTAGACTGTTCTTCCTCAAGGGTTTAAAAACTCACCAACAATCTTGGGAAAACTTCTGGCCAGAGATTTGAGGGAAGCAGTTTTAGGCAAAGGAATGATTTTACAGCATGTAGATGACATCCAGATAGCCAGTGAGACTGAGGCTGAGTCAAGGCAACACTCCGTAATTGTATTAAATTTACTGACTGACAAAGGATATAAAACATCTCAGAGAAAGCTCAGCTCTCACTTCCCACTGTCACATACTTGGGGTTTGAATTGTCTCTTGAAAGTTGGAACTTCCTTCCAGAAACTTTGAGGGATTCTAAACAACTTGTGATAAACAACTTGTGCCTTATTTTTCTGAACAGTTAGATGTGGTAACAAAAGGATGGTCACTTTGAGAGCCATAACTGCTACTTATGATGTTTTATTGGAAGCTGAAAAGTTTACCCTTGGGCTACTGGTGACTGTTCACACCATGCATTATATATTACCCCTGCTAGAACAAAAAGGGGGGCTTTTGGTTATTAGTGAGTGGCTGGATGGGTAAATATCAAGCTACTTTGTTAGATAATCCTAATGTAACTCTGAAGCTGGTATCCACCTTAAATCCAGCCACCTTGCTCCCCATTCTATGACTGCATTCTGATTATTGACCAAGTATAATCTAGTCTCCAGGATTTGACTGATAAGCCCCTGTTGGACCTAGATGAGTGCTCATTATGGATGGAAGCAGCATTATGGATCAGGAACAATGCAAAGCTGGGTATGCTGTGGTTACTGGCCTAAAGGTAATTGAGGCACAAGCCCTGCTCCCTGGAACATCTGAAAACATATATCCTGTATGTCTAGCTTGTCCTTTGGGTATTTTGTTTGCCTGACAAGACAAGTCTTTAGTTACGATCTTTCAATCTATTGCCTCTTCTGCTAACCTATCTCACTGCTGGATCAGCTACCTAAAACTGTTTTCATGAATGACTAGAGAAATTTTAGGATGGCGATTGCACATGGGGAACACTGGTGCAATATTTCCTGGGAGGGATCCCATACAGAGATGGGTACTTCTTTTGATATACTTTACTATCTTGGTGGGCAGAAGGTAGCAACTCAACAACATATACTAACAAGTTTCAGTTACAGGACCAACATTTTCTTTCTTCCTCATATCGCAACTACATCCCATTTCAACAGGAAGCATCCAGATAGATCAATGTCCTGATTCCCCAAGATTGAGGTGAACTAAAAAGAAGGAGGTGAGTTGTAACTAGCACTCCCACTGAATAAATTTCAATGCTCCCTATATAATCCTCTCCCTTGACTAACTACTTGAACTTTGAGTTGTTTCCCAGAAATTGATTTTCTACAAGGCAAAGGAACTGAGATTCTGAAGGCCCCTGGCCAGACTCCTGATGCCAAGAGTCACCATTTCCCACATCCTGCCCCCAATGCATGCAGCCCGTTGTGAGATACACCATGGCCTGCCCCAAGCCACGTGGCCGCTTCTTTAAAAGCCCGTGATCTCCTTTAGTCAGGGTGACAGATTTGATGCAGCTTCTCCCATTCTCTTGGCAAGATGTCTGGCATATTAAAAAATTCTTTTCTTCCTTGGCAATCTACGTTGTCTCAATAATTGGCCAGCCATTTGTGTGATCAGCAGATAGACCTAGACTGAAATCCTCTTGCAGTTTTAACAACATGTGCTAATAACAACTATAATATTCTAACTCATACTACAATTTTATTATTTAATTGTTGAAATTTACTTTTGTTGAATTTTCATTCTTATTAAGTTCTTCTATAGTATAAAATACTCCTAGGGATTTGTCTTCGTTTCCTTCCTTAATTTGTTTCCAGATAGGGTTCTTTCATCATTGTAGTATTCTGTGATATTTTAATCATTATTATACTCATTATAACTGTGTCAAAATAGTATCTTCTTACAATTAAAAATGACATTTTTCTCACTACACCCATGCTTAATGTGAGCAGAGCTAATTGCTCTGACACTGTGTGGTAACCTTTATTCATGTCAGTCTATCCTTAGCTGGATTACTCTATCTTCCTCTTCAAACTACAGTTGTAGAGATGGGTATTGCTTTTCCTTGAGTTGCCTTTAATCTTGAAGTATTTTCTTTATTCTGAGACACTTTTTAAGTGAACTCTGCCCACAAAGTTCTTTGTGTTTCACCTTCTTCCCTAGCCAACATGGTGCTCTAGATGACCCATGAGGCCTTTGTCTTTGCAAAAATCCTGAAGTGGTTTGATGGATTTCTAAGATAAGCAGTTTTGCCACCATCTTATCTAAAGCTGCTGTAATCACACTATCTCAATCAACCTGTCTTCCATAGGCGGGACAAGGTTGAGAGGTTAGGTGTTTGGCCCCAAAACCATTTCTTTCTAGTCATAGACAAAACCATTATAGCTTATGGTTGGAAATTATAAACTATTTTCTCATTAGGCAAGCTAGAAAATTCCTGGTAATTTTTAAAAATACGCTTCAAGTCATTTAATTATATATTGGAGGAGAGGTATTCTGTAATCCATTTTCTTGACATCACTTTATTTTAATCATATTATTGCTTATCTGCAAAATCTATCAGGCATAGAGATGAGAGAATCAACCTAAAAATAAATAGAGATCAGAGTTAATCTCAATATAAATAGGTAAGGTAAATGTTCATTTCTGCTGGGAAAAGAAACTCAGAAATTATATTGTTCAAGATTTTATATTATCCATAAAGAGACTGAGACTGAGGTTTGGAGAGGTTAAGTTAACTTCTTGAGATTTCACTTGTGTCAGCTCAGAACTCAAGTTTCCTAGTTCCCATTCCACAGATGTTTCTACTTTACCACGCTGCCCTCTAAATTGCATGCAAAAATAACCATTTGGGAAGTATTTTGTACAGGCTTACATGCAGTATATTTTTCAAATAGAATTTGAGTTTTCTTCCCTATATAGCTTTTTTCAAGTAAGATATATAATATCTAATAAGCAATCAATGTAGTTCACCGTATTCACTAGAATGGAACTTTGTTAGATGGGCAACAAAAATATAAACATCTTTGTTTCTACTCTAGAAGTTATTTTTTAAGTTACTTTTTCCCCACTCAAAAATATGCAGTATCTTCAAACTGTACTAATTGGATATCTTGTTATATTTCCCACAGAAAAATTCCTTCGTTATCCACATAGGTTGGGATCTGCTTTGGATCATAAATGCTCTAAACCTAGGTTCTCCCAATATTCAAATATATGGTCATGATCATTCTCTGAATGATCCTGAGATATTCAGTTTTTAGTTGTTAGCTAAATTAAGGAATGTTTACAAACACAGCTATCTTTGATGTGACAACTTAAATGTGCCTTGAACACTCCTAATAACACTAGTAAACCTGTTTTATTACCCCCATTTTGCAAACAGAAAATTTGAGACTCAGAAAAGATAAGCCACATGCCTACGTTCCTTTTGTTGGTGAGGAGTTTATTGAAATTTAAAGGCAGGTCTGTTCTTTTCAAAAGTTCTCATATACCCTTTCCACTCCATTGGGATGTGTTGTACTATGAAAAAATGCGCTCACATAAAACACTTTAATAAAGAAATTGGAATTTGTAAACATTATTCTCTAATCTTAGGGTTTGTATACTTTCTTTCAACATTAAAAAACTATGTAGTAGCTTCTAAACTCTTGAATACCATTGTAAAAGAGATATGAAAGACAAATACCTGAATTTTACCTCTCAGTCATGAAATTTAATATTATTTTAAAACCTGCTATCCTTATATAATTTTAGTTCCTTTCATCAATATTTACTACTGTTTTCAAATGAGACAATGGTATCTAGACTGTAGTTTTTCTTATTTATTATGAAAATTCACTGCTTTGTTAACTAGGATTTTAATGTGTCAGGGAAAATAGACATACTTTATAGAACGTAACTATATACCAGTACTATGCTTAGTGGTTGTTAATGTAGCCACTCAGATTCTTTCTTTTTGTTTATTTTCATAGCCTATTTCTTTTTTCAAAAATTTTAATTCAGGTAAAATACACAGATCATAGCACTTACCATCCTAACCATTTTTAAAGTGTACAGTTTGATGACATTAAGTATATTCACATTGTTGTGCTACTATGACCACCATCTGTCTACAGGACTCTTTCCATCTTGCAAAATGGAAATGATGTACATTTTAAACAATAACTCTCCATCCCCCCTCTCTCCAGCCCTGACAGCCACCATTCTACTTTCTGTCTGCATGAGTTTGACTATTCTAGGCACCTCCTATAAAAAGAATCACGCAGTGTTTGCGATTTTATGACTGGCTTATTTCACTTAGCATAATGTCCTTAAGATTTACCCATGTTTTAGCATGAGTAAGAGTTTCCTTCCTCTTTAAGGCTGAATAATACTCCATTGTATTTGTATACCATATTTTGTTAATCCATTCATCTTGGATTGCTTCCACCTTCTGGGAATTGTGAATAATGCTGCTGTGAACATCTCTTCAAATATCTCTTCAAATCCCTGCTTTCAGTTCTTTTGGATATATACCCAGAAGTGGAATTCTTGGGTCATATAGTAATTCCATTTTTAATTTTTTCACCACCATACTGTTAGTGGTGGCACCATTTTATATTCCCACCAACAGTGCACAAAAGTCCAATTTCTCTACGTCATCACCAACAATTGTTATTTTCTTTCTTTTCTTTTCTTTTTCCCTTCCTTCCTTCTTTCCTTTTACTTTTTTTGATAGTAGCCATCCTAATGGTTAGTTAATAGCCTATTTCTTCCTTCTGGGCCTTATTCTTTCTTATTTGTTACTGTAGTATACTTTGTAATATTTTTATTATCACTTATGGTACTCATACTGCTGAATCTATTTGTGGCATATTACAGGCTTCAAGATTTATTACAGATGTGGTGCTGTGTAATATCACCAAATGATAGTAAGCTCAGTCAAAATCAAAGACAGACCTGAGTTACAGAACATTTAGTAATATGTATACTGAGATTATATTCAAGAACATCAAATATACTAAGAAATCCACAACAGAAAGAGAGATTATTAATTATAGAGAATGTTATTAATTTTGTCAAAATATAGATATCCTTTATTTACAATGAGTACACTGATTGTATGTAAATGTTACTTCTACAGCATTCTCTCTAAATATAATCATGGTTGCAAAGATTACATGAATTTATAAAAGAAAATTCGAAAATTTCACAAAATAACAAAGGAAGTAATTTTGCCATTAAGATAACTTTTTATTCTGGTCCATTTTTGATAACACTTTTCTTCTTTCATATACACACTCAGTTAGATTTATGATATACACACACTGTAGATGCTGGTTTGTTCATATAATAATATATTGAGAATGTTTTCCTACCTTATCCAACTTATTAAACATTTATTGGAAACACTTTTTTCCAGAATACTTGCATGCTCTTTAATCAATATGGGATAAATATTTATCCCTCTATGCTTTCACATTTAGGTTTTAAACCTTTTATTAATACTAATATTAGTGTGATGATTATCATAGTATTTAAATCTGTGCTTCCACAGATTATTCTGTCATAGAAGTCCAATTAATTGATCAGTGAATACAAGTATTTTAAAACTAGTATTCATATTGCTATGTGTTTGCCTATCATACAAACCCACAGCCCAGTCTGATGGTTTGTAATATTCAAGTTAAACATTTTGCAAGAATATTACATAAATGATATTTTGCATATCCTTTATATCTCGCCAAAAAGCTTAATAAATTTATTTGCCATATAATCCTAACTACTGGGCCAAAGGTGCCTCAGTTTACTCATCTATAAAATATAATAAAAGGCAAGGGGAGAGGAGGGAGTAATAGATTACTCATATTTTCCAAGTTCCCAACTATACTGACCTGTTTTTCACTTAATAACTTATAGAAATTAATAGATAAATATAATATTATTCACTGATTTTAATTTGTTATTGCCATTATCTAGGGACCTTTTTTTCCCTAATATTGCAGAATGAAGGTCTTTGCATATCTATACCACTGGGCATTTAATTTTCTTACTCTCATGAAGTCTATTAAGATTTTAAAAAATAATTTTAATTGTTAATTTGATTTTTAGTAAAATGGATATATTTTAAAATAGGATTTTAATTAGCATAATAAGACCAACTTTCTCCAGAATCAAAATAGTGTGATGTACAGGGAAAATATCTTTAAACAAAAATTAGAAATATTTTTTCCCCATTCCTTTTTATAGCATAAGTGCTGACCTATACTTCTCTTATTTTCAATATTTAGTGGAATTAAAATTTTTGGAAACATAATTTACTTACGACCATATTCTCTGTGTAATATTAAGAAGCTCTTACTATTCAGACCATTCAACCGTATTTTTATTATCATATGTTAACATCCATCTTGATTTTTTTCCTCATATACGTTTTTAAGAACACAATGTTTCCTACAGTGAATCTTTTTAGACATATCCAGCTTGAGACGGTGACACATTCCCTAAAGAGAAAGTAAGAAAGGCAAGATTAGAAATACTGGGTATTCTAGCAAGGAATTTATTGCTGGCAAAGTATTTGACTTGTCTATGCAGTAGTGTAGCTTAAGATAAAAAGGAAGTCTATGTTAGACTCCAAAAAACTAAATACCTAGAAACTGATTCCTGTAGTTTAAAATACGTTATTGAATGTATTTAATAAATAAATAAATACATTATTATGGGATTTATTCAACCATTTTAAACCCAATTTTTCTTTCTATTGAAAAAATGTCCTTATTTTTTTTTCCAAGGGGAATTCTTAAATCATAGAAATTATGTTTTGAGGGTATTTTAGAGTCTGTTATAAAGTCCTGTTCTTCAATTCTTGTTTGTATTGTTTGTGTAAACTGTTCTCTGAACATTTCTTTCAGCTTGGGGACTGTTGGTGCGGCATAAAATACACTACATATTATTAAACAGAGCTTTCTTTGTTGTGAAGAAGCTGTATGTTGTCCACAGCTGCCTAATAGTGGAACCAAAACAGAAAGGAAAAAAACAACATATTTCAGGAAAAAAAAATTTTAAACTTCACTGGTCACTTTACACTTCTTAGGAAAGTGTGCTTCTCTATTGGGAACAAAATGGCTCCATAACTTTTATTGTTGTTCCCAGTCAGAAGAGTGTTCTGAAATTTTTCAAATTCAGTTTAGTTCAGGAAACATTTCTTGACTGTCTGCTAAGGTATTACATTCTGAATAGGCACCATTAAGATATGTGTAAAACAGTCCTGGCCTCAAGAAACTTCAGGTAGGACGCCAAGGAGAGAAGAGGAGGCAGTAAAGGAATGTTTACCATCCATTGGGAGAGAGAAGTGCAATGAAAACACACAAAGCAATGAAGTAGCACACAGGGAAAGAGGGCTTAAGGAAGATTTTCAAGGGAATTAATGCCAGAGCTGGTGGACCTTGAATAAACAGGACCTGCCAAACTGATGGGTGTGAGTAGTGGACATTTCAAACAAGAGGGACAGAATGAATAATAGCAGGGTGATATAAAAAAACATGTATTTGAAATAGAAATCACAAGTATTTTACTATGGAGCATAAAGTGGGAAGGAAAAGTTAGTTGAAAAAAAGACTTGCAAAAATAATTGCATGTGTCACCGCCAATGGCTATGAGTGCTATGCTAGCAGCTTGGACTTTGCCCTGGGGACTTTGAGGAGCTGCTAACAATGGTAAGTCCACATCCTGTGGAACCAGAAGTAGAGAGAACTGTGACAAGGTCATAATGCACAACGGTGGTTACACCGATGAATTAAGGGATCATGAATTGGAAGCAATGTACAGATTCAAAAAATATTTAAGAGATAAGAGACTGATGATTGCTGTGCATATAAGGAAGATTGAAAGGCAACGCTATCTTTCAGATTTATGATTTGAGTGATTGGATGTATAATGATGACAACAACCAAAGTAGGGGATAGAGGACAAAGCTCAGGTTTGCAGGACATGTGTAATAACTTCAATTTTTAATGTCTTCACATTGTGGCATTCATTTACATTAAAACAATGATATCTAATAGGCAGATATATATGAAGCTTACAGAATCTACTGAGGTCTAGATTTAAGAGATGGATATGAGTGTTAAAAAATCAAAAAACTCAAAGCAGGCAGGATGACAGTGTTCTCATTGTGTTTTCTCAGATTCTGTATTGATCTACTTGGCATCCATTAATTACAGAGCCAAACTAATGGAAAAAGTTGTTTACATCTCCTGTGCTCCAGAGCTCATATGCTAAAATACTTCCTTACCTACCTCTCACACACCTAAATCAACCCAAGACCAAGTACCCAAAACTAGGGACAACCCCCTACACATCTGGACAGCCCTCCAGAATTTTTTGAGCTGCCCATCCAAAGCTGTTATCCCACCCTGTCTTTCCGTTCCTCATGAAGAACCCCCACCCCCACCGCCCCCCAAAAATCCCTGGCCTAGGCTCCCCCTTCCTCTTGTTTCTGCCTCCTGATGAAACCTGGTGCTTCCTTCCCCACGTGTCCTTCATGGCCTGGCATTCCCCCTTCTCCTGGGAAATGTAAGACATAAATTCTTCTTTGATAGGCAGTTGTCTCCATGTCTATTACCTTACCGTATCTGGCTAAAACAAATCCCAGGTATAAATCTTGAAACGAACACTCAGTGAGAAGCAAGGGTGGGCCAAAGATGGGAGCCTAGAGAATTGAGAGCATCAGGACATCAGGGCGTAGAATTAATGACAAGAGAAGGACCAGGACAGCTAGTTAGCATTATTGTTTTCAAGTAAAAGTACCTGTAGACCACATTAGTTAAAATGAGACTGAAAAAGTGTTTACTGATTTGCAAAAAAAGTTATCATTAATGACTTTAGCAAGTGTTTTATGGATATGGTAAGATCCAAAGCCAGATTAGAAAATATTATAGATATCAGGTTTCTTTCTTAATCTTTCTGTTCTTCCTTTCTTTTCCCATAAACTGTGATTTCTGATCTTTAAGAACATAGCTCTAAATATATAATTTGTACTCTTCAGAGTATTAGGTAAATGCACCATATATAATATTTGCCCTGTAGACATATATTTAGAAACTCAATTTCTCAACTACAGTATGATTAGAGAAAGAAAAAAATGATGTGAACTGAATCGTAGACATAAGAAAGGCTTTTTTGAAAGCATTGAATGCATGAGTAAATTATCACTAAACATGCAGTTCAATTCAACAGACTTACTGAAATTTCACAAATTTATAGGTGCAAAACTTAACAGTAAAATTAAATTTCCTATTTTCAAAGGGGGAAGTATTAATAATTTGAAAAAGTTAACTTGTTTAAGGACTTATAATGTTTTTCCCATACTACATGCCACATGGACTTTAAATCATTTTCCATTAATTCCTTTATCTAGTCTGTTCTCCTTCATGAAAAATGCCTGGCATTACCCTGTAATTATATGATATGATAGATTAGGCTTTATTTAATATTCCATTTTGCAAGAGATTCTTTTTTTTTTTTTTTTTTTTTGTCTTTAGGACACAAAGCAGTCTCCTCCTCCTTTTTTTTTTAAATGACCATGATATTGTCCTGCTTGTCTGATTATGGTGCAAGTGGTGTGGTCAGTGGGGTAATTACATAACAGGATTCTTTTTATGATGGTGGTGAGGTGGCTGGAAGATTTTATAAGGGGGAGGGATAAACAGATAATTGACTTCAGCATCTGCCCCCATTTCCCACAAAACACGAATACACCCACACACAGAAAGAATATTGGATCTTGTCATAAATTTTAAAAGTTAAATAAGTAAAAAGAGTCAGTGATGTTTATTTCGGAGATTATACATTTTTAAGTCTTGCCCCCCCCAAAAAAAATCTGTGATAGTTGTTGAAAATTGTTCATTTTGCGATAAGCAAGTATTGAAACAAAAACACTTTCTGAAAAGAAATTTTACTGGCTTTATCTCTTTCCTTCTTGAAAACCTGTCCCTACTCCAACACTCTCTCAATTCTTATGTTCTTTCCTATTTCCCTCTGCTTAGTGAAAGTGAATAGCTGTATTGATTACAGTTGCCCTGAACAGTCTGAGAAGCAGAGCTAAACCTGGCCCAGGAAAAGAATTGCATTTGTCAAATGGAACCAAATTACTTCCAGGCTTGATTTCAATCAGAGAATGGTTTCTTGAATCCTCATAATGAGGCCTTTGAAAGTGTTTTGAAACCACAAGATTGTACAAACATTCTGTTATGGGATGTGTTTCCTCATCAAGCATAAAAGGAAAGATGAAAGAGAGAGGGGTGGGACCGGGCGAGGGGAGAGAGAGAAAGAGAGAGAAGAAAGAAAGGAAAGAAGAAAGGAAGAAAGAAAAGGGGGAAGGAAAGAAAAGGGGAGAATTTCAACCTTAAGCATTATTGATAGCATTTGTGGGTGTGTTCTTTAAATCAACTGTATAGTAAACTGTATGATTTTCATCTACTTTGTATGTCCAGTCATTTTTCAGCTGCTTATTTTGAACTCAGTTGAGACTTACAGAAAAATTGCAAAAATGGTAGTTTCCTTCATCCAACTTCCACTAATGCTAGCATCATACATAGCCATAGTGCAGTTATCAGAACCAAGAAATTAACATTGGTACAATACTATTAACTAAACTGACATCTGTATTCCTCACAATACTGGAAACTGTGACACATAGAGTTGCAGAGGAAAGTGAACAGGTGATAATAGCAATCATTCCCCTGAGTGAGACATGAAGGAGGTCCTCAGGAATGGGTATCTTGCATAGAATGCTATGACCTTGTTATACTATCTTACCTGTCTTTAAACGCTAAGATAGGTTCATCTTGTGAATCAGGTTATCATCTTGTAGATAAGATATGTTCATCTTGTGGATAAAGACTCTGAAATTTGCAGTGAATGAATAACTTGTATAACATTATTCAGACATTAGATACTGACATTAGGACTTGAACTTAGGTGTTTTGATTAAGTCAAATGCTCTTTCTATTGTATTCTGACATATTAGAAAATTGTGCACCTTTTTAGCCCACCACAAGCATTGTAAATAACCATTTTCTCCTCCTCTTTTTTTTTTTTTTTTTTGTCTGCTTTCCTTGACCCAAATATTCACAACTAAATTCAAGTCATGTGTTAGTGACAGATTTCAGGACTCCTGTAAAGAAGGTGGCTATATCTGATTATTTACACTGGAATGATGCTGCTGTCTGAAGAATCTTGTTTCAGGAGTTAGTGTCTTTCAACATCAAAACAGCGTAGCTTGGGATATATTTGGTATCTTCCTGTCATTGCATCTTGTTCCACAGGCTATGGTATAACAAGAAACTTGTGGGACCAGTGCTAGGTGCTAATTTCCAGCAGGGAATGGACAGATGGAGGCAAGTTGCTGGAGTGGAACCAGGAGGTGATTTTCAAGTATGCTCTGAGTGTCCAGGTCTTCAGAGGTACTTCCCCAAATCTTCCCCTCATCTCAGCTCTCCACTCACCCCTCAAACAGTCCATCCTCCCACAACCAAAGGAGTTTCTTATTCATTGTTCTTTACAATGAATAAGATTCCAGTAAGATTCCTTTTTAATAGAAAGGTCTTTGGCTAAACAAAATTTTGTGGACCATGGGAGGAGGGTTGAGAAGGGGATGAGGGATCTTTAAAGAATTCCTGGTTGAGCTTGTACTTTGCACTCGACCAATCCATGCTCTAGTACTAGATCCCTTCTTATCTCACTTCTACCCTTAATTTCAAGGGAGGTGAGAAAAATACTCCAAGAAGTTGCCTAAAATGAGGGCTTTTAATCCACAGGCACATAACTTGTTTTAATAGGGTGGTAGTCATCAAGCACTGAACTCAATTTGATTCCAAGAATTTTTTAAGTGTCTGGGTCAGATAAATGAAAGTGGTGGTTCTGCCCTTTTAAAAATGTATCATTGCTTTGAAACAACGATAACTAACTTTTAAAAACATAATTTTCAAGCACCCAAGTATATGAAGAAAAAAATCATAATCTGTCAGTATTCTGCAATGATATCACTGCCCAACATACTAATAAAGCTAATTATTAAACAATTGTTGTTTGAGGCCTCTGGTCTATTAACATATTACATTAGTCACCCTGAGTAAAGACAGAATGAGACCTTTTATGTATATATTTTTCCAAATAATGGCAAGGGTCCCAGGGTAAGGTGCAAAATCTTTATGATGGCTCTAGTGTTCTGTGAGGGTTAGAGGCCATTGCTTCTACTCTTTGTTGTCCAGCATATCAGCTTTAGGGGCATCATCTTCAAGTTTATCTCATTCTGAAGTGATGCAAATCATTCTGGTTTAACCTTATTAGAATTGTGCCCCTCCTCCTTTTAGCCTCAATTCTTTCTAGTTCCTGGCTGTAAGCTTGACATGTTTCATTTGGTATCAATGAGGGTGATTTCTGTTATAATGTTTTTCTACCCTCCTTCTCAAAGCTAGCTTGATGCCGAGTGTAGGTTAGAAAGCTATGTGAATCCTGGTTAATAGTTAATTCTTTTTTTTTTTTTTCTAATGACATTACACACTGGCAAAGATATTTAGAATTTTATGCTTTCCTTTTTATAAAACTACATACTGTCTTTCTTAACTCATTTTCCCTGTGAATATATACATGGTGCCAGAAATTATATTTAAACGACTCGCTTATTAAAGTAGTTACTGCAATTTTCATGCTTTCAATGTGAAGGCATTTTAGATTTGGTGTATTTAAGGGTTTAAAAGCAATGACAATGCTCTCTATCCAGGTCCCTACGCCTGGTTGCTGCCTCAAAATTTGAAAACCACCTTCCTTCTTATGTAGAGGGACAAACCGGCAGGGTCGCTGCCTGGGTCTTGTGCTTACATTGAGGTGGGATAATTCATGTCTTTTCTTTTCTACTTTTTTCTTTTCTTTCTTTTTTTTTTTTTCTTGAAGATAACTGCTGTTTTCACCACAGAGAGGAAAAAATGTTTTACCGTACATTTCTATAATGGAGCTAAAAGAGTTCAGCAGCCTCTCTGAATTGAAAGGTCTAATTAGATTCTACTTTAATGTAAGATCTTAGCTTCAAGGTACTTAACCACTAAAAGAGAGAGGGCTTTACAAGAGGAAGCTATAAATTGTTTAAATATAAGCATCTTAAGCATATAACTAGGAAATGAGAATACAATGCACCATATAGACTAGGAATTTTCTAATCCATTTTCAAAACTATGTTTTGTGCTTGTTTCTGTTCAGTATATGTCTTGTTCTTGTAAAGGAAATGGTGATAAAAGGGAGGTGAGCTGTGAAAGGAAAGATCCCAGCTAGATCACATTTAAATAGAAGGGAGATGTTCTAATCTCATTAGTAGTACAAAGAAATCGTGACTTCTAACTCTTGCCCCTACCAAGGGCAATTGCTACATTTTATTACGGATGAAAGACATGGAAGGTCATTTTCATTTTTATTTTCTAATTTTTTTCAGACTGGGAAAATAGAAACTCTTAATGAATTTACCAGTGTTATGTAATACTAAGCAGTATATTATTATTCAGTTATACATATGGAATATTGGGATAAATGTTCCTGAAATGTATCTGCATATTGAGCTTCATACTTGAATTATTCAATGATTCTGTGATTCTGTACCCTGAAATCCTAATTTTTTAAGATCTCTTGTGAGTAGGGACTTTGTCAAGGCAGGTGAAACCTGTAACTCCTCTGGTCACCTCAGCCATTTAGTTAAAACAGCTTCCTGTCAATGACAGGTTAAGCTGCAGGGGAAAAAGAAATTTCTCAGACATGAGCTACAGAATCTGGAATTCTCTTCTATCTAGGATTAATTTTGTAATTGAAAGGCCTTCATGAACCCTTTAACTCAGCCATTTGGTGAACTTTCTTGTGTTACTGCTTTGCTTTCTCTCATTTAAAAGTGTCTCACACTTTTTATTGTGATTCTCATAGGACAAAAAAAAGTTTTGTGAGAAAGCATGGTTTCTGGCCTCTTGCTGTGTTATGCAAAATTAATGGATATTAATTTTTTCAAATAGGTGGAGCCTTAAACGATACTTTTAAATGAATGTAATGATAAAAATGTCCCATTTTTTTTTTGCTGCCTGTCACTTTTTTCCCTTAAAATAATATTTTTGTCCAGGAACTTAAAGAAGGGCACTCTCCTAGCATTCAGGAAATATTTATAGAGTGACTACTATGTGCCCAACACTCCAGAAATAATACAATTTCATATCAAACAAAGATAAACTACTACATTGACACATTTTTTGAAAAAATTCCTGGATGAATTGAGGCTGCCAGTGTGTTATCTTCTAAAAAGCAAATGAGCAGGGCATGGTATCTCACACCTGTAATCCCAGCACTCTGGGAGGCCACGGCGGGAGGATCATTTGAGGCTAGGAGTTTGAGACCTTCCTGGGAAACATAGCAAGGTTCTATGTCTACACAAACTAAACAAATTAGCCATGTGTGGTGGTGTACACCTGTATTCCCTGCTACTCCCGAGGCTGAGGTGGGGAGGATTGCTTGAGCCTGGGAGTTCATGATTACAGTGAGCTATGATGGCACTACTGCACTTTGGCCCGGGCGACAGAGAGGATCCTGTCTCAAAACTAAATAAATAAAATATTAATAAAAAGCAAGTGAACAGAGTCAGGCAACTGGGCTCTACCTTTTTTTTTTTTTTTTTTGAAGTAAGAGTGCAAGTATACTCAGCCAACGGGTTTCCTCTGTTGTTAAAATTACTGTGGTACATTTGTTCCAACTAATGAACTAATGTTGACATATTATTACTACTAAAGTCCACACTTTATTTGGATATCACTATTTTTTCTCTAATGTCCTTTTGCTGCTGCAGGGTCCCCTCCAAGATAGCACATTACCTTTAGTTATCGTGTCTCCTTAGGCTCCTCTAGAGTGAAAACTGTTCAGATTTACCTCGTTTTTGACAACCTTGACAGTTTTGAGGATTAGTGGTCAGGCATTTCATAGAATATCTCCCAATATTTTTTTTCTGGTGTTTTTCTCATGGTTAATAGGTTTGAGGTTATGGGTTTGGGTAAGGAAGACCATTGTGGAAAACTACTGTTCTGTCTTATCATCAGTAGTGCATGTTGTAAACATGATTTATCACTGCTGATGTTAGGCTTAATCAATTAGCCAAAGTAGTGCTTGTGAGATATCTTCACCATAAAGTGCCTTTCCCCCCTTTTCCATACTGCACTGTTTGGAAGGAAGAGTGTAGTGTGTAGTGCATGCTAAGGGGTAGAGAGTTCTGTGTCAACTCTTTGAGGAATGAGCATTTACAAAAATTATTTGGAAAATATGTCTATGAGATATTTGTTTATCCTCCTCCATTTATTTGATCTATCATTGGTTTATATCAGTATGGACTCCTGGATGTTTCCTGTGTATTTCGGATTATAATTCAATACTATATTGTTTATTTTGTTGCTCAAGTTGTTCTAGCTTTGGCCATTGAGAGTTATTTCCAGTTGGCCTTTGTCTCCCTTTGACACATGCCCATCACTGTGTTTTTGAGCATTTTTAAAATTTCTGGCACTGTTTGAGTAGGTAGGAAAGTAAGACATGAGCAGAGGAAGTATGGAACAGGCAGTGTTCCATACTGAGCATCCAAATAGGATGCTGAGTAAGAGAACATACTGTAACAATAGCAAGGTAAGGATAACTGCAAGTGTCACAAGAAACATAATAGAAACAACACAGGGCACATTATGTGACATTACAGTTTCCCCCCACCCCCAACATGGGCTTTTGAAGCCACAGCACATCTGGGCCTAACCATATAAGGTGAAAAACTCCCCTACCTAACTGGTGGAAGGAGACAACATCCCCATTGATCAAGATAAAACAGGGAAGAGACAACCTCACGAAGGAGGAGAGGCCAGATTAGGAGAAAAAGGGATGACAGAAACCCCAGGGTCACTGCTTGTTTGAACCTGTTCCTGCCCCTACCCTCTTAGGAGTGTACTACTGCTTACTAATAAACTTCTTCGCTTGCTGATTTAAGCTTTGCATCCCTTGCTTTCCTTCTTTGATTGTGAGGAGACAAAAACCGAGGTGTTCACATCAACAGCCAGTAACAGCACTACATGAAGCTTCGGTCTCCTCTTGTTCATTCTCTGCCCCAGCCCTACAGTCATCATTTCTCTGAGGAGCCCTGGTTCCTTTTATTGATTTACTCTTTGTGAGTAGATTCTCTGGTTTTTAACAAATGCATATTATTGTGTGTCCATCACTATAGTAGTATAGTTCCAAGGCCTTAAAAATCCTTTGTGTTTTACATATTTAACCATACCCCTCCCCAGACCTTGGCAACCACTGAGCTGTTTTTCATCTTTAAAGTTTTGCCTTTGAACCCTATGGTATGTAGCCTTTTCAAAGCTGGCTTTATTGACTTAGCGGCACTCATTTAAGAGTCATCCATGTCTTTATATGTATGGTTTGATAGCTCATTTCATTTTATTATTGAGTAGTATTCTATTGTATGGCTATAGTATACTTCATTTATCCACTCACCTATTGAAGGACACCTTAGTTCCTTCTAGTTTTTGGCATTTATAAATAAAGCTGAAGAAATAGTCATATACAGGGTTTTTGTTTTTGTTTTGTGTGTTGTGGACATAGGTTTTCAAATCATTGAATAAATACCTAAAAGAATGATTGCTAGATTGAATAGTAGGACTGTTTTAGCTTTGTAAGAAACTGAAATTGTTTTCCAAAGCTGCAGTACCATTTTGAGTTACCACCAGCAATGAATGAGTTCCTATTGTTTCCCATTTTCTCCAGAAATCGATATTTTCAGGTTCCCCATCTCCACCCCTTTTAGCCATTCTGCTGGGCGCATAGTGGCATCTTATTGTACTAATTTGCATTTTCTCAATGAAAAATGGTATTGAGCATCTTTTCATCTGTTTATTTGCCATGTGTGTATCTTCTATTATGAGGTATTTGTTTAGATCATTTACCTGTTTTTCAACTTTCTTTTTGTTTCCATATTGTTGAGTTTTAAAATCTTATAACTCTTGGGTATATTCCAGACATAAGAAATTTATCCAATATGTGATTTGCAAATATATTGTCTCAGTCTATGGCTTGTCTTTTCATTCTTTTGGGAGTGAGCTTCACAGAGCACAAGTTTTTAATTTTAATGAAGTCCATCAAATCAATTGTTTTTCATGGATCATGATTTTGGTGTCATATTTAAAAATTCATCACCAAATCTAAGCTCACACACACAGCTTTTCTACTATGTTTTCTTCTATAATTCCTGTATATTTTCAATTTTATGTTTATGTCTTTGATTCATTTTGATTTAATTTTTGTATAAGTCGTGAGGTCCATGTTTGAGTTCTTCACGTATGGACACTCAAATGTTCCAGCACCATTTGTGAAAAAGATTATTTTTTCTTCATTGCATTGCCTTTGTCAAAATAAAATTTGTATAAGTCTATTTCTGGGCTCAATATTCTGTTCCACTTAATATAGCTTTCCTTTTGCCAATACCATCCTATTTTGATTCTGGTATAGTAAGCCATGAAATTCAGTAATGTAAGTTCTCCAACTTTGTTCTTTGTTAGAAGAAGAACAAAGGACCTAGAAGAAAGTCTTCTAGGACCTTTGCTTTTCCAAATAAATTTTAGAATCAGTTTGTTGATATCTACAAAAAGCACTTGGTATTTTGGTTGAGATTTTATTGAACCTATAGATCAAATTGAGAAGAATTAACATCTTAAAAAATTGTGTATTCTAATCCATGAACATGGAATATCTTTCCATTTATTTAGATCTTTGATTCCTTTCTGAAGTGTTTTGTAGTTTTTTGCATATTGATCTATACATATGTATATTTTAGATTTATACCACTCTCATTTTTCAGTATTACTTCAGAGAGTTTTTTTTTTAATTTCAAATTCTAATTTTTTTCATGATTGGTATATAATATAGAAACTCAGTTTTTTTATTTACCTTTTATTCTGCAACCTTGCTATACTTGCTTATTAGTCCCCCAATTTTTTTTCAATAGATTCTTTAGGATTATTATGCAATCATGTCATCTGCAAGAGAAGACAGTTTTATTTCTTCTTTTTGCCTTATTGGCACTAGCTATGACTTTCAGTACAAAGTTGAATAGAAATGGTAAGGAGGGACATCCTTGCCTTGTTCTCAATGTTAGTGGAAGAGTGTTCAGTTGTTTATAATTAAGCGTGCTGTTAGCTGCAGATGTTTTGTATATCCCCTCTATAGGTTAAGGACATTCCCTTCTAGTCCTTGTGTTTAATGCATTTTTGTTATGAATCAGTGTTTGATTCTGTTGAATGCTCTTTATCAATATATTAATATGATCATATTGTTTTCCTTAGTCTGTTGATATGTTGAATTATATTGATTAATTTTTAAATGGTGAACCAGCCTTGCACTCCTGTAATGAACACCACTTGGTCATGATGCATTATTATGTTTATATAGTAATGGATTAGATTAGCTCATATTTATTAAGGATTTTTGTCTATCTTTATTATAAATTAATCTGTGATTTTATTTTCTTGTTTTTATTTGGTTTTGGTGTTAGGATAATGCTGTCCTCATAAAATAAGCTAGAAGTTTCTCTCTTCTCTATTTTCTATTAATAATTGTGTAGAACTAGTTTATTTCCTATGTAAATGTTGGTAAAATTTACCAGTGAAATCATCTGGACTAACTTTTTTTTTGGGGGGGGGATATTTTTAACTGCTGTGTCAACTTCTGTAATAGATATAAAGCTATTTAAGTTATCTACCTCTCCTGGAATTAATTTTGGTAGTTTGTGCCATCAAGTTCATTTCATCTAAGTTATCAAATCTGTGAGCATAAAATTTTTATAGTATTCCCTTATTATCCTTTTAATGTCCATGACATCACTAATGAGTACCTGTCTCATTCATTCCTGATATGGTAAAGTGTTCCTTTCTCTTTTTTCCTTTGTTAGCCTGGCTAGAGATTTATCATCATTATTCATCTTTTCCAAGAGTCAGACTTAGGGTTCATTGGTTTTCCCTATTTTTTTTTTCTGTTTTCAATTTCATTGATTTCTGCTCTAAATTTGATTTTTTTTACTTAGATTTATTTAGGTTTGACCTGCCCTGTTTATGTAGTTTCCTAAGGTGGAGGCTGAGATTATTGTTTTTAAATTTTTTTTCTAATATATTATTATTATTATAAATATTTTGTTAGCTGCATTCCAAAAATTTTGAGGTTATATTTTCATTTTCACTTAAATAAAAATACTTTTTATGTTCTCTTGAGACTTTTTCTTTCCCCCATGTGATAACACATGGGTATTAAATAAAAGTGTGTTGTTTAATTTCCAAATATATGGAGATACTCCATTTGTCTTTCTGTTCTTGATTTTTAGTTTAATTCTATTGTGGTCTAAGAATACACTCTGTAAGATTTCTATTACTTTCAATGTATTAAGATGCATTTTGTGAATGAGAATGTGGCCTATCTGGATGAATTTTCCATGTTAGCTTGAGAAGAATTTATAATCTTCTGTTATTGAATGGAGTATTCTGTAATTGTCAATTAGATTGATGGATGTGCTATTCGGGTCATCTGTAATCTTACCGATTTTCTGCTTGCTTCCTCTTTCAATAACTGACAGACAATGTTGAGATGCCCAACTTTGTGCCTTTCAGCTATAGTCCACTCTTATTATATAGAAGGAGTGTTGGTGTTGTGTTAGGGTGTTAGGGAGTAGGGCAGAGGGATTTTATATTCTTCTGATTAAGACTCAGTCTTTTAGTGGGCCTGTGTCTCAGAGGTAGGGCTTCACAGTGGCTCTGTTCCTCTTCAGGAGTATAACTTTTATGCCCCGTTCTCCTACTTCCTGCCCTGGCTGCAGCATTTCCTATCTATTTACTTGAAGTCCTATTTCTGACCTGGAATTTCCTTCCTTGACTGAGATAAGATTTCAGATTTGCTCTCCGGTAAATTTCTTACCTCTGGAAACCAGGCTCTTGCTAGGGGGTAGAATCTGTGTGAGTTTTAAGATTACCATTCACCCTTTTATTCAGCCTGTGCTGTGAGATATTTCTCAGATCTTCACCATGACATAAACGCTCACCTAATCATGGGCCCTCCCTAAGAGCACTACTCCCAAGAATTTCTCACACACTAGTCTCAACTCCATTTCTATCAGTTCATCAAAACAGCCACTCAAGTGTTCCTATCAGCTATGGGTTCCAGTGGCTCCTGCTCCAGATCGGCAAACCTTAGGACCAGAATCTCTCGGATGCATCTGTCTCTAGATTTCAGGGCGGTGGTTTGTTCTGTGACTGTAATTCTCAGGTTTGTTAAAGAAAAGGTATTGATTTTCATTTAGTTTAGCTTTTTTCTTGTTGCAAAATTGGGAGTGACAATTTCCAAAGTCTTTATATGTTGAACTTTAAACTGAAAGCTCTGGCCCATGCTTTTAGTTAGCCAGGTAGCTCTGGACTTCATAGTTAATCTCTCAGCATCACTTTCATTATCTCTTTAAAAATAATATTAGGCTATGAATTCTAAATTCCTTCAAGCAAATACAACTGGATACCATGGACATGGAAACATAAAGACAGGCCTTTGAAGCCTATCAGCAACATAGTATCTTAGAGCCCCTTAGAGTGTATAGAGATATAACTTAACATGGATAAACTATTGCCAGCATTGAAATGTCACTAGCCCCTGAGAGTGTATAGAGATATAACTTAACATGGATAAACTATTGTCAGTATTGAAATGTCACTAGATCCTGGGCATTGTTTCTACTAATAAAATAACCTATTTTCAAATCTATTGATCAAATAATTTAGAATCTAAAGTAGAAACTAAAAGCTTGCTCCAATAATTAAAATTAACCAATCACCAGTGAATTCACTCTTTCGTCCTTACCTTCTCGCTTCCATCCAATGTGATACATTCAGTTAATTAATCAGAAGGTTATGCTACCCTCATGAGAAAAATGAGGAAGGTTATTGAAAAAAAAGCCAAAAACCAAAAAAAGCCAAACAAGTTTTTCTTTGTTTATTTAAATGGCAGAAGGGTCTGGTGACTTGCTATGACTACTCAGATGATAACTCATTTTCACAGATGCCTAAGATTACAGATTAATATCTCTAGAACAATGAAAAAGAAACCACACCAACAACACTAGTAACAAATAAAATATAGTGGTCTACATGCTTGTAAAGTCTTTTTAAATGTTTCATTTAATATTGTATCATCACATTTTTAGGCATGGGGCATGGGGCTTAAAAAGGTTTGAGTTAGTTATGGGCAAGTTATAATTACATTTTTTAACTGGTCATGTCCACTAAATAATGACCTCTTCCATCTCATCATCGAACTCATACAGGACAGAAGTCACCACTAGGGTCATTGTTAGTAATCCACTAACAGTATGAAAGATAAAAACCACATGGTTATCTTGATACAGAACAAAGTTCAACCTTCTTTCATGATAAGAAACACTCAACAAAATAGATACAGAAGATTTATTCAACATAATAAAGGCTATTTAGGAAGAACCCACAGCTGACATCACAATCAATGGGGGAAAACAGGAAGTTTTCCTCTAAGATTCGGTCCAAGGCAAGGATGCCTACTCTTGCCACTTCTGTTCAACATAGTACTGAAAGTACCAGCAAGATCAATCAGACAAGAAAAAGAAATAAAAGGCATCCTAATTGATAAGAAGTAAAATTATCCCTGTCTTCAGATGACATGATCCTTTATGTAGAAAACCCTAAAGACTCAACAAAGAAACTGTTAGAGCTAACAAAGAAAAGTAGCAGGACACAAAGTCAACATGTAAAATTCAGTTGCATTTCTTCACATTGACAATGATCTATCTGAAAAATCAAGAAAACAATTTCATTTACAATAGCATCACAAAGAATAAATTACTTAGGCATCAATTTAGCAAAGGAGATAAAAGATCTGAACACTGGAAACTATAAAACATCAATGAAAGAAATAAAGAAGGCACACAAAAAATGGAAAGATCCTATGTTTGTGGATTGGAAGAATTAATATTGTTAAAATGTCCACACTCCCCAAAGTGATCTATTGATTTAATGCAATCCCTATGTAAACTTCAGTGGCATTTTTTTACAAAAATCGAAAACAACACTTCTAAAATTTATATAGAACCACAAAAGACCCCAAATAGACAAAACAGTCTTGAGAAAGAAAAACAAAGTTGGAGGCATCACACTTTCTGATTTCAACTAGCTTTGTAGTAATCAAAACAGCATGGCATTGGCATAGAAATAGATACATAGACCAAGGATCAGAATAGAGAGCCCAGACTATAAAACCAAGCATATACAATTAACTAATTTTTGATTAGCCCATCAAGAAGACACAAAAGGGAAAGGATAGTCCCTTCAGTAAATGGTGCTGGGAGAACTGAATATCCACATGCAAAAGAAAAACTGTACTCTTATAATATACACAAAAATCAACCCCAAATGGATGAAAGACCTAAATGTAAGGCCTTAAATTGTGAAACTCCTAGAAGAAAACACAGGGGAAAAGCTCCTTGACATTTGCCTTGGCAATAATTTTTTGGATATCACACCAAAAGCTCAGGCAACAAAAGTGAAAATAAACAAGTAGGACTACATCAAGCTAAAAACCTTCTTCATAGCAAAGGAAACAATCAACAAAACGAAAAGACACCATATGGATTAGGAGAAAGTATTTTCAAACCATCTGATAAGGGGTTAATATCCAAAATGTATGAGGAGCTCACACAACTCAATAGCAAAAATACAAACAAATGGGCAAATAAAATACTAAAAAAATAGGCAAAGGACCTGAATAAACACTTTTACAAAAAAAGATATAAAAATGGCCAGCAGGTGTATGAAAAGGTACTTGATATCATTAACCATTAGGGAAATGCAAATCAAAACCACAATGAGACATATCTGTTAGAATGTCTCTTTATCAAAAATATAAGACATAATAAATGTTGGGGAGGATATGGAGAAAAGAAGATCCTTACACACTGTTGGTCTAAATTAGCACAACCTTTATGGATAACAATATGGAGGTTCCTCAAAAAATTAAAAATGGTACTATCATATGACCCTGCAATCCCTTTGCTGGGTATATAATGAAAGGAAATGAAATCAGAACCTCATAGAGATATCTGCACTTCCATATTCATTGCAACATTATTCACAATGCCCAAGATATGGAAACAACCTAAGTGCCGATTGATGGATTAATGGATAAGAAATTATGTAGATATACCCAATGGAATATTATTCAGCCATTTAACAAGGAGATACTGCCTTGATTCTCCATGGATGAACATGGAGGACATTATGCTAAGTGAAATAAGTCACATATACTTGGCCTGTATGGGCACATGATAAGAATTTATTAGGGATTCATAGTTAACAGATGACAAGATAATAAGATAGTTGGGGACACTGGAGGAGAATGAGGATTCTTGTGCGTAATCACCTCAGTACAGAGGAGACAAAACAATCTTTCCATTCTCCCTTCCTTCTAAATTCTGAACTGTGAGCAACTTTTTTTGTTCTTGAAGGAAATTTTTCATAAGAATATGCATAGAGGTTTATGAGTCTAAACGAATTCGCAAATTAGTGTTTGTTTCTATGTTTTAGATGTTATTACTCCATATTTCTTCCTAGACTAGTTTCAGAGCGATGACACAGCAGAGTCAAAATGACCTATTTCTTAGGAGGATTCATTAGCACATTACAATATAGTCTCATTTTTTTTAAACTTTCTATGGCATTTTTTCACATTAACCTTATTTGCCATAATGGATTTGTGTTTTATTAAATTGTGTAAATGGCACTTTCTACAATAAGAGATTGGTTAATTTGCCATTTTACTGAAATGGCTAATTGGGAAGATTTTCATATTGAATTAGCTTTATAACACCATAGATTTTAAAACACATAATGGACTCTCTATGTGCTGCTATGATTGCTTTGTCTATTCTTTAACTCTTTCTTTTGCAAAATGGACTATCTCAAAGCCTGATGATTCTACATTTACCCCATAAAGATATTGTTCCTTATCATTTGCCCTTTGATTTCACCAACAAATTTAGACATTTTTATTCTTACCCTTTGGTTTTGAAGTTTGGGCTTTTAAAATCGTTCTCATTTGTTGAATTCTCTGAAACATTTTGTTATTCTTCCATTTTAAAGAGATATTTAAAACCAACTGCTTAAACTGTTACTTCAAGTGAATGTTTTTATTGGAATTGAAAATAAAATCACTCAGAAACTAGTAAAACTGAAGAACATTAACACTGCTTTATAGTAAAATATATATGTATAAACATTATTGCTGCTATGTATTAATATATACTAATATAAATTGTATATAATTAATATATGATATGTGCTGCTTTTTCAAAAAGAGTAAATATGTAAAAGTAATAGACATGATAAGAAAAACTGACAATATTATAAAGCAGAATGTATGAAAAGGAAATTATACAGCTTTATCAATTTAGCACAACAATTAAGGACATTCTAATATATTTTCAGGTATTTTTCTATGGCAGGAATGTTAATATTGTTACAATCATAACTTATACAAATTATATCCCCCTCTTTCACTTAGAATTAAAGGCATCTTCCCATGTTATTGTTTTTCTTAAATTTCTTTATTTTATTTTATTTTTTTTTGGGACAGAGTCTCGCTTTGTTGCCCTGGCTAGAGTGAGTGTGGTGGCGTCAGTCTAGCTCACAGCAACCTCAAACTCCTGGGCTTAAGCGATCCTACTGCCTCAGCCTCCCGAGTAGCTGGGACTACAGGCATGCACCACCATGCCCGGCTAATTTTTTCTATATATATTTTTAGTTGGCCAGATAATTTCTTTCTATTTTTAGTAGAGACGGGGTCTGGCTCTTGCTCAGGCTGGTCTCGAACTCCTGAGCTCAAACAATCCGCCCGTCTCGGCCTCCCAAGTGCTAGGATTACAGGCTTGACCCACCGCACCCGGCCCCAAATTTCTTTAGATTTTTAAAAGCCCATTCCTAGGTCATTCCAGTTTACTAACAAGATAATTTGAAAAATGATTACATACTTACAAATGAGGAGCCACACTTGAGAAGTAACATTTGAATGTTTTCCAATTAAAAGCTTGAAAGTGTACATTTGTACATTTCAAATAACATATTTGTACATTTCAAATAACATATTTATTTATGAAGAGTAAATGAAAGGTTAGTAACCTTAGATCAGAAGTCAGGTAATGGTCAAGGCAAATAATTGCTGCTACTGTGGTATTATCTAGATATGGAAAATGGCCTTTGAATTATTGGCCTGTTCCTTTAACAGAAAATGATTATCATTATGTTCTGGATCTTATAAAATTATAAATTTCCTACAGATGGTAATTGTTGCTTTCTCTAATATGTTAGCAAGAATAAGATGCTTTCTAATGCAATTATTGGGGAAAAAAGAATGTTTTCTTAATGACTATGATGCCAAGTTGAGGTGAATCTACTATTTCAGTGTAATCTCAGGTTTCAGGTTTCATAGATCCATGTTCATGTATTTGAATGAACTTGAACCAAAGCCATCCTTGTTTACCTCAGTGGACACTGTGAGATCAAATTTTTGTCAATTTCTATCAACTTAAATGGATTATTGTTGCTTCTGCTTAACAAACTTTTGTATCTTACATGAAAAATAATTTGTTTTAATTTTAATATAAGTAAATAAGTTTATACTTAAATTCATATGTTGTTTAAAGGAAGCAATGACTCAATTAAAATATTACTTTGTCTCACCGTTGTTTACTCTTTTTTCACAGATTTCATTGATCAGAAAGAAACACTTACAATGAAAGTGCAGCGGAAATTTATGAGACCTGCAAGAGATATGAAACTGAAGAATCAGATAGGTGAGTTATAACACATTCTTTTAAAGCATATGTTATTTATTTCAATCTCAAAAATAAGTGTTTGATACTCTAATGTCTGTTTTGAGTTTCTGGAGCACATATCATTCTTTGCAGTGAAAATCCATCCTTCTCACTTAGATAAGATATTTTTATTAATGACTTTTATAAATTTATCTCAGTAAAGAGAAGGCTACTGAGCTATTCAGATGACCTAAAGGGAAATGTGTTTTTTTTTCTGGCTAATTTTTAAATAATGTTGCTGAGGTAGATTTGTGTACGTTTAGTATATATTATTTAGATATTTAAATATTGTTGCACTAGACATGTACATGAGGTAGCATGATGATTCAAAAACATTTTCGTGTAATTTTGTTTTTAAGGCTTAGTTTAGGTGGTCTGAGTACTTACTTTGGGTGCTTAATAAGTGCTTAATAACTGGTTTAGTTTGATGAACTCCATGATATTTCTGCAGCAAATGTCATGTATGTCTGACACAATGCCCTGAAAATCTCGCTGATTCATCTTCGGAGACAGAGGGCTCATAGACTGTTTCACGGATTTTGTGAAGGCAGAGTTCTTTGTATTGTGTGATGGATTTCATCTTTTCTGGATCATATGGAATAAAATATTATCCTGATAAGATAGTGCTTCTTGTTTAAGTCTAGAGATCAGTCTTCTTGTTTTCAGAAATTCTCAAACCCAAGACTGACTTGGGGAACACCATGAATCTTTTTCCACAGTAATTTTCTACATATATTTATACATTTAAGATTTTTTCTTAAATGAAAAAAATCTTTTATGAGGTCAGTATGAGTTGTTTTTCCCAGCAAAACCTATCTCTAGAAAGAGCTCAAACATAGAAAGCTCTGGAAAGAGTTCTTTGCCTGTTATCTGGGAGTTGATTAAAACTTACTAATGTCTGGTTCTAGAATTTGTAATAATTGTTCATATTCTGCATCAGATGTTGGTTGACATTGACCTCAGTGGTCGATTGCTGGTCCATTGGCTGCTTAGAACAGAAATATGAAGTAGCACACAAATATTTCCTTTGAGATTTGTGACAACATTGAACAATGTTGACTTCAATGTCGAAGAAAAATAATTATTCAGTGAAAAATGTCTCTATGGCTAATCTTTAAGTTGTTAGAAAATTGCCTGTAAAGTCTACTGGTTTAAGGTTGTAGTGTAAGTTTCAGAATAGCTTGCAATGACATGGTTTGTATCTGGTTTTTCTGTGAAAAAAATCTTATAGAAAACCAGGTTGTACTTTTTTCTACTAGCTTTTTATAAGGTCAATATTTTGAAAGATAATGGCTACACTAGGCTACATTTATTTTTCACTTAGGTAAAATTGACAAAATTGTGGCCATATTCCCTTTGTAAGAAAAGATGGAAAAAGATCTGGAATCTCTGATTTCCTATGAGAGTCTAGTTGCTGGTTGATTTGTCTCTGTTGATAGGAGAGGAAAGACCGGTGTTTTATTTAAGTTCAATACTCCTGTGGTGCCTAACAGTCTAGTTCCCAGTATTCAGTCTGTCATCATCCATTTATATATCAACCAATCTCATTTTGCTCCAAGAAAATGATTAAATTGCCTAAGTCATAATTTCATTCGGGTTTAACAGTTTAAACTATCTTGTCACTAGTGTCATTGTCATCCAAATAATTTCTCAACTACCTAACTCTATAGTTTCATGCTTTCTGGCTTTAAAATTAACTAAAGCAATATTGTCTCTGATCTCTCGGAGTTTATAATCTTAGAAAAATTTTGTTAAGGAAAACTTGAAAACTTCCATGCATTTTGTTTAACCTGTGATTTTTTTCTTTAGCCCTTTTCCAAGTTCCTATCTACAGGTATATTGTCTTTGAGTGGAAGAGCAGAGATTGATATCAGTGTGCGTGTGTGTGTGTGTGTGTGTGTGTGTGCATGTGCACGCATGTGCTTGCCCACACATGTGCTTGCCCACATGTGTACACATTTTAATCAGGTAGACATATTTTATTAGGCCATAGACCTGGCATGACCAACTTAAGAAAAAAGATGGTAGAAACATTTTCACAATATTCTGATTCAAATGGAACTCTGAACTCAATGAACACCACCCCCGACCAGAGAAAAGTTGAGGGCACAGAAATATATCTTTACCTAACGTTACCCTTTTGCTTCTGGACCAGCCTGATATTAACTTAATCCAGTTGCTTCCATGCAGGAAGCAGCCATTCCCCTCCTTCCACAGCATGGAGAGGTGTAGATTACAAGGCACTGGTGACTTGAGTAACCCCAGAACAAACAGAGGAAAACTGAGAGTGGAAAACTTACACTACAACCCTGAGGGGACATAGGAGGATTTCTGCTCCTTATCTTTGAGTCTTCCCTAACACAGCCACCTGGAGACAGTGCACATTATTAATAGCTGTCATTTCTCTTTCTGAACAAATCACCTCCGTGCAATTTGCACTAGAGGGTACTGGAGAGTGTCCTGCCTATCTCTGTACATTAAATAACCTTATTGTGCTGCTGAGCCTGGCTGTGTCTCTCCCTTTCTCTGTGGCAGGTGTATTTATCATTTTCCCCACTCTGACATTCCTAGCTCCAGCTGCCAGACCAGGCCTGGTGCCTTTCTCTCAGTAGATTAGTTTGCATTCTACAGGATTAAAAAGGTTTAGAGAGCAACTGGGAGTTGGCAGGAAGAGCCTGAGTTGTTTAGAAATGTCAGGAAAGTGTCAAGACTGCCAGTTTTCTAGGGGATAGAATGAGAGGAGGAACAGTAGCACTTTTCAATCAGATTTGAGCAGACAAAACATCATGAGAATGCAGCGGCCAGGACCTCCGAGATAATAAGAAATTCTTGTATCCGAAGCAGGATAGGGAGAGACAAGAAGAGGGAGTGGTGAAGGGGACAAACAACTCTGTTTTCCAGGAAGCCATTGAAAGTTGACAAATCAGACAACCCAGCACATCATGCTATGGTGTCCCTCCTCTGTATCAGTCAACCTTGCAGAAACCAGCCATGGGAGAAGATGCCACAAGAAATGGGGTGCTCTGAAAACAGACATGTGACTAATGCATTTAGCAGCATCTCACATTCTCATTTCCTTTTCTGCTTATGTTCTGATTTCTTTGATTGTTTGTGGAGAAGAGGGCTTTTGTCTTTGATGTGTTTCCTTAGAGAGAGGAGACACTTCCCAGGGATCAGAAAGAAGCCTTGATCTCCCGAAGATTCTGTGCAGGTGACAAAGGAAATGTGTGAAAGATATTTTTTAATACTCTATCTATCATATGCACAACCACAACTGCTGAGAACAAAGAGAAATCACTGCATTTGAAAACCTTAAAAGCTAGATTAAGTATGAAAAATGAAGCAGAGAGCTTTATCACTGCACTGTATATATGGATAGATTGGCTTTACCATCCTGCCATTGTTTTCTGTCTTCACTGGGGTATGTATTCTGAGCAGCCTTGGAAAGAGTGTGTGACTCAATATGCCAAGAAAGAGGACTGAGACCTGAGAAACTTGGCAGAGAATTTCCTTAGGTTTGGCTGTGAAATACTCAAGTCATTTGGGAGACCTCCACGAGAGTGATTTCTACCATGCCAAGCGCCAGCTTATATCACACTTTGGTGCCTTCTTCAGCAGAAAAGGAAGTAGCCCAGGCAAAAGCAAAGATTTTGGCTTTTTCTTTATGGCATAAAGAATGGGAATATTCTTAAATTAGAAATCAGGAAAAAAAGGAATTCTAATCAACTTCTTGAGCTTTTTCTTTTTTCATTTGTAAAGTGTGTTGGGTAAGGGGTGGTGGTTGGCCCATAAGATTTTTAAGGTTCCTTATAAAGTCCTATAATTCACATATTAAACTCACACCTCCAGCCTTAAAAGCTCAACTAAGCTAGAGAACTATGTCCCACCCCAGCTGTTCTCTGTGCATGTGTCTTGTGTAAAGGTGTTATTTAGGAGGAAATGATCTCACCTTCTTTGCTATGATTAGTCCCTAACTAGACATTGAGAACTCAGGGGCCAACCTCAGGGGTATCTAAAGTTATAGGGCCAATCGACAGAAAACTTCCTTTTGGCTAAAGTGCTGTTTTTCAAGCTTACCAAAATTAGTTAATTACTTATTACGAGGAACAGAATCCTAAGCCGATGCAGGTGTGTTTTCTATCTGAAAGAAAGAACTGGATCTTGTCTTCTCAGGATAAATCTCTACTCTTCTTAAGTTCTTTACCTGCTAACATATACAAGGCCTCATTCCACCAATGATTCCTCTTTTGTGCCCTGGTTCTCTTCTTCTCAATGGGATTCCTCCCCTCAGTCCACGTGTATGCCCAAGTCTCTGTTGGTTGCACCTTCACTCAGCTCCATCCAGATCTCTCCATCTTATACTGTGCTTTTCATTTATGTATCAACACATACGAAACAAGTTGTAGAACAGGACAGCAAAGGCCCTTGCTCTTGTGCAATTTAACTTCTAATATGCTATGGGCGGATGAGGAGGGAGAGACTCCAAGGGGAAATGATAAATGATAAACACGCACGTAAACAAGATACTTTAACATAATGGTAAATGGTTTAAAGACAATTAAGTCAGGTGATATACTAGAAAGTGAATGAGAGATGAGGTACGACTTAAGATTATGAAGCAAAAAGGGTCTTTCTGAGAAAATGGCATTTGATCAGAGACTAGAAATTACAAGTAAGATCCAGTTTCTCAAAGTTCCATGGCAAAGCATTCCAGCCAAAGGGAGTAGAAAGAGCCGGATTGTTAGGGCCAGGATGAGCTTGGCACAGAGAAGAGAAATAAGGCCAGTGTGGCTGTGTCCCGATGCACAGCAGGGAGTGTGGCAGGAGATGAAGGCAGAGAGAGGTTGGCCTGAGTTGTGAGGACCTGAGGCCTAATGTGCTGTGGTCAGGATTTGGAGGCTGTCTTTGGAGAATTTTAGGGAGAGGGTGACACAATCTGATTTATATATATATATTTTGAAAAATCACCCCTGCTGTTGTGTGGTGAACTGATAGGAGAGAAGCAAGAGCAGAAGCAGGAAGGCCAGTGAGGAGGCTGCTGTATTAGTCCAGGCCTGGACCTGATCCAGGTGGGCAGCACGGAGAGGGGCGGGAGGAGTGATATCAGGAGACGATCTTGAAATTGACTCAGCAGTATTTGGGGATGAATTTGGCCTGTCGGGTAAGGGAGGACAGAATCGCAGGTCTCTGCCTTGAGTGGTTGAGTATGTAGAAGGGACAATGACTCAGAGGAGGAAAGCAGAGGGAGGTTTGGGTTTGAGTGTTCATGAAAGATGAGTATTTGACTTTGGTCCTCTTCTTTACACGGTAGTTTCACATAATATTATGATTTCTGTTTGGGGCAGGCGGAGCCACCACACTGCTCCTGTTTCCAGGTGGTGAAACTTCCAATCAGATGATACTCTTGACTTCTCTCTATCCTTCCTTCCAGGGAGGACAATTAGCTTGATAGTATCTTTCTGAGCAAGAACTGGGCATGTGCAGTTCTGCTTTTCCCACCATCTTTTCTCCTTGAGATTGGCCTTCACGTGGGCTCACAAGCTGGAATTTCTGTGACCCTTCACTTCTGGTGTCACACGCATTCGACGCTCACCTTCATTTGGTTGAGGAGCCAAGTTGATTCTATCTGTTATAGCTCTTTCATATCTCCTTTTTCCTGTCATTCTCTAGGTGCCAGTCCTTATGATTTATCATTTGAAACCTGAATACCAACCTACAGCCTTTTCCCATGTAAATAATGTTAAATGAGCATTTTACATCAATTATTTCAATGGTTTTGGCTGAAAGAGAGAAATTGAGCTCCCTTAGACCATTCAAAATTTGGCCCCAATCAGTTCTTTTCCAATTCATGCTCTAAAAAATTGTCTTCCTTTCTCCATACCACTCTACACCGTCCTGTCTCCACAGGTTCTTCATGCTAGTTTCTTAGGCTAAAAGCTCCTGACATTTCTACAAAATCCAATTCTGTGAAATCCAGGCTTAATGTCACCAGTGAAACAAAATATTTTCCTACCGATATCCCTGGATGAAGATAATTTCTGTGCTCAAATAGTATGTTAGAATGTGATCTGTAGAACAATAAGCACACTGAGAATTTCATAGAAATGTTTGTGCTTATGCACATCTTCCACTGGACTCCAACTCTACCTTTTAAATAGTACTTACCATTGTGTTTTGCAAAAGTAGATTCTCAAGTAGTCATTGTCAGATTAAAAAACAAAGAATCACCTAAGGGAGTTCACAATGTTGTGAATTCTGACAAGTCATGCAGGCACTAGTTCTCTAACAGAGAATGTGAGTGAATTAGAAAAGGAGAAATGGAGGATTAGAAAGAGACAAGGTAAACATGACTCCAATCAATGTAATCTGTTTTTTTCCTTCTCTAGAACTTCCAGCAAAGTCTCAAGGGATTCCCATAAGCATATTTTAAGTTTCCTTTTGTGGATTCAAGTCCTAGATTCCAGACTTGTTTTCCCCTAATCTTCTAATTACCTGGCCCTTAGTAGAGTGACAAGAGATAACTGTTGTTCTAGAATGTATGAAACATGGATTGTTTTGTTTTGTTTTGGTCAAATATGTAGCTTTCTGGTATTTACCCAAAGCTACTGATCCACTCCTGAATAGCTTTAAGCACTGTATGTATCAAGGTGATGCTTTTTGTTTTATATCAGAACATTTCTTGAAGAACACAGAGCTCAGTACCAACAGTGGTTCTGATAACATCAACAAGAAGGATATAGAAATACACTGCTCCTTGGAAATTGAAACTGGCAGAATTTTTTAATATGCTTTTAAAGTATACCAGCCCAGTGACCTGCTATCAATATCATATTATAGCTATTACCAAACATTTTCAATTACAGAATGTCACCTGGATCTCACAATAACCTTTTAAGATAAGCAGGACAGATATTTGAAATTCACACCTGTACCAATGAAGTAACCTGAGGTTCAGAAGAAACAATGTCCTATGTTAGTAAATAGTACAAGAGAGCTTGAATCACCACATGGGAGTGTGACACCAATGTTCTTTCACTGCACTGTGCAGCAGATTTACAAACTATCGTTTGGTAGTATCCTAGACTAAATTAACCAGACCAGGGAAAATCAGGGCAGGTTAACACCCACCCCCCGCCACCCCGCCAAACACATGCAATTTGTAGGACCAAAAACCAAAAAGGTACGATATTCCTCCTCTAGTCTTTCAATGTTGCTGAATTCAATATTTATATTAATTGTTATTTCTTGATGAAATGCTAGGACAGAGACAGCAGATTAATGAAATCAAATGCTGTCTATCTTACTAAATTCCCCATTTTTTATCTAGAAGCTTGGCATCCACTAGATCTACCCAAATGCCATATACCCAGGGGAGAAACAACTGTTCAGAAAAATCTTTTTTTTTTTTTTGAGACAGAGTCTCACTCTGTTGCCCGGGCTAGAGTGAGTGCTGTGGTGTCAGCCTAGCTCACAGTAACCTCAAACTCCTGGGCTTAAGTGATCCTCCTGCCTCAGCCTCCCGAGTAGCTGGGACTACAGGCATGCGCCACCATGCCTGGCTAATTTTTTCTATATATATTTTTAGTTGGCCAGCTAATTTCTTTCTATTTTTTTAGTAGAGATGGGGTCTCGCTCTTGCTCAGGCTGGTCTCGAACTCCTGACCTTGAGCGATTCACCCGCCTCGGCCTCCCAGAGTGCTAGGATTACAGGCGTGAGCCACCGCGCCCGGCCCAGAAAAATCTTGATATCCCACCCTTCCATTGTCTCATCTTTGTTTTCATCTGTGTCCAAAACTCTTTTAAATGCCAAATGCGGGAAAGAATTTCCTGTAGAAAACAATTTGGGATTGAAGGTTTTACATTTTGTGTAAAATCAGAATGAAAGCCATAGAAATGACAACTTTGGGGATTTAGACATGACACCGGCAGTGCCTCTGGCCATCTTGATTCAGTGCTCTGAAGTCTCTGGTGACTTGCCAGAGGGCTCTGGCCCATCTTGCCCAAGTCTCCTGGTGTGCCTTTCCCCTGGCTGCTGGTGCAGATCTAGTCCATGTTGGTGCACCAGACACCAGACCTAGTCAATCAGGCAGATCCAGAATCTGCATTTTGCTAGGGCTGCCCCAACAAAGTACCACAGACTAGGTGGCTTAAACAACAGAAATTGGTTGTCTCACAGTTCTGGAGGCTTGAAGTCCAAGATCAAGGTGTGGGCAGGGTTGGGTCCTTCTGAGGGCTGTGAGGGAAGGATCTGTTCCAGACCTCTTTCCTTGGCTTATGGAGGGCCTTCTTTTCCCTCTATCTTCCCATCATCTTCTCTTGGTACTTTTCAAATGAATACCCCAGTCTCTGCTGCCTCTGGATTTTCTCAATGCTGTTCCATGCATTCTTTATCCCTGAAAGTTCTAGGAGAGTTGCACATGGTTTACTTTCTTCATTCCTTTGAGCACTGATGTAGAAAAGTGCCCCTTCATGTAGAAGAGTTTAAAGAAAGGGATTTGTGAATATCTACAATGAAACTCTTGACTAGGAGTCTTTGAAAGTAAAAATGACATTCTTTTGGCAACATTACATTGCTTAACTCTTTTGAATGGGGCGTCCTAACATTTGAAATCCTTTCGTCAGTTCACAGCACATCAGTTTTACTTGATTACATTTATATATAAATTGAAGGGTAAACCTCACAAGACTATAAGAGTTTATAGTAAGGATTGAGATGCTAGCTTAGCCTCTTTTAATTCATACTCTTGTCTTTAATCCTGATTTACTTTCAGTCAGAGCATTTATTTACCTTTTTTGGTCTTTTCTCACTTTGTTCTCCATAAGCCCATTGTTGGCTTTCTGAAAGTTATTGCCACTGAATTAGATTTTAATGGAGTTAATATATCAGTATGTTATTTAGTGTTTTAGTCCATGATTAATCCTAGAAAAGCTGGGTGAGTGCCTTACCAGAGGGCTGTGAGTTCTCCAGGTTGCAGCATTACTCATGTCAGATGCAAACGAACAAATACAGAGCAGCAGGAAAAATGAGGCGAGGACACGGAGGCGTCACGTCGGGGCTTTGGTGCAAGAGGAGGAGGTGGAAAATGTTCTTATAGGAGCTCAATTTTCAATTCCAGGGTCTCTAACGACACAGGGAGACTTTAATTCTCCCCTAACTAGGTTGAAAATATCATTGATTTCTGATCTATGTTTAATGATGAATTAATAGATTTGCCTTTATATTCCACTATAAAGCACGTGGAATCTAAACAAAGGACAGGTCCTTAGGTCACACAGACCTAAGATTTAATAGTTCTCTATTTGTGCCTTTCTCTCTCTCCTTGCCCAGCGAAAAGGAGTGTAATCTTTATAACACTCCTGAAAATAATATTCAGAACCCGTTAAATCTGATCCCCAATTTTTATGCATGTGATCAAATATGCATTTACCTCCCTCTATGGCTTTTCTGGTTCAAAGGCAATGAGAGCACCAGCAGGTTTCCCTGACTTTTCCTGTCAAATACAGATGGCTACAAAAACCTGAGAAGGGTTATATAGAGAAGCCCAATTATACTTTTCTATCCAAAAGATTCCTAGAAAAGTTGGAGATTCTGCCAGCCTGGGCTGTGATACCAGCACTTGCTCCTAGATGCATTTTCTCTACCATGGCTGGCAATGCACTTCCTCCTTCAGTGCTGTCTGGGCCCAGGGTGGAACAGAGTGATTTTTTTTTTTCGTTTGAGACACCTGGAGCTACAGGTCACTTTTGAAATCAGCAGAAATAGCTCACAGTTCTAGGTTACTTTGACATAGGTAATAACTTAAAATTCCTCTGAGCTTAGATTTTATACTTATGATTCTTCAAATTAGCTCTCATTATCCCTGCAGGTTTCTGCCTTTTGAGCTTTTAAAATCATAGGTTTCTAAAATAACCAGGATACCGAAGTCCTCAGCTTCTAAGACACAAACGCTTGTAGGATGGGAGGGATATGTGTGTATGTTAGTGGGGTGCTGGGAGTTATAGTAATAGTGAAATAAAGAATTGAAGAATTGCCCTAGAGTGAGTGGAAGAAATAGTGCTGAAGAGGAGCTACACAGGCACTAGCTAATCCCTGACTAAATCTGTACTAGAACTGGATAAAACTTTAACAGAGGAGGATTATGGAAGGTAACAGAAGGAAAATACTGCTCCCTTCATATTCTGTCCTTTTATGTATTTTCTTGTGCCATGTGAAGCAAAAATAAATAAAAGTATTGGGCCAGGATTTCATGTATCTTGCCTCATATTTTGTGGTTAGGTTTAACTTTTAGAATGATGCACAGTGAGTCTTCATTGATATAATATTTTCCATCGACAACAAATATATTGTGAACCACTTATAGGCATAAATGGCAAATATTATTTTCATCATATATATAATCAGAGAACTGGAAAGGAAACTAAGATACCATCAAAACTTTCTGCCTATCTCTGCGCAAACGTGGTTGTCCTTACAGAAAGCAGTGGACATATGGCTATCTGGACCGTTTTCAAAGGATACGAACATCCCTCCCCTGAATGACTCATTCCTGCTGTTTAACAACCTTTGCAGTTGGGACGTGCCTTCTCATAAAGAATTTGCTTTTAGAATGGACCAGGGTTTTTCCATTTGGCTGGATGAAATAGACCGCTTTGTATTGTTTGACCACATGCTAATGCTTTTGTAGCGAAAGAATTCATTACATGGTGAATGTTCAAGTATGGTGGATATTTCTTCTGAGAAGTGCTCTCTTTCTCCCTTGAACCTCTGCAATTTCAGATTGGATTGTCTCTCATGGTTAGTCTTTTCCTTCCCTTCTGGGTTACAGTGCATCACACTAGATGGCAGTAATACCCCAGCTTGAGAGTCCATTTTAAATATCCCCTCCCCCGCATACAGTCTTTTCTTGTCCAAAGCAATATGGAATAAAACATGCAAATAAATCCCTTCATTTTGTACAAGGTTCATTCAGAAAAGCTGATATACAATTAAAGCTGGTAAGGAAAAAATATGTTAAATGATATCAAAAACTCAGGCGTTGTGGGTTTTTTTGGCAGAGGGGCAATCTCTGGGTTGTTTCCTTTGTTGGTTATTGTTGTTTTTCAGATATAGTTTAATTACAAGAGAAAATTTGTTAGGGCCAAAAGTCTAAGCTTAAGTGAGAAGGCAAAGTGTATTTCTGAGAAAAGAAAGGAATTCAGCCATGCCATTAGCTTATGTTTTCTCAAATCCTATGCTTCTTCCAGCACATTGGCTATGCTTTTATGCAACATTAACCTGGATTTTCTAGACAGAGATGGTCAGATGCAAGCTGAGAGCCCTATGTATATTGCCCATTAACAGTGAGTAGGATGATTGGAAGGAAAACAAAACCAAAACAATAGCTCCTGAAACAGTGAAGACCCCTTTTCATTGTGTTTGTGTAAGTCTGGAGATCTGCAGATGATTTGCAAGGAGACAAATTCAGTTTCTGTAAAATATTCTTGGGCAGCTAATCCAGACCCCCAGAATTCACTAGTAAGTGGGAACCATGTGAGAATGATCCCCCCAAAACAGCTCTACTCTGCTTGGCAATAATTCATTTTGCATATAAAGTAGTAAAAACGTGAAATGTTTTTATCAAGACAAACTTGTCAAGCATTTAACTTCATGTTACAGGAATGTTATTTTTTTTTCTCTACAGTTCACAGCCCTAGGCTTTATATTGGAATTCACAGGCACAATGCTCTCATTTTAAAGGAAAGCATGTAATCACCTTTTAAAGGTTACTGCACAGAAAACTGAACAGCATCATAAGAAGCAACATGAATTCATGAGCAAATATGAAGAATGTAACTCAGCCCACATGTGAAAATGCTTAGTGCATTATTTATAGATATTGTTTTACCAGGGAGAGCAAGGTCATGTGTGGACTCCTGGGCAATGGGTCAAGTCTTGAGAGGCCGTCCTGCTAATCCCTGCTGACAGCTTCTTGGATAGTGCTGGTGTGCTTTAAGTAGATGTATTTTCCAACTTGGAGGGAACAGTGAAAAACTTTTTTTTTTTTTAATTAGTTAGCTACTCATTTATCCAACTTGATCACAACTCATTAATTTTGATCAGAAACAGTGCATGGGATAGGAGTGTTGCTATGTTCACATTCTCTCTTTCTAAACTCTCTGAAACATTCCACTAAGAGAAATACACAGTTAACCTTTCCTTATAATAACTGCTCCTTGCCTTCTGCCCCTTGCCAATGTGTTTCCATATATTCCAATATCCAGAGTAAAGTAGACTCAATAATAGTGCAACTTATAAGAAAGTACTGGGATTCTAGGATATTTACTTTAGAAATGATAATGGAAAATTATTTTTAAATGCTTTTCAAAATCAGTATATACTAAATATTATAGATTCCATACATGCTTTTAAGTTGTCACCCATATTGGCCCCTTTTTGTTGTATGTGTCACCCTTGAGTTCTCCTGTGTCACACAGAAGATGTAGACTTGTTTGCTCAAGTGACTATGGGACATGATGTTGAGATTCTAACCTCTTCTAGCATCAAATGGGTAGTGGTGTATGGTTGGGGGGCGGGGAGTGGACCACTCCAGTGTAGGCAATAAGGGGGTACATTATCTGTAGAGAATTTGAAAACAAGAGTTAACCTTACCAAAAATAGGTTTGGTTTTTATTATAACCCTGCACCGGCAATTCTAAACAGTGTCAGTAATAAAATAATCCTCCCTGCCAAACAGACCCTTCCTACTCCCTGTCCCCTTTTGAGGGCTGTGGAAAGGAGAATTTCTTGATGCCTTCATCCCAGCTCAAAGGGGCTATATTTTCTACCTAGATTAATTAATACATAATTAATAATAATAATTTTAATTAATATAAAATTAATATGAAATATAATAATATAATATAAATATAATAATTTTAATTAATACATAATTAATAATAATAATTTTCTACCTAGATTAATTAATACATAATTAAACAAAACAAATGCACCAAAGTTCTCTCATCCTTTTTTTTTATAATCTTTCCCAGGTTAGTCCCCTGTATCTCCTTCAATTTTGATTTGGAGATTTTACATAATATTCTTGTGGGCACTGAGGATTTTGTGCCAATTACCATGTTTCATGAACACTGAACATTTCCGGATTGATCTCAGTTTTATTCAAAATCTTGGAACCACATGAATTCCTTTGGATCTTTCTTTAGATCCAGGATCAGTAGATCAGAAATCATTAAAAATAACAGGAATCCTTCAATTTAACAGAATACAATAAAATCAAAACATTCACAGAGAGATGTCCCTATTTAATAGGCAATGGAATTAAAGATAATAAAAGGTAGCAAAGGACCTTCTGCAGGGGACAATTGGCAAAAACTTATCACCAAAGCCAGTATGAATCAGGATAGTTCCTAAGCTGGAAGCTCAGGACATCTTTGTTTTGATTAAACACCTCTGCATGAAGATGTTTTGAGGACAATTAAAGAGATCAATGGCTGGATTTATAGTAAAACTGATGTATAAATGGAAAGCAGTATTGCTATCATTCGTACATTCCACAGAGACATATAAACAGGATCCAGGATTAAAAGCATAGATTTTAGTCAAGCAGCCTAAGGTTTCAGCCCTTACTCACCATTTACTGAATGTCTTTAAGACTCAGTCATATAAACTGGTATAAAAAAAGTATAACAATAGCATATTAATGGCTTGCCATGAAGTTTACACTATACGATGTAGATCAAATGCTTTCTATGTTCTTGACACAAAGAAAACTTGCGGTGCTTCTTTTTTGTTCGATTCCACGTGGAGTTCCATATGCACAGTGGGTTCTCTCTGGCCTAGTCTGGCTACCATGTAAGTCAGCAGTGGGTTTCTGAGGCTTTCAGCAAATGACCACTGTGGCTCCTCCTCTTACCTTTCTACCTTTACTCACTGTTAACTAAAAAATAAAATAAAATAAAATAACAAGGTTTATACTTTGGACGAAAGACAGCTTTATTTCTCATAAAGGGTAGCAATCAGTTGGGTGGCCATTCAGACAGGTTGGGAAGTAGAGCCCCGGCCAGAAGCCAGGTACACGTGCTTCAAAGAAGAAACAAAGGGAACAGGATTTTATACTGAGAGGTGTGGTCAAGTATACATATTCCACAAGCTATAGGAGGAGCATGAATATTTATGAAGGCAAATCATACACATGTAATAATGCTTTAGATCTATCCCACGCCATCATGATGGGAACTCAGTTTTAAGGTGTTTCTGGGTCCCCTTGGCCAAGAGGGGTCCATTCAGTTAGGATTTTACTTTTAGTTCACATTCACTTTCTCACACCTCAGTCCCAATTGTTTGATCAGGCTTTGATTAATTAGACAGTATCCCGTGTCCTCTTACCAGTGTATAAGTAAATAATAACAATATTATACTCCTAACATGAGTGGTGGATTTTTACCACAGAATAGAGAAGAGGTAAAATCAGCGTGGAATGAAGTCAGAGAAGTTTCCACATGCAGGGAGGGACTGGAGGTCAGTTTCACAGAGTAGGACAGAGCCAAGGGAGCAGAGCAGGAAGACTGGCCCTCAGGGCTGGGGAGGGGCACGGCAGAGGAATGGGGAGATGTATGGTGAGCAGATTGAGATGGGCATGGGCCAGGCTGATCCTACAGAGCCTTGAATGCTGAACAGAACCCTTGCATGCCACTTGGGATTTGAGATTTGGAGCTGGGGCTGAGATGTAGGGTGGGCTCTGAGGCTGGAACCAGAAGTTCCAGTTAGAGTTTGAAACTGAAGCTGGGGTTGGAGGTCAGTTTGGGGGCCATTCATGTATAAAAGGGAAGAAAGATGAATATATTGTATGAATGCATATATTTTAGAGGATCCAAATCCTTTGAGGCTAATCAATGGATTTCTGTTTAGTAGCCCCTGTAGTGCTCTCTATGTAAACGTGTATATGTGTGTGTGTATACATATACACACACACACACACACACATGTGTTCGTATATACATATGAATGCAATATGTGTATACACATACATATATTCAAAGCAGTGACTGGTCATAGTATAGGAAATACTGTCTGATATATTTGCTAAACTGAATAATAAAAACAACAACTAGCATTTACTTAACCCAGGCACTGTGCTAAATACTTCATATATGTCACCTAATTTAATTTTAACCCAGTGGAAATGGAAGAGAGAGATTGCAGTTGGAGTGTAAAGGGGCCTGGGCTCAAGGAAACCAGCCAGAAATCTGCTGGAAAAATCCAAATGTGACTTGATAAAGCAAGCTCTGGAGTGTGGTAAATGGAAGTGGGAATGGAAAGGAAGGAGGAAAATGTGAGAAATATTAGCAAAGGAGCAATGACTTCATTTTGAAGCAGACGAGGTGGAAGAGCTTTAGAAAGGGAACTCTGAAAGATGTGGGTGAATTTAATAACTTGGGAGGCTATAGCAATAAGAGAGGCTCTGAAATGTTAGTAAACTGCAATGTTCTTATTATAATATAAAAGGTATTATTATATTATTTTACCCATCCAGACAACTCTTCAGAAAGAATACTTGACCTCTTGCTGCACAGTGTCCTCTACTCTGTGGTCTGCTTTAAATAATAACCTTCCAGCCCTTCTCTGACTTTGTCTTCTCCTTATTTCCAAGCAGGTGAGAGAGAAAATATAACTACAGGCTGGCTTCCTTCAATTATATCCAACTCCATGGCCTTCTCTTTTCCAATCAGGACATGGTTACCACAGCAACAAGCTTCTCTGTTCTTTTTTTTTTTTTTTTCCCATTTTCTCTCCCAAGAAGTACAAGTTAGTTTATATAGACTAGCTGAAGAAAACCTATTCACTATGCTCTGCATTTTACAATTTGTCTCTTCTAAACATATTACAGTGTTTCTTTTTCTTAAATGGGTCAGGATTTTTTCATGGTTTTCTGAATTTTTAAAAATGAAACTTAAACAAAATAGACTAGGTCACCGAAAAAGTGATCTCCTCATGAAAGCAATACATTTGACTCTATCAGTTTTTGAGGCTGACAGTGTAATAGGTGGTTTGGTGACATCAGGAAACATTAACAAATGCCCTCTTGAACTTAAGGTCCAAACTGGGATGATGAAATTATGATTCATTTTTCTCAAATCTTCCATTCTCCCTTCTTGTCATCACTCAACTGGCATTCTCGGATAGAAACATTGTGGTCAATTCTACACTTCACAGAGCAAGATTGACATTTAGCTAAAAGTGGGAGTGGATGTGTAGAATTCAGAGATGAGGTGGGTAGTAGTGGTGCTTTTCCTAATCTGGTGATTTTTGAGGAAGACAGTTGATTGTTATGACAAGCCAACAAGAGGTCAGGCATTACAGGAAAGAATAGTCCTTTGGTACAAAAAAAGATCTCGCTGACCCCTCTGGCCTTTTTCTTTTTCTTTTTCTTTTTCTTTCTTGACCCTCTGACCTTTTTGTCCTAAGCTTTTTCTTTAGTACCAGTCCAGCTCTTTTTAGAGCTACCAAGAGAAGAGTTTGAGAAAAGATGACTAGAAAAAAATTTAAGACCATGACTTAATTGTTTTCTCATTCATAACAACTCATATTTGAGTGGTGTCAAACTACTTGCAGAATTTAGGTTTTGTGCAGCAAAGGAGAATTTAAACAATTTGAAATGGCTAGATTATACTGGCTGATGATAAAATCTAGCCATCAATGTACATAGTATTTTTATTAAAATCTGTTCAAGGGTTTTTGAAAAATTAAATTGCTAGGGATTTGAGAATTCCCAAAGTTTTAGGGATTAGTTTAGAGTTTCCTCTATCTAATGATAATAGGATGGTCAACGTGGACCATATGAGGAAGTGAAGAAGGTGATTTAGACAGAAAATTGAAGGAAGTGAGGGATGAGCCTTGGGAACATTTGAGGGAAGAAAATTCCAGACAGAGGAAATCTCTAGAGAAAGTTCCCAAGAAGGAAATGTGTCTGAACTTTTGACGAAGAGTATGGAGGCTGACAAGGAGTAGATGATGAGAGAGTAATAAGCAATGAAGTCAAAGAGAAATTTGTGCAGGAGAGAGAGTGGGGTAGTGGGTTGCTGTAGGTCCTTTTAGGAAATTGTAGGGACATTGATTTTTATTCTGAGTGATAATTTCTGCTAAAAGCTGCTGCATATGTTACCAATAGTATGTCTTGAGACTTACCTAAAGAAAGGTTAGTACTCCTTTTCAGACAGTGAATATAATAGGCTTGCATGCCATATGATATCTATTGCAACTACTTGATCCTGGTGTTGGAGCACAAAAGTAGCCATAGGTAATGTGTGTCAAATGGTGCGGCTGTGTCCCAGGAAAGTTTATTAGCAAAAACAGGCAGGCAGCCTGCAGGCTGTAGTTTGCCAACCTCCGACAGGGTTAGTATGATGTATTTCTATCTCTTCCAGGGACATCAAGCTAAGTGGAAATGAAAAAGAAACTAACATTGACTATCCATTATGTGCCAGGAAGTGTTCTAGGCATTGTGTGTGTGTGTGCATGTGTGTGTGTGAGTATATGTGTATATATCCACATACACACATACATATCCACACATTTGTGTGTATGTATGTATATATGTCACATGATTATCTATTCCAATCCTTATTATTAGCCACTTTCCCAGGACAGATTTATCTCTCATGAAAATAACTTCAATGACATCCCCCCTGCTCCTGCTTTGCTTCTATACCTCCTCAACTCATTTTGTCAAACATATATTTAAAAATATAAGCATGCCAAATATTCAATGAAAGAATAACACCAATCCTATACAATTTCTTCCAGAAGATAGAAGCGAAAGGGTCAGCTCCCAATTTACATTTTAAGGTCAGCATTACTTATAAACCGAAACCAGGCCAATACAGTAAGCGTTAAGAGAACTACAGAACAGTATCCCTCATGAGCATAGACAGAAAAACTGTCAATGAAATATTAGCAAATTTAGTCTAATAATATATAACAAGAATAATACACTCACACCAAGTTGATGCTATTCCAGGGATGCAAGGCTGGATCAATATATTAAAAATCAAAGTATTCTACAAATTAAAAATCAAAACAAGAAAAAGCACATGATTGTACCATTTGATGTAGAAAAAAAGCATGTGATAAAATTTAACCCTATTCATGATATAATCTCTCAGTATATTAGGAATGGAAAGATATCCTTTCTATAAAAAACATTTATATAAAAAATTCCTATAAGATAACATCATACTTAATGGTGGAAGACTGAATGCTTTCTTCCTAAGACAGGAAACAAGTCAAGAATGTTCATTCCCATCATTTGTATTCAGCATATTACTGGAATCCTAGCCAGCACAACATGGCAAAAAAAAGGGGGGGAGGGAATAAAACTGTCACTATTTAGAGAAGACAATAATAATTCTATATCTAGCAGTGAACAATTGAAAACTGATATTCAGTATATCTGAATAATATCTGGAATCTGGAATAATTCAAAAAAAGTTAAATATTTAGGTATAAATCTAACAATATATGGATGGGATCTATATGGGAAAAACCACACAATACTGATTAATAAAATCAAAGACCTAAATACACGGAGAGGCATACTGTAGTTGGGGATGAAATGACCAATGACCAACATAATAAAGATGCTTATACTTCCCAAATGGATCTACAGGTTTATTGCAATTGCTACCACAATCCCAGAATGATTTTTGAACTATACAGACAAGTTGATTCTAAAATGTACATGGAAAGGCAAAAGATATACGAAGCCGAAACAATTCTGAAAAAGAAAAATAAGGTTGGAGACATCACAAAATCCATTGTTAATTCTTTATGGCTACAGTAATCAAAACAAGGGGGTACTGGCAGAGCGGCAGACACAGAGATCAGTGGAACTGAATAGATGCACACAGATATGCAAAACTGATTTTTGGCAAAGGAGGGACTGCTCTTCCCTCGGTATTCCCTGTGACCATTTGTAGAATCTTCATCCTTTTGGTTGGTCAAGTCTAAAACTAGAAGCATTCTTAATTCTGCTCTTTCTCTCATACCTTTATTTAATCTACTAGAAAATCCTATATGCTCTTCCTTCAAAGCATATCCAGAACCTGATTACTTCTCACCCCTTGTACTGCTAACACCACCGTCTGGACCACCATCACCTCTTTGCCTAGACTGTCGCTATAGACTTTTAACAAGTCTCAATACTTTCATGCTTGGCCACTGTATAGTCTATAATCCATACAGTTGCCAAAGCAATTATTTTGAAAGTCAAAACAGATCATAGCAAACCTTGACTCAAAAGTCCTCAAATGGCTTCCATCTCACTGAGAATATAAAAACTGAAGTAATGACCATGGGGTTAAATGATCCTGCATGATCTCATCTGGCCCCTATCATCACTCTCCTCTCAAGTCCCCTCTCTCTCTCTCATGGACTTCCTTGATGTTTTTTGAACATACCAAGTATCCTATAGCCTCATAGCCTTTTTACTTGCTGTTCCTTATGCTAGAATTTTTTTCCCAGAGATCAAAAGATTCACTTCCTTGCTTCCTACAGTTCTCTACTAATATGGCATCATATCAGAGAGACCTTTTCTGACCACCTTATGTAAAAAAGCAACCTGTCCACCCCTGACATTTCCTACCTACTTATCTTTTCATTTCTTTTTGAAACATACAACTTGCTAATGAATTATGTACTTTCTTCCTTATTAAGTGATTCCACAAGTAGAATTTAACTTCCATGAGAACAGAGATGTTGTGTGTTTTGTTTATTGCTATATGCCCAAAATCTACTAATAGAATAGCCTCTGCTATATCATAAGTACTAAATACATAAATGTTTAATGAATTAATTAATAAAATCATGATCTTGCTGTCCAACTCAGAGCCTAAGAATATGCTTACTAGCCAACAAAGCTCTGCCTTCTATGAATGAATAAATATTTTGAAAGTACTTTTAATAAGCAATTTATGTTACATGAAATATTTCTATTATTATTCTTTTCATGTCTTTAACATAAGCTAAATTTTTTTGTCCAGTCCTCTAAAATTCTTTCTAGGATAAACTCTTTTATCTTCTATGATATATCACTATTACTTTTAGAGTCTAGATTTTGTGCTAAATAGGCTCCTATTTCCTCCTTAGCCCATTACCCAAAATTAAGAAATGCTACTTCCAAGTGTGTGCTGGTTTCTGTCATGTGTTCCAAATAGCCAGTTTTAGTGTAAGTGTGTTTAATTACAAGAGAAATCAATGTTTTGGCTTTTTTCCTCATATTTTTGCCACAGTTTGGATTGATAAGATCATGCATTTCAATTTTGAAAAAAAGTTAGGAAAAGTTTACTAACATTTACCTTGTTTCTTATTTAGTTTATTCAAAGACAAATATAAAATTTAAAGTCTTAATTGAAAACTGTTCCATTCTATAGAACTTGTGTTAAGAGGCTTCTAAACACAATGTACAACCTTTACCTTTATATGAGAGGCCAAAATAAGAGGTTCAGAGTACATACTAATAAATTAGTTTATATCACGTAAGAGCCATGAGGTGCTTCTTTCATAGTGATAATGAGAATGTTGCAGGAAACAAAACAGAAATAAAAAAAACAAATGAGTAAGTATCCCTGATATACCTAATTCTGTAGGAAATTATGATCAGCAAAAATGCTTCATAAGCAAAGAAACATAATGTTTACCCTTAAATTGTCTACAATCTAGGTCATAGGAGAAGCCAAACCCACAAGTCCCACCACATGACAACAGATGAAAGAGAGACTAATTATTACTGAGTTTTGGGCTCCAAAGCCTCTTAGGGATATTGGGGACTTGTAGGGAATCCAGAGAAGAGCCACAGAGATGATTAAAGACTTGTAAAATGGGACCTCTGAGGATAGGTCAAAGGAATTGGGATTATTCAGTTTGAAAGTGAGGTGATTAAAAAGTGGTTTCATAATAGCTCCAAAAAATACACCATGTAAGTTAATTGAAGATAGTGACCAGCTATTCTCCAGAACAGAAAGAAATAGGCCAAATATGCTACCTGAGAGATTTGAAAGGGGAGTTTTCTGAGATTAATGGCAGAATGGATGGCCAAAGTGTGAAATTATGTTTTCTCTTTGGTGCATTTAATCTTTAAAAATAGAAAAGAAGGCTGGGCATGGTGGCTTATGCCTGTCATCCTAGCACTCTGGGAGGCTGAGGTGGGAGGATGGCTTGAGGTCAGGAATTCCAGATCAGCCTTGACAAGAGCGAGACCCCATCTCTACTAAAAAAATAGAAAGAAGTTAGCTAGGGAACTAAAATATTTAAAAAAAAAAAATTAACCCGGCATGGTGGCGCACGCCTGTAGTTCCAGTTACTTGTGAGGCAGGAGGATCCCTTGAGCCCAGGAGTTTGAGGTTGCCGTGAGCTAGGCTGACGCCACGGCACTATAGCCTGGGCAACAACAGCAAAAGTCTGTCTCAAAAAAAAAAAAATAGAAAAGAGAGTCATACAGCTGAGAAGCAAAAGGAGAGAGTGAAAGTAAGTCATTTCTACATGCTATAGCTGTAGGTGGCTTTTCAGAATATCATCCAGTTATGTGACCTTGAACCTTACTCAGCACTTGTTGAGTTTTACAATAAGGTTGGTGTTAATTTTGAGTAGGAAATCCTGTGCCTTTTTCCTTTCTTCCTTAATTTTTATATAACACTAATTATCTCTACAGATTGACATTTTAAGTGCTTGGTATTTTGTAGCTGCTTATAATCATAAAGGGATGCATTGTTTGTTTTCTTTAGGAAATATTTCATTCTTTGGTAGATGATGTATAGTCGTCTGGTATATAAAGCCAGATTGGCAATAAAAACTACTTCCTTGGAGATTATAATTTATTCTGCCTTTAGTATCTTCCAATAGTTTGTGTCGGAAAAAATATGAAGTAATCAGGCTGAATTTCACTTTTTTACTTATTAAAGACCTGTTAAAATAAAGGAATGGTTAATACAATGATTATGAAACTGTATTTTTCCAGTCCAAAGGCAATAATTCAATTGAAAAACTCATGAAAAATGGTATTCTGACACAATTCATCTCACTCAAAGCTTGGATAATGTTTGATTTCTTCCAAACCAAATTTTAAACAGCCTAAGTAAACCCAAACTTATTTGAAAACCCAACTCTTATTGTTTGC
>CM052440.1:105652212-105688006 GCA_028533085.1 Varecia variegata | reverse complement strand
TTTTTTTTTTTTTTCTTGGCAACAAAGAGCCTGAAGTCTTAATAAAGTTGGGAACTTGCTTAAATGCAGTGATGAAGAAATTGGGCCAATGCTTGGGGAAACTGTTTGCCAAGAAATTTCAGAATGATTACATTTTAAGTATTGTTCCATTTAAGAGGTAGAATTAAGCTTCCATGGAGTAAATCTGCCATATATGCCTTATCATTGGGAGTGTGCTTTGCACAATCTTAAATGAAATTAGGTTTCTCATAATGAAGCAAATAAATCTGAATTTATTTCCTGAAAAGACAAGATATGGATTCCAGTAACAGTGTTTTAAGACACACTCTTGTGTACTTACCTACATTACAGTATTTCAAAGTAATAGAAATCTTGGCCATCAAAAGCATCTTCATTAATTTCACACTGTGTGCATAGAAATAAATAGCTAAACTCAGCATAGACTTCCTGAGTCTTTCAACCTCATCCATTCATCTGTTCGTTTAGCTTCATTTACTGTGATATTAGAACCAGCTATTTAACCCACCTTTTCAGCAAATGAATTAATGCATGTTAAAGATAAAATTTTTTTTTGATTGCATGAAATTGTTTATATTTAAGCCAGAAAAGAATTTTTAAAAGGGAGGAAGGAAAGAAAGAAAATGAAGCACTCTTCCTCTACCTATCTCCTGTTCAGATATCTTGCTCTTAGATTTAAAGAATAATAAAATGGCCATCCAGTATTAGGGCAATGGGGTAGTCATGGCACTGATGGGACAGACGATACCCTGAAGAGGAAAGTTTAACTGACTTTCATACTTCTGTTTACAATATCCTTTTCTGTAGCATACTATTGCCAAATTATAGAAAAAGAATATTTCTAAGATAATCAGAAGTTTTGCTTAGCAAGTCAGATTATTGTTGGAGAAGTGTTATCCTTTCTGCATGGAACACCTGTAATGAGAAGAAACCATTTAAAGACATTTTCGCTACATTAGTTGGGATACAAAAAAAAAAAAAAAAGCCACCTGGGTAAAATTATGATCACCAGCTTTTTACCTCTGAAGTTTTAAGAGATATGCTCTCTTCCACTAAGTTTCCTTTTAGGCAGAAATTAAATTTCTACCCTTATCAGCTGTGCAGGCTTCCGTGGATTCGTGCCCACAGAGCTTAATCCAGACAGCAGTATTTTGTTATCCACAAATCTCGGCTATTCTAATTTTTGGGTGTGTTTAGAAATATGAATGTGGTATTTTTACATGCCAGGCTGAAAATTGAAGGCATACCATGCAGCAGAAAATATGAGCTCATAGAAAAGAAAAAAAAAATGAGATTAGGTATTTTACTCTAAATTGACAAATGGATGTTACTGAACTCAAAGGAATTCTTTAGCTCACTGTTGAATTGCTATTAAAAAATGTATTACTGAGAAAACAGGACCAAATTGGGATTCTTGAGGAAATAGAATTTCAGTGTATTCTCTATTATTCACGGTGAGAATTAGCACCGGACTGTGCATGTCATTGAGTTAAATGAAATGCAAAATGAATTCAATAAAGGGAAAAAAAAGCCTGTATCCTCTGGAAACTTAAGATGAAGGACACTGATGCAGAAAGAAACAGGAAGGATAGCATGTCACTTGTTATGTGGATACTCAAGGGAGAGAGCAAGTTGTAGTAATATGTTTAGACTGAATAGTTCCTGAGAGATTGCCAAATCTCTTCTCGATAAGATTTGATTTGGATGGAATTCAGGTGATACCTAGATGTACAAGGATACAATTTAATGCACAGGGGAGAGTGGGGCATTGCAGGATTATGTTGGAAGCGAAAGGGAAGCTCAGAAGGTGTATTGCTATAACCGGAAAATTAGTGAAGGGGAACAGAGTGGAGGTGCACAAAAAGGCAATGGTATCCAGTTTTTGCCACTGTGTTAGAATAATGCTTTCACAATGTGTTTAGATACTGTTATAAGGAAGAGTACAAGGTAGTCACAGATATCTGCTGAAGAGTTTTGGAGCCAGTCCCAATGGAAAGTTTAAAGGCAAAACTTTCATGCACTCAGTAAAGTGACTTAGGTGGAGAAGCAGCTTTTAAGCATCATTATCTAATGGCCACTTTTGATTTCTCAACATATTTGGTATTTGTACATTAGGAACCTCATAAATCTTTTCAGAAGAGCAGTGTTCATAGGCACCAAAGGAAGTATGTGTGAAATACTCACACACGCACACAAACGCACACAATCTAGGGTTGTGAGTCTCTTTTAAGTCTATGCCACCTTCAACTTCTATTTTTTATTTGTTTGAAGTAGCTGCGTTACTTATTTTACTGTTGTGTATAAATTGAATTATGAGGACGTAATAACATATTTAAAAGGATGGTGTGAGAGTCTAATTGTATATAAAAACCTTGGAAATAATTTATTTGGGGATATGTCAGTTATACCAAACCCTTTCAAATGCATTGACTTTACTTTTAAAGACTGTCCATTATATTGTAAATTCCCTAGGTAAGTTCATAAAGCCTTTATAATGAAATGAATAACTGGTAAAGTAAAATAAAGGCATTTTAGTAGTTGTTGATGGATTGCAATGTTTAATAAATTGTTTATTAATATATTTTTATGTACTATTTAATAAGTCATTTGTAACCACTCATTTTCTAGGAATTTAGGAATAGAAATAAACCACTAGGGCAACTTGTTTTCTGCTCTTTCTCTACCCAATATATATGCTCCATCGATTCTTGATTTCTATAACGCCAGTGTTGGTGCATCTATCATATCCTGCAGGAAAGTAGTCCACAAACTGATAGCTCTCAGTGTTATGATATTTTTTCCTAATAATATTAGAAATTATAAGAATTCTAGAAGAAAATGTTGGAAAAACTCTTACAGACATCAGCTTAGGCAAAGAATTAATGAAGACCCCCAAAACAATTGCAAAAACAACAAAAATTAATAAATGGGACCTGACCAAATTAAAATACTTCTGTACAACCAAGGAAATTATCACAAGAGCAAATAGAAAACCTACAGAGTGGGAGAAAATATTTGCATGCTACACATCTGATAAAGGGCTAATAACTAGAACCTATAAAGAACTCAGGAAAATCAGCAGGAAAAAAATCAAACAACCCCATTAAAAAAAAAGTGGGCAAAGGGCATGGACAGAAACTCTTCAAAAGAAGATAGACTAATGGCCAAGAAACATATGAAAAAATGCCCAACAACTCTGATCATCAGGGAAATGCAAATCAAAACCACAATAAGACAGCACTTAACTCCTGTGAGAATGGCTTTTATCAAAAAGATCTCAAAACAACAAATGTTGGCTTTGATGTGGAGAGATAAGAACACTCATACACTGCTGGTGGGACTGCAAACTAGTACAACCTCTATGGAAAGTAGTATGGAGATACCTCAAAGAACTAAGAGTAGACCTACCATTTGATCCAGAAATCCCATTACTGGGTATTTACCCAAAGGAAAAAAAGGTATTCTATAAAAAAGACATCTACACTCAAATATTTATGGCAGCAATTCACTATTTACAATTCACAATTGCAAAGATGTGGAAACAACCCAAGTGCCCATCAATACATGAGCAGATTAACAAAATGTGATATGTGTATACCATGGAGTACTACTCAGCCACAAAAAATGGGGAACTAATACCTCTTATATTGTTCTGGATAGAGCTGGAGACCATTCTTCTAAGGGAAGAATCACAAGAATGGAAAAACAAACACCACATTTATTCACCATTAAATTGGTACTAACTGGTCAACAATTATGTGCACATATGGAAGTAACATTCATCTGGGATCAGGCAGGTGCGAGGGTGGAAGATGGGATGGCTGAAATCACACCTAATGGGCACAGTGTGTGCTGTCTGGTGGATGGGAACGCTTGTAACTTAGACTCAGACAGTGCAAAGGCAATTTATGTGACCAAAGCATTTGCATCACCATAATATTTCAAAATAAGAATAAAAAAAATTAGACCTTAATGCATATAATAAAAATTGTTGGTTGAAGTTTGCACAGAATATTCTTTATGGGAAAAATGCATCATACATTTTCAGATTTATAAGGTATTTCTATTAATAAATGCCTGAAAAATCCATGGAAATATGTTTTAAGTTGTTTCATTAACACTTGCCATTTCTTTGAGAATTAGATCTTTAAAACTCTATTTTATTGTTATATATTTATTATGTGACGTATCTTGTCTCCTATCAATCACCTGGTGAAGTGTAAATATAAAAGATTATTTCAAGGACCCTCCATCATTCGGCCTTCTTATATTCCTGATTACACAGGTTATACTTTTAGATAGAGATGTTGGCTTATTTGCTTTTTTTCAGATGAGGTTTTATGTATTTATTCATATTTGTCCTATCTTTGATATCAAACATTAATCATTACAAGGGTCACCCTCTTGTGTCTAATAGCATAATTAGAGAAGGTTTTTTTTTCCATACAAATATAATTCACCTTAAAAATGTCTAAATGGAAACAGGTATACTGAACCAAAAATGAATTTGGGACATTCAAGGTGATTTATTGCCTTACATTCTGTTTTGTACTCTTTTTGGAAGGCAGTCATACGGTAGGGTTAAAAAGTTCTGTGTTTGCAGCTAGAGTGCCTTGTTTCAAATTCCATTCGTGTGACCTTTGTAAATTTAAGTGTTATGTGTCCAAGTTTCCTTTTCTGTAAAATGGAGCTAAAATAATTTGGTAGATCGTAGTTGTTTTAGGAATTAAATGAGGTAATGCATGTAGACAGAACCTTATTAGAGTATCTGCTCATAGTTGGTATTTAATAATAATATAATCATTTTTATCTGAAAAAAAATCAAGGAAAAATAATGAAATAATAAATTACTAGTAGTGGCCATGGAAATGTGCCCTGAAGATCCCATTCAAGGTAGGACTTATGGACCTCACTGCTGGGATTATGGTTAGAAGACAGCATTCAGCGGTCAGCACCTCCAGGGACTGCTTCAGTTTCAGAGAGACACCTCTCTCAAGGTTACAACCTTTGGGGAGGCTACACGCATTGATGTTCAAGGCATAGGTAAAAAAGTCTAGCCGTTTAGGCCCAAATCAAGAAAACTATAAGAGGCCATTTAACTTCAGAGGTCCTGGTGGGATCAGCAGACGCTGCCGGGCCTGCATCTCAGCTCACCTCCTCCCTCTTCCCATGCCTGCTCCCTTTCCTTTCCTGCCAGAGGGGTCAGGCAGATGCAAAAGCCACCGCCTTAGAAACAACCTCAACACTAACCCTTTCACAGAGGCTGATCTCCAGAGAACCCAATCTACATCCTTGCTTTTTTGAAAATATTAGATTTTCTAACAAACAAATATTTAATTCAAAAAGATTTAAAAATATAAGAAAAATCTTCAAAACCAGAAGTGTTATTTAAAGTTGGCACCCATGTCTTCAGCATCACTTTCAGTTAGATTCCTTGGAAAGGCATCTAAGTTTAAGGAGAATTAATTATATCAAATGAGTTTCTGAAATAGTTTTATACCATGAAGTTGCATGCCTCACCAAAGATCTGATATCCAAACGTCTATAAAAGTCACCATATACAATGTATGTATTATGCTATAACTGATATAATTGTTTAATGGAGTATGGCATTTCCTCAAGTATTCATTAATTAAAAATACAGGAACCATAAATAATTCTAAACCAGATGGGATGCCAGGGTAACAGGCACACACCAATAGTATACTAAGAAGCCAAGACATATGATCACTCCACAAGAACAAAATGAACAATTGTTTTTACTGCATCGCATTTTGAAAGGATTGTCCCAGTGCATTGTGGGGAGGAGACTGGAAGACACAAGAGAGGATATGGAGAGACCACATAGGAAGCTCTAGTGATATACCAGGTGACAGATGAACTAAGTCAGTGGTAACAGGGATTAGGACAATTGGATGGATTTTCGTAGATAATTAGGAAATAAAATCAATAGGATTTCAGTCTTATATTGGCATATGGAGTATGAGAAAAAGTTTAAATAATGATATCCATATATATGTTTTTTATAACTGGGTGGATGATTGTTTCATTCTGTTTCAAAGAGGGATCACTAGAAAAGGTTTAAGATTGTAGGAGGACCGTCTTTGCGATGAGATGGCCTTTACTCATTCAAGAAGTGATGTCCAATAGCTGAATATATCTGGTATGAATGAGGAAGGAATGAGTGCAGATACTCTTAGATAGACACGTTTTAAAATGAGAAAGTTCTGTCTGATCAGTTACATTTTCTTGTGTAAGTAGGAGACAAAGATTTTATTAATAATGAGTGATGGTCAGGGTAGAGAGAGAAAGGGAGAGGGAGTGGTTTTAGGAGACTGAAATTAATCACTGTTATTGCCTAAACTAAGTAATTGCCTTAACTGTTAAAGATCCCTTCTTACTCCTCTATCTGTCTAAAACATGAAGTTGCATTTCTACCCATCACAGCATACTCACAGGTGGAAAAGGTAACAAACATTACTTTGCTTGAAAGTCTCTGAAGTTCTTCATTAAGACACTAGAAAAAAAGATGCTGAAATGCATTCGAGAATCCAAATACATCATTTAATATCTATTACAATTTATTTCCCTAAGGAGAGCTATGACCCCTAATTCATTTGTGCCACACAGTCATTGATCTTGTCCCTGACAATAAAATAAATATATTTCATATTATTTCAGCAGATACTAAGACTCTTATTGTAATATGTGATGGTGATTTTCCCCTTTCAATTTTTCCTTATGATTTCTCTTGGAAAATAACAAAATTCAGGCTCTTTTTAAATATTTAAGTGGACATAACCTTCATAAATAGATCTCAAGAGTGAAAGAGGAAATAAAATGCTTAGTTGGTGGTAGGTTCCCATAAAACTTGGATATTGAATATAATTGTATTGATACTGTCTCAAAAATGTATTATGTTAGTCACAGTTCTATAGCAATGCTCCTAAATTTTAGTTAACATTACAATTACTCAAAGAAGTTGTGAAGCTTTTAACCATATGTTTTTCATTATTTTTTTAAAGATCTTAGATCCTCCCTCTATTAAACAAAAGTTTTATGTTTCAGAGTAGAAATACTATGAACAATGACTATATTTCACAAGTATGAGAACTTTACCTTGGAACACACTTTCTCTAGTGTTTGTGGACTGGCCTAAATACACTTAATTATTTTAAATACATTCACTGACTGTACTGTGTGCTGTACAGAATGCAAAATTGTTCCCGCAAAATTGGTTCATTCTTCCATGATCCAACAAACTAAAAGGAGAGGGAAATAATACAACTAATACAATGTAGGCTTATTTAATGAAATTATCATAGGAGTGGTGCAGAAAAGAATGTATATTAAACAGGAATCCCATTAACCTCTCCCCTAAACCCCAGATCTGTATATCCAACTGCTTATGTGACATCTCCATTTGATATCTAATAGACAGCACACAGTTAACATACAGAAAACTGGGCACCTAATATTTTCTAAACCTCTAGTCTTCTTCAATTTGGTAAATATCAACTTTACAGGACAAAAAAAAAGTCATCTTAAATTTCTCTCTTTTTCTCTTATACCACATCCCATTCTTCAGCAAGTCCTATGATCTCCATTGCTGCGATTTTATTCCAAGTCTCCACTGTCTTTCACGTGAGCGACTGCAATAGTGTCCTAACTAGTCTCTCGGTTCCACCAGGGATTTGCTTTATGCATTTTCAGTACACTAGTCAGACACTGTCGCAACGACAGCTTTGCCATGTCACTGCTCAACTCAAAAGTCCCCAGAGACTTCCCATTTCCCTCAGAGTAAATACCAAACAATGATACATGAGGTCCTACAAAATCTAGTTGCCTCTTTCTTCTGTGAGCTCAAATCCTAATATTCTCCCTCTTCAGCATTCTGATCCAGACACACGTGCCTCCTCTCTGTTCCTTAAATGCTAGACATGTGCTCCTGATTCAGTCTCTGCTTGAAATACTCTTATCCCAAGTATCTGCACGGCTCTCTCTCCTTCAGATCTGTGTATACCTGTCACCTTTTCCGAAGCCCTGCCTTAGCTATCCTTTCTGAATTAGTGAGGATAAGCTAGCTACCGTAATAAACTAGACCTAAACCTGCATCCTGGCCCAAATACAGTCAATATTTATTTCTCAGTCACACGGTGGTCTGTGGCAGATGATGCTGGTGGGAAGGATTCTTGGCTGGTGGGGTGTAGTGATTCAGTTTCCATTCTACCTTGTGGGTCAATTATCCCCTGGGTCAGAGGCTAGCAAATGCCTGCCTACTGGCCAATTCTGGCTCATTGGCGATTTTTCTGTTTTTGTATAGATAGCCCTATAGTAATTTTTTTCAACATTTTTAAAAGGTTGGGGGGTGAATGGGAGAATATGCAAATAGATATGGCTTAAAAAACTTACAATGTTTAATATCTGGCCCTTACAGAAAAAAAAAATTGCTACTCCCTGGTGAAGAGTCTAGGCCTGAGATTAGAGCCATATTAAATGAGATCATCTAAAAGCCTTTAAGTCACATACTTTTTCCTTTCTTTTACTAAATCCTTTAAAAACGAAAGAAGCAAATTCCTAGTTTATGAGGCATAGAAAAGGAGATGGAGGGCTAGACTTGGCCTGAAGCTGTACTTTGCCAACTCTTGCTTAGGGCCAGTCACTCACTTTAGAGATAAAGTCATTTTCTAGTATTCATTCCTAACAGATACAATGGAAATGTTTTATTACTATTATTAGCAAGTATGAAAACTATCAGCTCACTTTATGTTAAAAGAGTGGGGTTGTTAGTTACGGGGAAGGGGAGAAAATGTATCTGTAACTCTCCAGTGTCTTTCTGCTGCTTTCACTGGTGCGATATCTAGCGGTAGGCTGGTGGCCAGTGAGGACAAAGAGTTAGCACAGGACCCAAAGGTCCCAGGCAGGCCTTGGTGATCATTTTTACTTTGGGTTGTATTTTTTCTTTAGTGGCCTGCAGGGGTAGCTATAGGGAAAATAATTATTGCACAAGTCAGGGCAATGAACTCTGGTGAAAAGGGGACTTTCCCCTGTATGTCCTGATAAAGCTTAAGGCATAAAGCTCCTGTCACTTTAAATGTATCTCTCTCTCCTGTAGTCTCTGTATGCATGCCAGCAACATTCACTGTGAATTGTAACATTTCCTTACATGTATGACCAGGATGATAAAAATAACTACCTCGTGCTAATAGAATTTATTTACTTTGTGTCGAATTTCAGGCAAACCAGCCCACTGTGAAGATATAAAATTATAACAAGCTGAACCAATGACTACCATTGTTTTGAAAACAGGAGAAATTAAATTTTCCTGAGTGTTGGGGAAATAAATATTTGGATGGAAAAAAAGGGCATGGAAACTGCCCTTGCCAAAATAAAAAAGTAATGAGGTGAAATTTCCCTTTGTTCTCATGTGAATTGAGTTAATATCAGGTGATGTTTAACTTAACAATGAGGACACTGGAAAAGCACTGGCCACTTAGTATTAGGTCAGTTCCCACCAGTCCTCATCTCCAGTTCACTGTTTTACAAGATGTAGACTGTTGAAGCATCGGATTTATAATGTAGTTAAACCAGTGCAGGTAGCATGTTTTCAGTTCAATTCGCCATAGTGGAGGATATAGATGTAATAATTATGTTTGCACCCCTGCAACCAAGAACTTATAGTCTGTTGGAGAAGACAGCACCTATAAAGACCATTGTGGTATGATGTGGTTATCCTCAAATAAAGGCATTATGACAAAAGAAGATACCTTAGGAGGCATTAGACTGGAAATCAGCTGGTGGGGCTTTAAACTCCCAAGTTGCTATGGTGACCTTGGACAAATTTTGATGGACCCTCACTGCCCTGTCTTCATTTGTAATATTGAGGAACTAATACCTGCCTCAAGGTATGAGAGATACATAGATAAATAGATGAGAGAGAGAGAGAGAAAGAGAAAGAGAAAGAGAAAGAGAAAGATCATCTATGTGATAACACCTGGCATAAAGAGTGTAGCTGGATGAACCTAAGATTTCAGAACACATTAAGGAAAAGATTAAAAGTAGTATATTTGTTATGAACAATACAGTTTTTTCTTTTAACACCCCTCCACACTTTTTATAGATATTGCATCAATTTCAAAACTATGTCACTTTGGCACTATATCCATTTACCAGCTTGCCTTTCTTGACAGATAATGTTTCAATAACCAGCAAGACCCCCTACCATTTGTAAATTAAAGGCAGTTTGCCATATTAAATTCCAATATTATCAGTCATAGTCTCATTAGATGCAATAAAAACACATTCTTTTTTAGTATTTCAGAGGAAACATATTTCTTTTGTTCATTTATTAATCATAACTAGACCGTGTTTTTATTCTATCTATGACTTAGACTATCGGTTTTTAAAAATTCTTAGGATGATCAAGTATTTGCAGAGATTTAACATCTGCAAAATACTCTGCAATCAGTTATTGGCTATTCATAGTACTGTAATTAACATAAGTATGATATATATGGTCTGTACATCCACTTGTTAACATCGTCACAAATATATACCTTTTCTTTATTTGCAATGTCAAAGTGTCCTTGCAATGTATGTCTTAGTATAAATGTTTTTAGTTTATATGAAAGGTGTTTTTTTATTATACAATATTAGAGTATTGGAACTGAATTCATTATGCAATTCCACATGACATAAATTAACAGAAACCTTCCAGTAGCATGTATAAATGTTTCATCCCAGCTGTGTGGTTCATCATAACAGAATTAGATGTGAGGATGTATCTCAAAGTTATCAGTGAATTCAAAAGGAAAATATGACCCACTTTAGGGTACAAAAATAAATATAAAAAAATAAAAAATATTTCCTTTATTCCATCATCCAGACAGCTATATGCCTAAAACACCTAATGAGATAATTTTCTTTCCGCTATTGTTATTTTATTTTCATGGGCACAAACTCCAGTAAGTCTTCAATACAGTTTTCCAGTATATCAGAAATCTGGCTGTTCAGAGACATTTTTTTCCCATATCTAATTATTTTCTTGGGTAGAGTGAGAATGCAGAAGCTTTCTTAGGACTTAAAAGCTGAGAAGAAACAAAGTCATGTGGCCATCCTGAAGTGGGGGAGGGATACCTGAATGCTTGTCTAGAAAAGATAGAGCAGTTTAGTGCAGCAAAAGACGTCAGTAGCATGGCCTTATATAGGGTAGGCCAAGAAACCCATGCATGAGAATTTGTGTTTAACCCTAAAGACAACTAGATGCCATAGGGGTTCTTGAATAAACATTGAAGGGCAGAGGCTCTGTAGCATCTTCACAGAGTAGTATCTTCTATACCTATGAACCAGGTAGTGAAAGAAGAATTAAGGGAATAGGATTTGGAGAAAAAAGTAAAGATTCTGTTTTGCCATTAAAAGTTTTGGACAGTAGCAACACTAAACATTATCAATACATTGAGAACAATGAGAAATGGTGTTTCAGATAGAGGAAAAAAATGGGGAAAGCAAATAAACCAGGATGATGGTTTTTCACTGAAATGTGATCAGTGTTGTCAGCTGTCCTATTAAGCAGATTCCAGTGGCCATTTGGCATGGGAATACAGTTTCCCCACTTTTACAAATGGAACCTTCATATTCGTTGTAGTAAGTGCTACTGGGAAAGGTAAATGCAGGATGCTGGCTTAACACACAAGAAGGCATCTTAGCAGCAGGCTGGAGCCATCACAGGTTTCCAGGAAGAAGCAAAGCCAGATCTGAATAATGAAAAACCAGGAGTGAGCCCAGGGAGTGAGGGTCGGGGGAGGAGGGGACTGAGCCACACAGGTGGCAGCAGGATGTCTCCAGCAGGGGAATTGCAGCAGCAAGAGTCCATTCCACAGAGCTCTGCCCTGAGTCCTTTTCTAATGGAGGAGCAGAGGTAGAAAAACTGGAAAGGATGGAGATAGGGAAGAAGGGGAAAAGAGAGGAAAGTTAAATAAAACGAATAACCAAATGCTTAGCAGCCTACATTAGTTCTTTTTCATAGAATGAATGGTATATCGAATATTTTAAAACTCAAAACAGTTATCGCTTTCAAGATACCATTACTCTGAATTTTCTTTAATATCAGAATGATTCAGCCTTTCTCAGTCATTGATCTAATGTATGGACTGCTTATGATGGTTCTTGAGTTTCACTGAATTTACTGTTTAGGAGATGTAGATAAGGATATTATTTTCAGGCCTTCAAGGAGCCTATAATCTAGTTTGATGAATCATTACTTTAACTGGTTATTTATTTTATTTTTTTTAAGAAATGCATGTTCTCTTAAAAAAAAAAAGTCATTACTAACATAATTCTCATTTCCAGTCTCCTGTCTCACTACCAACTCTTAAAGGGCTGATGATGCAACAGAATTCAGCAGTAAACTAGTGATTCATATGAACACTTTAAAAGCACCAGTGCATATTCTAGACTTCAACCACAGCAGGGCACAGCCAGTGGAGTCTAATGAACATGAGTTTGAACATGTGGTTGTTAAATCAGAGTGCTTGAGATGATTATGGATAATTTATAGGGATTCCCTTAGAATTTCTGTGGAAATCAGAATATCTCTATTCCGATTCTTTCAGCAAAAGTATCAAAAACCTCTGTGAGGAAGCCACTTATAAGCCATGTAGGTAGAGCTTCTAGAAGCACTTTCTATCAGGAGGGGCACAGTGGCTTCCTCCCGCCAGCTGTACAGACACAATCTACTTCAGTGACATGGTTTTTGAATTGTAAGGGTGAAAGACCAAACTTTTTTTTTTTTAACTGGAAGGGAGAGCACAGATTATGAGATACAGACTCCTTATTTTATAAGAAAACAAATGGAGACCAAGAAGTTGAAATGATTTACTTAATAACACACAGTTAATGATATACCTCTTTCTTACTATGCCATAGCACTGCAAGTTATTTAGTGCAGGGTTTATAAAAAACAGTAGATTTCAGAATTTATTTCTTTAGTTATCGAGTGTGAGAAAAATAGTAATTGTGACTAAAATTTGATTCAAGTATTTTTAAACAGGTGCTTCCATTTGTAACAAGAAAAAAAATAAGAACCTTTCTCTAGTCAACTGAACACGGATATTACGGAGACAGAAACGCAAATTGGAGCATTATTCAGTTCCCTCTCTTTCCCCAATCTCTGAAAAACCTTTTGTTTCTAAGCACAAATTAGCTGGAGAAAAGAGCCCCTTTACCTGAAAGACAGGGCCCCATGTGCCCAGCCATGCTGTACCACCTTCCTCTCCTCTTGTTCTTTCTGTTAGTGTCTGGAAGGTTCAATTGCATTTTCCTATTGGCATTACATTCTTAATTATGCAGTTTTCCCCTTTTTTCTGAATAACTGAAGAACAGTCTTAGAACAAAAGGGGAAAAAGAAGACAAAACAAAAGAGGGAGAAAACAAGAAAAAAATGGCAGAAATTCATCACCATTTTGCAAACTGCTCATTATGGTGAAAAGCCACAAAAGGCCACAGGAGAATGTAGAAAACTACTATTAAGAGCAGAGAAATAAAAATACTCCAGACTATATTGGGGATGAAAAAAGCTCTCTGGTAGTAAAGCAAGTAGACTGGAAAGATTAGTGGAACTGAAACACGGTGAGACCTCTTTGTAAGACCCACAAAGAGAAGGAAAAAGAATAATTTTGTCATTTCTAGCTGAATGTATTGGATGAGCCAATGTCAGAAACAAAGTGCTTGTGGCCATTTTTAGCAACTCCCTCTGATTTCCTTCTATAATTAAGGAGTGGTCTTTAGTGTTATAACCATTCCTTTTCTTCCTCCTTTCCTCTCAACCTTCTGTAGTAGTTTCACTGTGACTCAAGTCCCCAAATATCTTGTTTTCCAAATAGACTTTTCAGCGGTCACCCTGATTAGTACAAAGGACTGCAATAGCAGCCCATCAACTTATAGGCAGAGACATTATGGTGACTTTTATTTCCAACTTTAATCTCAGGTTCAAACATGAAGCCTATAGCTACAATCTCAAGAATAGATCAATGTCAAAGGTAGCAAAGGGGGTCAAACTGAATGCAGAGAGAGCTTGAGGCAACTGAAAATCATATCAAGGTAGCAGGTCATCGTAATTCTACTTCATGAATACTTTACAAAGCAGAGACTGGTGGGTTCCAAACCATTTAAGGCTCTTATTGCTTTGCCAGGCAGCCTGCATAGAATTCTGGCTGTCAAACATGAGTACCTTAAGGGTTCTCCAAGGCCAGTGGAGTTTTCAGGTCATTTGTCGTTCTGTCTGTATAAGAGCAGTTGAGTTTATAATAAGACGTTGGCGCACTGGTATGTAGGTTGCAGTGGAATATAGAAGCTGTGCATATACAGTGAGTATTCCACACGTTCAATAAATTCAACAGATTCAGATACGTTTACAGAATAAAAGTGCAAAAAATGGAAAGAGAGAAACAATAAAGGAAGAATGAAGGAAAAGAAAAAGGCAGGCAGGAATGAAAAAGGGTAGAAAGAGTAAGTATGGGAGAACAAAGGGCAGAGGTAAACTAGAGGAGAACTTCCAAAGAGATGGAAGCAGTGGATCTTTTAGGTTCAACTATAATTTCACCAACCTATAGAATTCAATTTTTTAACGTAAAGTTATTTTTCTAGTCAGTCATCAAAGTAGATGTCATTATTTTAAAAGATATGGCTAGGAAATTAACGTTAATAGTCCATTTCAAATTTTACAGCAAGCAATTGGAGCTTTAGCTTGTGAGGAAAACCCATAGCTTATTTTCTATTAATATAACTTAAAATTTGATATGGGACAATGAAGAACAAGCAGGTGGGAGTGGCCAAGTTAGGAAATAGACATGGATCCATGTGCAAAAAGGACCTTAGAGATGTAGAAATAGATGTACAGATGTAATACTGAAAATTCTTTGGCATACTGTTGTGAATTTAAATGTGATAATCTATAATATTCAAATGAATTATTATGTGCTATCTGTTTATAAAAGTATCATCCTGTACTCCAGACAACTGATCTCTGTGGTCCTAAATCTATTTTTGAGTTAATTCTAACATTCCACTAAAAAGGAAACACAGGATTCACACAACGAAAATGTGACAGTCTACCTAAATATTACACACACACAAACACACACACACACACACACACACACACACACACATGGCAGAATTCATTACTTAATGAAGCAGTGCCCTGAATCACCTCTCTCTATCTCTTTGAGATTCCACATCCCATTATCTAATTTTCAGTAGCATGGGAAATGCTTCCCTAATAATTTTAATGAAAAAGCAGAAAACAAACCTTCATAGTTTTTAGAATTCTGTGGAAATTATGCATAAGAAAACACTGGAAGCTGATATCGAATGCATAATGTTAATACCGGCTGTCTGATGGACGATGAATTAGAGGTGATTTTAATTTTTTTTCTTAATGCTTCCATGCATTTTCAAAATTTTCTACAATGAACATACTACCTTTACAATATATCATTATTTAATGAGAATATATTGCTGGTGTTATTCCTATCCAAGTGGAAAGGAAAGTGAAACCTGTATTTCATGGCACAGTGACTATTTCTTGCAGTTCTTTGAAACCTTAAACATCAGTGTAGATTCTTAATTTTGATTTTACTTCCTTTTTACCTGGCCCCTAATTTTATCATATAAATGACTCAACAATGCCTCCAAGACAGACCAGTACTCTCTAGTACCCTTCAACACACTCAGACTTCAGCACTATTTTACTTACAAATGGGGTAAAGATTCAGACACATGTACTATTCTCTTACAGACACCATTCCAATTTACTTTTAAAAATAAGCCAGCCCTGTTTTAAGTATGCCTATATGTCAATCAAATCAAAAATTCAAAGCAACTATAATTCAATTAAATAAATAGCTTCTTAAAAGACAAAAATGATTTTATACCTTTTTCCTCCATAGGACAGAGGACCCTTATAATAATAGAAAAGATCAATTGATTCACAGCTTGAGAAATAGCAAGTATTTTTATTTAGCTTTTGATGAAGTTGTGAAATATGAGACATCATCCAATTAATATTCTGTACATATTTAATCTCAAAGAACTTCCAAATTTGTTATTTATTTATTATTACTTTTAAAAAATTTTCAGAGTATTATGGGGGTACAAGCACTTTGGTTACATAAATTGCCTTTGCACTGAAAGAGTCAGAGGTACAAGAGTGCCCATCCCCCAAACAGCATGCACTGTACCCGTTAGGTGTGAATAAACCCATCCCCTCTTCCCCTCTCCCACCTGCCCGACACCCTATGAATGTTCCTTCCCATATGTGCACATTAGTGTTGATCGATTAGTACCAATGTAATGGTGAATGCATGTGGTGTTTGTTTTTCCATTCTTGTGATACTTCACTTAGAAGAATGGGCTCCAGCTCCATCCAGGGTAATACAAGAGGGATTAGTTCATCATTTTTTTATGGCTGACTCTATACTCCATGGTATACATATACCACATTGTATTAATCCACTCATGCATTGATGGACTTTTGGGTTGTTTCCACATCTTTGCAATTGAGAATTGTGCTGCTATAAATATTCGAGTGCAGATTTTTTTTGTTTTTGTAGAATGTCTTTTTTTCCTTTGGGTAAGTACCCAGTAGTGAGATTATTAGATCTAATGGTAGTTCTACTTTTAGTTCCTTGAGGGATCTTTATACTACTTTCCATAGAGGTTATACTAGTTTGCAGTCCCACCAGCAGTGTATGAGTGTTCCTATCTCTCCATATCCATGCCAACATTTGTTGTTTTGGGACTTTTTTGATAAAAGCCATTCTCACTGGAATTAAGTGGTATCTCATTGTGGTTTTGATTTGCATTTCCCTGATGATTAGAAATGTTAAGCATTGTTTGATGTTTGTTGACCATAAGTCTATCTTCTTTATAAAAGTTTCTGTTCATGTCCTTTGCCCACTTTTTAATGGAGTTGTTTTTTTCTTGCTGATTTCCCTCAGTCCTGTATAGATTCTAGTTATCAGCCCTTTATTAGATGTGTAGCATGCAAATATTTTCTCCCATTCTGTAGGTTGTCTATTCACTCTAGTGATAGTTTCCTTGGCTGTGCAGAAGCTTTTTTAATTTAATCAGTTACCACTTATTAATTTTTGTTGTTGCTGTGATCGCTTTTGAGGTTTCTCCATAAATTCTTTGCCTAGGCCGATATCTGCAAGAGTTTTTCCAACATTTTCTTCTAGAATTCTTATGATTTCATGCCTTAGGTTTAAGTCCGTTATCCATCGTGAGCTGATTTTTGTGAGAGATGAGAAGTACGGATCCTGTTTCAGTGTTCTACGTGTGGCTATCCAATTTTCCCAGCACCATTTACTGAATAAGGATTCTTTACCCCAGTGTATGTTTTTGTCTGCTTTGTTAAAGGTCACTGATTTTACACCTTTATTGATCCAAAAGTTGGAAATGTAAAGCTTTGGTTCAGCCGTTTAGCTGAATTTTAAAATGATAAAAATATGCCTGATATGTAACACATATGAATACTACTTCACTCAGGAAGTGGTTATCGTCTTTTAGAGCATTTATGTTATTCAATAAAGTGAAAGAGATAAGGGGAGCTAGAAGATCTTTGAGAATATAAAATTTCAAGCAATTTTTTTACATTGTTACACTATTGAATAACCAATTTAGGATTAATTAATATGCCTATAAATTGGTAAAACCAAGTAAGACACATCTATTTCTTTTCTATTTTTTTCTAAGTTAGTTAAGGGAAAATGTTGCAAGATGTATTTCATCATGGTGAAAGATTCATTCTCTCTTTGTCCTCACACCTTTATTGGAGTGTTCTTTTGTTAAATTTTCCTCTTTAAGAAAGCTCTCAAATTTCTCTTCAGCTGCATTTAATACAGATAATAGTTGAAAGAGTAAGGGCAAGGTGCATGTAGTATAATTTTTTTAAGGATATCTCTGCATAAAAGCAATGTGCTCAAAAGTTGAGTTATAGGATCAGAACACAATATAGTAATACAGCGTCTGTGTCTAAGACGCTATATTACTCCTGAAGAAAATGTCCTCCCCATGGTGATCCACATTTTCCCCTATTCCAGTGCAAAGACTGAGAAAGAGATGATTGTAAAATCATGACAGGAAATGAGATATGCAGTCAAGGAGGAGTATATGCTAATCTCCTGCAGTCCCATTACAGCCGTAACAGCCTTGGCACAATTATGCTGATGTTCCCTGTAGCCACCAGCAGCACCTTCCTGTGGCAGTCTCCTCGCAGGAGTGCTCCATCCCAGATAAACACAGAGGGACGCCTGTTCTGGAGTTTTTGCCTTTTAACCTAATGATACTTAAGATGACACAATGTTGAGAAACAAGAATAACTAGCAAATTCACTAACAAAATATTCCCACTCTTCTATAATTTTTTGCTATAACTATTGCCACAGTTAAGTTACTAATTAGTGCAGGAAGATAAAAGCAAGAAAGGGAGGATTTTTTCTTTTTACCAGAGATTCATGAGTTAAGGGTTATTTCTAAAGTGTCTGAAAGCATGAGTTAAAAGCAATGAAAGTGACCAGCCAGTAGGTGATATTCTGTTGCTACTATAAAGACCACATGTCCCAGAACTGGCCTGTTGTTTTACTACGGTGTAAAAGAAATACCAACAGGCATGCTTAGAAATGAAGTGCTCTTCAAGGCTGCTATGTCGGGATGATCTAGACATCACACATCTCTTTCTTTCCTTTTGTAAAATAAAAAAACACACACAAAAAAAAAAAACACAAAAAAACATGCACGATCATTCTCTACCATAGGGTAAAGATTTGGGTCAGTAAATTCCTGCCTGGGCATTCTAGCCCCAGGTTTCATAAACAAGGGAATGACTTCAGAAAACAGGGGAGGACTCGCGTCAGTAGTGGTGACAGAGCACAGCTCCCTAGGTGGGCCTTGCATTGTTTTCTCTGCTCGGAGAGCAGTCCTCAGTCCAAATGTGCCTTAGGAATTTTTCCTCCAGAATTGATGCAAAAGTTATTTCATGCAGATGGGAGTTCCACAGGTCCTCAGACTCTCTTAGAGTGAATCCCAACATTATAAGAAGGCAGGCAGGAAAAAATACATCATTCTGCCAGCAAACTGCTGCTAAATGACACACTCCATCTCGCTGTGCATGAATGTGTGTGTGTGTGTGTGTGTGAGCGAGTGTGTGCATGAGTGTGTGTGTGCACACATATCCCCACTTACTCCTGGAGTGATTCCCAATAAAAATATAAACTCCACTGCCTTTATTTTTACACATTTCTTCTTAAACACCTTAATCTCAACAGGTAGAAAGCAGCATAGAAATAACTCCTCCTCATTATAGTGAGAGAATAGGGAGAGAGAAATGTGGGTCTCCAGAGGTATTTTTGTAATTATAAGAAAAATACAAAGAAATAGAAAGAAATAGCTTCATTATGTGGAGAGGACAAGGGTTGGAAGAGTGTATATCTCCAAATGTATTCTGACAATTATCTGTCCTCCGCAAATCATCTGAGCACGTTTGTCTTTTAAGCTGACAATATATCCTTTGCCAAGCCAAACAGTGTTGGGAAAAGACTCACACTTTCACAAACATTTGCAGTTTCATTGAAAAAATTTTTAATTTCTTGATTTAGTACCTGGGAAAGTAGGAGGCTGCTGTCCTAGCAGGTTCCAAGATTGATTTCCCCAAGTTCATCCTCACCAGCCCCATTTGACATGTACAAACACAATCAATATCGTTATGCCACAGGTAATCACTCATTAGAAGGACTCCATCCATTCCAAGCACTGCTTGTATCAATTTATCATTTCATTTTCATGCATGTCAGAATAGTGTGTTTACCTTTCAGTGGCATCATCCAAATAGACAAGGTTAATACCAACTTAATTTTACTTTAATGGTCATTTAAATGAAATATCTTGATGAACATGAAGACCTGGATAGTCTGCTGAGGAAATTCAATCAGAAATTGTTTCAATAATAGACCTGTGTTTTTGATGGATGGTTGTAAATATTATTTTATTTGGTCCCCTCCCTGTTATGTGGTAGAGCAGGGGACTAACACCCGTGCTGCCTGAGGCATGTTGATGAAGCTGGCATTCACCACCGAACTGCATTTTCTTTTGGCCAAAGCCTGCTGCAAGGAATATCAGTTTTATTGTCCAAGACTTCAGATGTCCTGTCTTTGCATAAAAATAGAGTATCATAAAAATAGCATGTGAATTGCTATTCCTATTGCCTCTTTGCTTACTTCTCTGCAAAACTCCTCTCGTATTCTAGAATCATCAGCTTTACTACCATTGTCTAATAAGATGTTCCCTGCCTATGTCAGGGGAAGCTAGTTCCTCCCCTGTGACCTCATAGAACTTTCTCCAGCTTCCTTCCATGATACTTATCACATCGTGATAGAATTTCCTGTTCAAGTGTCTGTCTCCCTGCCTGCACTCTGGGCTGCCTAGTTCTTAACAGCTGAGCTACAGTTATATCTCTTTTAGGCACATACAAAGCTTAGTGGGAACCTAAAAAGCACTTTATTAATATTCACTCATAATTTATGTTTAATAAATTTTTATTCTGTGATAAAAATGCAGTTTTTCTCTCACTTATTATTTTTCTTGTGTCCATATATCCTAACTGTGAACTATAGCATTTGTTTTCAAGATTTGGGTCATGGGTCATCCCTTCTAAAACGTTTATAAAGTTTTAAAAAATGCTTTCAAAATAAATGAGCTCATTTAGAGCTAAGAGCAACTTGTGAAGATAGGAACTGTTATCTCCATTAGGAAAAAGCCAGAGAATAGTGACGGAGTTTAATAGTCTATAATTTACTTATTGTGTTTTTTATTGTGTTCCCCCAACTCCGTGTGAGTGGAGATTTCTGTTTTTATTCATTGCTAATTCATCAATCCCCGGGCATAGTAGAAACTCAATAAATATTTGTTGCATAAATAAATATGTAAATGAATGAAGAAATGTCACTAAAAGTTTATTAAGTCAAATCTCAGCCAGGCCTCCAATACTTCTTGATTAAATTTTTCTGCTTTTTCTCCTGGTAGCTATTCTAAAGTTTAACCCTTCTGATCAAACCTTCTCGTTCTCTCACCTCCCTCCAATGAACACCTGGAAACCACCTTTTATAATTCCGTTGCTTTTGTGACACTCCCCTCTCTGGTTCCACCTGTGTCTTTCTGAGCATTATTCTTTCTCTTTTACTTGTCCTTTAAAATGATGGTGCTTCCTAATATCCTTGGTTCTCTATTGTTCTTTTTTTCTATAATTCCTCGGAGAAATTACATCTTTTCCAGTGATTTGGTTACCATATAAATGCTAATGACTCCTAAATCTAACTCTGATGTCTTGCTTGACTTCTAAATTATAAATTTCAGTTTTCACTAATCCTACTATTTCCTAGATTGAATTCATTATTTTCCCTGGAATCTGTTTATTGTGAAATTCCGTGTCTTTTTTTCAAATGTATGCAACTATCAACACAATAACCTGAACTAGGTAATACAGCCATTACTGATATTTACTTTTCTTTATATTCCACATCTAATTGGTTATTAATTTCTCTCAATTTATTCTACTAAATAGTTTTTATTTCTTTCTCCTCTCCATTTCTACTCCCATTACTTTCTTTTGAGCTCTTATCATCTCTGTCTAGACTATTGCAAAGTTAACCTGAGGAAACCCCTGAATCTGGTCTTTTTTTTTTTTTTTTTTTTTTTGATATCCATCCAGCCTCCATACTGCTGCTATAATTTTATCCCGAAGACAAAATGTCATCATATGTCCCATTTTAATCTTTCAGTGCCTTTTAATCACCACAGAAGAAATGCTGAATTCCATAGCCTGCCTTACAAAAGTAAGACCTAGAATGTTACCATTAGCCTCATCACTTACAAGTCTATGTTGCTGCCTGCCCCACCCTAATTCCCTGCTGACCCGGTTACATTTGTTCCCTTCATACTAAATCATTTAAAGACTCCTGATCATGGCATACCTCCATGCATTTAAAGGTATTTTTAGTTGGTCTAGAAATCTCTTCACTTGCCAATCCCTCTTTCATCTTATAAGCTATTCTTTACTTTTTAATGACTCAATTTTCATCCCTCCGTGACCTCAGCCAAGCATAAATTGGTGACTTCGTCCTTTGAATATCTACTGTGATTTGCACATCAGCTTACACTTCTTGAATCAATGACTATAATTTTTCATGGTCATGTTCCCAGTGTCTTACAAACTACTGCTAGTAACTGATCAGTAACTATTATCTGAATAAATTTCAAAGTACTTGTATTTTAATATCAGTCATGTCTTACCATTTATGGTCATGTATGATTACTCATTGGTAATTAGCAGTTAGTGATTAGTAGATTTAGTCCAACTTCATGGCCTGCCTTTCTTTCTCCTGGGCTCTCTCTTGTCTATCACATTTGGCTGGTGAATACTAGGTGTTGAAAAAAATATTTGCAAGAATTTCAGGGAATTAGTAAAGGGTTTCCTAAAATTATATCGAATACTGAGAAGGATTGCTGCATATGCTGGAGGCTGTTATGACTCAAAACTGTTGCTTAGAATTTTTTCCTTTTTTTATCAATTTATATTTCTCAGGAACATAAGGTGGCAGAAAATAGGAAGTAGGGCATAAGCTGCTATAGAGTTTTACCTGAAATAAATGAAGTAGAGAATTAAAAAAATCTTCTAAAAGTTTTATTGTGGGCTACCCTTTCAACGGATTCTTAAGTGTAAAATACAGCACTGTTATCTGTAGGCACAATATTGTATAGCAGACCTCTAGAACTTGTTCATGTTTATAACTGAAATTTTACACCCATTGATTAGCAAGTCACCAGTTTCTTCATTTCCTCAGTCCATGACAATTACAATTCTATTCTTTGCTTCCATGGTTTTAACTACTTTAGATACCTCACATAAATGGAATTATGCAGTATTATCCTTCTATAACTGGCCTATTACACTGAGCATAATGTTCTCCTGATTTGTTCATGTTGTCGTAGTGCAGGACTTCCTTTTTTATTTTGAAATCAGACTCTCAAAGAGATATTAGGACTCTGGATGAATGGATTAAAAAGAAAGTGGTATATACATACAACGAAGAATTATTCAGCCTGAAAAAAGAAGGAAATCCTGCAACATAAAAACCTTACAAAAGGAAACACCATGAAAATGATTTATTTGAATATATAAAATTCTGTTTTTAGACATAAGATAACTTGCTATTCCTCTAGACAACATGAGCTTTGAGAAAGTTGTAAATAAACATAATTGTGATGAATAAAGTAAAAAATGAAAGCAGCAACACACACATTTGTTTTTCAATAAAAGTGAGAGTAAAAAGGACATTAGTAAATATCTTTCTATGTTAGCTAAACTCATAGTGTTCGATAAATGACTTGAGTATTCTGACAAACACCTGCAGCCCACTTCACCCATTCTTGATTGGATTTATTGCAATGTATTCCCAAAGCTGTGAACCGACAGGTCTATGATCATCCATATTACTGTTATGTAAAATTAAAATGGTATAAAGTTCTAAAAGAAGAGTTCTGAATACCCTAGCATTGCCTATATATTGCAAAACAATAATTCTGCAAATAATCCCCTAAGACTTCCAGAACAGTGAAAACATATTTAAATAAATTACAGGGCACAGTAAAAACTCACCAGGTTTATGTTCTAGTCACTACTTAAGTGGTGAGCAAGACCTTGATAGCAAATACATTATTTTTTCTTGACATAACTACAATATTATTTTCATATTTTACCTAAAGCTTCAACTTCAGCACTGCAAGAAAAGAGCAAAGCAATACCTGTCTGCGTATTTGTTGGAACAGTGCTACCGGACAAGTTGGGTATGCTTTTCTTGATAAAAAAGCAATAGGGACATATTGCGTCTTCCTGAAAATGCCCAGAAGCTGGTGTCATATTCCCGATTCTTCTGCTTATTCACTATGTGCCCTTCTGCCACCTCATATGCATCTTAATGAAGTGAAGCCTATTTCTAACCTTGCAAAATCTCAAGTTGCAGGTGGGGTAAGGACCAAGTATATTTGTTGGAAATACAGGCCTGTCAAAATATATGCAATCAGCTACCTGAATTCTGAAACAAGTCAAGTGCATTCTGCTACAGTATAAAATATAATTTTTTATGAAAATGAAAAAGAAAAACCATGAGAAATTTGACATATTACTCAACATATCCTAACACTTTAATTTTTAATCTCTCTTGCCCTCTTGAAATTATTTGTTAATAATAATGTACAGCTTAATATTGCTTAGCACACACATTTTTTTAACAGCATTGAAGTTTAATAGTTCAGCATGTGTGATTTAAAGTGAAAAAATCATAGGTTTGAGTTCTACCCACCCCCGATTTTGCGTGATTAAGGGCAAGTTACATTCTGAGCCTAGTTTCTTCAAGCTGAAAATGTATAAAAATACTCCCCTCATATCATAGGTTTTTTGTGTGGTAGTGACTGTAAAGTGTTTATCACATTGCAAAATACATGGTAAACATAAAATAATCTTTAGATTATTGCTATCACAGAGATTCAGTTGTTGAGATAATTGATGCCACTATTTTTTAAAGGCCAAAGTGAGGGTTGGAATGATTCTGAATATAACATAATGTTCCATATGCAGATGTTCCTTTGTCCTGGCTAAACTTCCGTAGCCCATGATGAGGGAGCAGTAGGATAAATGTATAGACTCCTAGTTCTTCATTAGAATTTTGAAAGGACTTGACTTTGCAAGGAATCATCATGACAGTGGCAACTTTTGTGGATTTGAAGATATATTGGAGACAAAATTTGGAGGCCCTGAGTTTCTCTCTAGCCTGTGGAAATACAACTGGAGATGTACCATGTATTTAATACTAACAGTTGCCACTTGGATAATCTGTTATGGATACCTTGACTCAAACGATAGTACAATCTGCATTAGGAAGTGAGAGAAAGAGAGCAGAAGAGAGTCAGAAAATGCACTTGCTTGAAGTTTCATCTTTGTATTTATTTTGGGGAGTTACTTATAGAAATTTAGCTATTAAAGAACTAGAGGCAAAAAAACTCCCAGTGCTGGGGAAGGGCCCCGTAAGTAAGGGAAGGAGAACAGTTTCCCTGCAGCCATTCTCCTTCCCCCAAAGGCAGAGAACGTGCTGATCCAGGGCTGCTCTCAAGGCTCGCCAGCCCTCCTGCTTCCACACGTGCACATTAGTTACATTATTGTCTAATAATATCTGCCTGCTTTCTATCTCACTGGGATATAGTAAGAATTAATGATATGAATTCTACAAGCTCTTCAAGAGCCACAGAGATATGCAACATAAATATCTTATGACTGTATACATTATGTTTTGTACCTGGTACAGGGGAGAGTAAGAAATATGCATTTATTGAGTAAACTTATTCATGTTTCTAACTTCATCATTACACAATGTTTCCATGTATCAAAACATCAAACTGCACCCCATAAATATGTAGAAGTATTATGTTGATTAAAAACAAAATAAAATATTTTTAAAAAATAAAATAAGATTTGTTTCTTTGGATTTTGAGAAAAGGCAATTTAAAAAATAAGTGGTTTTTACTTTTTTTGTATCCTTATCAATGATTTGCATGATATCCATATTATTACTAGATATCCCCATATCATTACTAGATATCCCCATATCTAATATATTTTAATTCTTAGAAATAACCATCAAACCATTCTATCTCAATAGTATTTTGTCGTTGTTGTTGTTCAAACACATCTGTTCTCTGCCTACTGCCCTGGCTTCTCACATCTCTTTTAAGAACATATAAGAAAACTACCTGAAATAAAGGGATTAGAAATATGTAAAATACATCCATAGAAACAATGCATAAAATTACTACTAAAACAATGCCCTATAAATTACTATCAATTCTTAGATAAAACCATTATATTTTTCTTTAGCAAAAGAATACATTTTATGCCCAACTAATTAAGCCGATATGATGCCATTAGCCTCAGTTAAAGAATAACAGGAGCTAACTATTTTAATGAGATGAACAGTCTGTTGACCAGTAGGTCCAGCTTCTTCCTCATGTGTGCACTCAGACCTGTTTATCTCAAAGGCACTTGCACACGGACAGGACGTGCTCCTGCATATCTGTGCTAGACTCTTCTGTTGATGAGGAAGAGAAACTTTCCATAGCAGTATGCTGAGGATATTTTTCCCCTCAGAGCCACAATGAATTATTTAGTACTTGATTTGTCAAAGAAAAGCTTGGCTACACTACGGTGACAGAGTTATGCTGTAGAAATAGAATATTGTTTAAGAAATTATTGATGCAAAAAAGGCAACTAAAGCAGAAGGCACAGTTGGTTTTCCAAATATACATACACAGCACTCACATTTATCATTATTCAAGGGCTTTACGGGAAAAAATTCTAGCATGTTTTCCCTTTATACTGTCTTTATATTCTATGTGCATTTCTTGGCTGCCTTTTCCCTCAGTCTCCTTCTCTCTAGCCTTCTGTATTGATTTCTTTCAAAGATCTCTTTTTGTCACTTAAATTCAAGAAAAGTGGAATATTTATTTTACATCATCTCCTTATTTTTCAGTAATTTTCAGTCCCATTTTGCATGAAATTATCTATATAAAATGTGTTCAATAACATTGTCACTTCCTTAATGTATTTTTTAAAAACTTTATTTTTGCTTATTTTTAAAAAATGTTCTTCCCCTCCTTTCTCTCTCTCTCTCTCTCTCTCTCTCTCTCTCTGTCTTTGTCTCTCTTTAAAATAGGCAATTTTCATTACTCAAACTCCTTTTTTGCTCAGATCCCAATACAGACAGTTCTTGCTTTGCCCGGCTGTGAAATGCACAGATTTCAATTACCTTGGGTTAAATAACACCAGTGCTCCAATAACATGTTCAAATTTCACTTGCCCTGGTCTTTAAACTGTAAGTAATGGCATAAAGTACAAACTTTGATGCTAGCTCTTCAGCCAACAAATCACTACACAAATAACAGACAATTACCATTACCAGTGACCAATCACATTACATCTTTCAAAGTCTGTTGGTGATTGGTCCCTGCACTGCTGCTATCCAGGTCACACACAGGCAGCAAAACATACAGTTGTGTTTCTTTCTTGTCTCCCAGTGCTAAAACTGCATGACATTGTACAAAAGATAGATAGACGCTCGAAGTTAGGAATTGGCCATCAAAGATGAAAGTGCAGCAAATAAATAAAACATGATAAAACTGAGAATGAAATTTGAATCAAACATAAATGGAATTGAAGAAATAGCTGATGCTGGGATTGCTGATCCTATTGCCCTAGCCTCTAGATATGCAACCAGAGACTTCCTAAAGGCAAATTTAGTGACATAAATGAGGTTATCATAAAAAGGGTGAGGATGTCCTAGAGCAAATGACACCAACATAAAACTTCACATGAGAAGAACTCTCGGAAACGTTTATTTCATTTCATTGGAAAAACAAATGGTAAAATATTGAAAGCTGATAGAAACTTAGAAAAGGAGTATAATAATCTGCTAAGGCGCAGAAAAGATGCCCCCTCCTTACTGTATTTTATACTATGAGAAGGAGGTAAGCACTGCTCAAATAATTTTAGCTAAGCGTTTTGCAAAGAACGAAAGTACTAATTTTCATTGTTTTTAATGTTTTAAATTACATTGTACTAATATTAGTTTTACTATTTTTTTCATCCATCTATACATTTATAACTGACAGTAAGAGAGTTTTTAAGGCTTTGACCTAATTTTTAAAGGTCACAGAAGAATTGTATTTTCCCATTGATTATTATAACTGGGTTGCATGGTTTTGCCTTGCACAGTCATCTGTAAGGCATCACACTACTCTGCAAAGTGAGAACTGCCTGTACTTAAAAGTTTAAAACGTGAAAGTTGTAGTTATGTCAATCCAGTGTCTTGAAATACTCCCTGTATTTTAATGTCACACTGGATATTTAATGATAGACTGACTGCTAGAAATCAAGGCTGCACCTTGTTTTGAGGCCATCGTGTGTGTCTATTTAATTGAGGTTCCAGAGAATTCAAATCAAAAACTCACTGTCCAGGTGCCAAAATCATGATCCCAATGGACAGTAGAGAGCTTCCATTATTTTCCAGTTATTTTTATAGTGACAAATAAATGGTATTTTATTTAATAGCTAATATTTTTTCGAGTTAGGGATATGTTAACTGTTTATTCCTAAAAGTTCTCCAGGTTTCACCTATGAACCACATTCTTCGGACTTTCTACTGTTTTTCCCCCCAAAAAGCTATTATTAAAAATAAGGCAATAAGAAAAACATTTTAAAAATAAAAAAATAAATGAATAAAAATAAATAGTACAGCAATATGAAGAATGTCTCTTAAATTTGGGGGGTGGTGGTTATTTTTTGGCAAAATTGTAATTGGGATCATTGTTCATTAGGCTGCTTAACCTTTTATAAAGCTTCTAGGAGTAAAGTTTTCTTTCGGAGCTTGGGACCAGGGAAACCACTTTTTCCTCTCATGACCATGTTTGCATCTTTGTATCTGCATTAGTTTCCTATTGCTGCTGTAATTAATCACTGCCAACTTAGTGGCTTAAAACAACATAAATAGTTATCTTACAGTCTGGAAGTCAGAAATCCTAAAATCAAGGTGTCAACAAGGTTTTGATCTTTTTGGAGATCCTAGGGGAAGAATCCATTTCATTGCCTTTTCCAATTTCTCAAGGCTTCTTTCTGGGTCCTTGCACAGCTCCCCCTACATTGCAGAACCAGCAACAGGGCATGGGAGCCTCAGGCTGTCCTCACTCAGGTTCTCTGAAGCCAAGGAAGGTTCCCTACAGTTGTAAAGACCCATGTGATTAGACCAGACCCACCCAGACAGTTCCCATCTCAAGATCCTTAGCCTTTATCGCAACGGCAAAGTCGCCTTTGCCATGTAAGCTGAACAGGTTTCAAAAGTTAGGATATGGGTATCTTTGGGGGCTATTATTTAGGCAACCCCTTTTATGTGACAATGAGAATGAGAAAGCAGTTGAGTCTCTCCTCATTAGGCTCTTGTGAAACTCAGAGCCAGGAAATATACTCAGTTGTCCTAATTTCAAATTTCCCTTTCTTTTCTTGAAACTTTTCTTTGCCTTTGCCTCTTTACTTCCTATTTGCTGTTTTTATTGTGTTAAGGGCCTTACTGTACACACTGTGCTTTTACTAAAAATGAGTAGTGTTTTATTTTTTACTTTATTAACAGGTAAATTACACAAAAATAATATTTTCAGTGCCTACTTAATACTTCAACCTTTTAATTTGCCAAGTATTGATGCTAAAAAGGAAAAAAAAACTAACACCACACCCATTTTAACACAAAAAATGTAGAATGGATATGATCACAGAATAATGGCATTTCTTTCGAAAAAGAAAATAGAATGCCAGACCTAATATTTAGATGTCAATACTCCCATATGCCCGGTTTTATTAAAATTAAAATGCAGATAAATAAGGTTGTATTTGATTTTCTATTTCTGTAATTTTCTTTCATGTGAATATATTGACTTGATCTGTACTGAGTAATAATGACTGAAGCAGAGGTTAAATGACAAAAGTATTTTGGTGTTTTATATTTATTCTGTTTCATATAAATAAACTGATCAAAGTGGAAGCAACACACTTTTACAAAATTCAATTTGGAATATTTTGTTTACAAAAATATTTAGTTGATTTTTTCCCTATATGTTCTAGGAGGTTGGTATTATGTAGATACTACTATATATATGTATTTTCAAAAAGGAAAATTGCACATGAGGACATAACTGTATTTCCTTGCCACATGGCAACAGCTCAAACAAGTACTGTTTTGCTGAGGTGACTACAAATGCATTAAAGATGCCAATCATTTTCTCTACCTATTATGATCTCAGCATCCCATGCCTCTCTTTTTCGAGCAGCTGCTTGTCCTCACCTTTCATAGAATATGTCTTCATGGCTTCTACTGAGTAGACAGACAGTCAGGCAACCCAAAAGTAGTTCCTGACTCATGTAAACTGAATTCTTACTCCCCAGAATTTAGACTTAGAACATGGAAAGACTGAGCCAGTTAGTTGGTGGCACTAACGCTGTGAACTCACATAGGAACTGGGCTAGAGTGACTGTTTTCTGTCACGTATGGGAAGTAGCAGAAAAATCTAGGTAGCAAAGAAAGGGAAGAATGAAGAAATGCTGAGAGAGAACAAGTGTCTAAAGAACATGTGAGGAAAAGAATGAGCTGGGTTTCCTGGGGTCACCTCCAGTTTATTTCCAGCACCCTACAAAGCCCAGTTTCATACATTTGATCTTGAGTTCCATGTGTCCTTCTAATAAATTCATACATTTCTGTTTTAGATAAAATAATTTTTTTTTTGTCATTTGCAACCCAAAGGCTTTCTAACTGGGACCATAATCTGTATAAGCATGCCAAATATACAAATTATGAAATAAAATATTTTGATGAACATATTGAAATCAATTAGGCATGTCTGGTGTAACAAATATTTAATGAGTGCCTGTTATGTGTCACACACTGAACTAGGTCCTGGAACTACAAAGACAGGTAAGACATGAATTCTTTCCACTTGTTACCGAAAGCTTGACGTTTGTCCTCAAAGCCACATCAGAAGCACGAGAAGAAGTGATTTGAGAAGGAAAGAGAAATTTATTACTTTGCTGGCAAAGGAGGAAAAACGGCAGACTCTATCATCTCAAAATCCAAATTCTCTGAACATAAGCAGAAATACAGAACTTTTAAAGGGAGGGCCCTCAGTTCTAGGCTACTGCTGTAAATGATTCTTAACATCTGGTCTCTGCCAAAGACAAAGCCTGTGACCTCTGCCCACCTGGGACCACCTAGGAGCCTAGTGCTGGCCTCAAAGGCCTGAGCTACCTTCTATAACACAAAAGACATTCTTCCTGATGCAGGCAAGGCTGCAGTTCCCAAAAAGACTGGGGGAAGTTTTAAAGAGACAGCAAATATTTTTGCCTTTTTTTTTCCAGGCCATTCCCCCTGGTACGTATTCCCCACTCTCAATTTTACACTTCCATATCTATGGGAGGAGGGGCGACTACTCTGTTACACTATCAAATATTTTTCCTGCAAGAGGAATAAATGCAAGTCTATCCTTGGGTCAGGCTAAAGAAAATCCGCTTCATTGGTCATCTCCTATACAGGATAAACTTCAGTATTCAATAACACTGTGATTCTCTGTTAATGATGCTTAGATGTACTGCAGCAAATTTTATGATCATTCAGACCTACTGAACTTGAATTTAACTTTTTCTTTAAACAGAGTGAGCATAATAATGAAATGATGGAAGTGTGGTGTATTTAATCAGAAGAATTTCCTAGATGAGACTTTTACAACACGAAATCCAGTTATATATACTTAGCTTTGAGAAATAAGGAAAACCTATTTCAAGGGAAAGGCCATTTGATATTGTTATGCTTTTTTTCTCTGCCTCTGATGCTGAATCCCTTCTTTTTTAAGTATGGCCCATTGGTTAAGAGCTGAAGCTCCTGAGACAGACTTACTGCTTTCGAATCTGGTCCTGCCATTTTCTCATTAAATGATTTCAGCTAACTCAAATACATGCTCCTATTACCTCATCGTTAAAAAGAGAATATAATCATATGTAACCAATATAGGAATTTTGGAAATTAAATAAGATAAAAATATATAAAATCCTTAAAACAGTATATAGCAGGTATTGAATTCATACTAGATGTTATTATTACCATCTTTAAGTTCATATGCAGAGACTTAGCACAGCTGTGCACACACAACAAACAGACTCAGCCCAGGAAGAGGGAAGCATGATGATCTAAACTCATTATATTCTATAGGGCCTAAGGGATGGGAAGGGCTACAATAAATAAATGTATGCATAGTGACTACATTATATTCAATATCTTACAGTTAAATTAATTATGTAAGGCATCCCTCAAAAAAAACGAAAACAAATGATTTCTTCTTCCTTTATCCAGCTTTGCTAGTCAGTAAAAATCACTTTTATTGTTATTTACTTGAACATTCATTTTGTCTGGTGCAATAATTAATGGAAAAGGGATGCTTGTGGTTACCTTTTTTCCATCAGAGAATAAAGACAACTGAGATGCAGAGAGTAAATACAGATTTATTTCTGACAATAGTAGTTTAACTAGAAAAGTTATATGCTAAGTTATTCCTTCCCCATGAAAGTTACACAAATACAGCTGAATTTATTTGATGGATTGCAGTTAAATGAATGTGGTATAAATATTTATAAAACACAATTGTATTATACACATAATTTATATATATACAGGTGTGTATATATATGTGTGTGTGTATATATATCATGGAAAATGTACTGAGGAATAAATTCAGCACACAAAACTGTGCTGAGAGATTTAAGTACCCCCATCAGAAAAATGAGAAGACAAGGAAATATGCCTCAATAATCAGAAACAAACAAACCTAAGATGTGCCTCTAGGGTTATTCAAAGTATTTACTTTATGAGGAGAGTTGGGACATTAGAGTTACTAATTGTAAATAAAAATGTTCATCCTTGTAATGATCAATAAAAAGTTAACCCAGATAAAAATATATTGTTGATACATTGTACTGTTCAAGGAAATATATCCCTCCTGTTATCTTAACTCTCCCTCCCTGTATTAATCAAGTGTTGATGACCATGACTTAAGGCATGAAAATATTGTGGTAGAAAACCTTGGCAGAGAGAAAGCCAAATTGTACGTGCCTGGGGTTATTTATCATGTTGTCACGGAACGAACACCTAGGGAAGTGCAGTTCCAGCTAATTTATTACAATGTTGTTTTCATTTTTACTGGGCGCAGAAGGACTCACACGGAGGCCATCGTGCTGTGATCTGCACTGGAACAGCAGCAGTGACAATGCTACTTCCCTTGCACATTCTTTATGGCACATATTTTTCCCTGACTCTGCTATTTTCCCATAACATTTAAGAATGTTCATTATGCTCGATAGAAGCTAAGAGCTATCTGTATAGGTGGGGTGAGGACAGAGAGTAGAACGGGAGAAGGTGGAAACTAATGAATGCCACACCAAGACCTATGCATGTGTTACTTGCAAATATGACTCCTTTAAGCATGGAATGCCTTACGTGGGGTAACTGAGTCAACAAGACTTTTAAGCTGCAAAACAAACGTGGTGGCACACCACAAAGGTGAGAGAAGAGGGTTGAAAGAGAGCTACCGAAATTGCTAACTCTTTCTTCTTTAGCTAATATAAACGCACATAGGAAATAAATTGGGGGTAGTGGAGAGTGATGAGTTGAAAGTCATGATACCTAAAGAAGTGAAGAATTTGTTTTAATCTTGTGCAAACATTACATATGCAATTTCCCATGTTTTTTCCTCTCATACAGTCAGAAAATAGCTTCATTCAAAAATTCATCTAAGATTTAGCTCCTCAAAGATATTAGGAACCAGGAATCATTCATTATAAGTTGTGAATATTTCCTGAGAATGTGTAAGAAGTATAAATAAATATATGTATACAAACATATATATATACATACACACAAATATATGTAATATTTAAAGGCAGCAGCTAATAGAAATATATACTGAATATACATATACTCAGTCACAGAAAGGAAGCCAAATATAAAAAAGTCCTTTATCTCCAAAGATTAGGTACACATCCTATGCAGCTCTCTCTCATTCTTCTACCCATGTGCCACTGCAGACTTTATTCATGTGGATGAGTATTTGCATGGGAGAGTGATGTTTTTGTGTATAAGACTTTCACCTTATAGAATTGGAACTAATATTAATAATACATATTGTGTGAATGTATGACACATTTATAAATTTAAAAATTGCCTTTGCATCTGTTATTCCATTTAAAATGCCCTGCAATACCTGGAAACATAAAATGTCGTGTAGCAGCTAAAGGAACTAAGGAACAAAGAAGTCAAAGGACTACTTAAAGTTACTACTCTGTTAGTGACAGTGCCATAGCTAGAACTCAGGACTATGGCTTATTAAGATGTGCATTGTATGTATATTTTAATAGGAAATTTGGATATTATTCACAGTTTATGCATTTATGCAGAAGTTAAAGCAAATATTTCTTTGTGATGTTTCATATCTTTTTGACAAAACCCTTTCTTCCAGGAAAAAGTCCAATCTCCTAGACAAGGGAATGAAACCCCTTTAGGATCTCCAGCCCAATCAAACACTACTTCTTTTTACACTTTAGAATCCAGCAAATCAAGCTGTTTTTAGCTTCTCCCACATAATTAACTGTTTACAGGTCCTTGCTTACGTCTACCTCTTCTGGAAAACTTTCTCTTCCCTCCTTTCCTCCTCTCACCCATGTTCATAGCTATATAATCATTTTTCATGATTCTCATTATACATCTCATTCCCTGATACTTGTCCCTGACACCCTCAACCAGACTATATTGCTTACCCTTCAGTAGTCTCCCATAATTGCTGTGTGTATACATTTCTTTGCACTTGTCATTGTTGTTTCTAAATTAGCTTTTAAGGGGCGTGTCACCTGCACTAGACAGTAACCTTTGGAAGGCAGAGATGATGTTAATTCTTTTCTTATAGTTTGAGCACATAGCCAGGTACCCTGGAACCTATTAAAAATAGTTGATAAATGTACCTATAAATTAATACACAGTGGGTTTTCGATGCAGTTACAGTTGACCATTGAACAGCAAGAGGGTTAAGTCCACCGACCCCTCATGTAGTCAAAAATCTGCATATAACTTTTAATTCCTCAAAATCTTAACTACTAATAGCCTACTGTGACCAAAAGACTTTCCCATAAGTACATAGTTGTTAACACATATTTTGTATGTTATATGTATTGCATACTATATTCTTACAATAAAGTAAGCTAGAGAAAACAAAATGTTATTAAGAAAATCATAAAGAAGAAAAAATATATTTACTATTCATTAGGTTAAAGTGAATCTTCATGAAGGTCTTCATCCTTGACATCTTCATGTTGAGGAGGCTGAGGAAGAGGGAGGGAGAGTTGGTCTTGCTGGCTCAGGGGTGGCAGAGGCAGAAGAAAATCTGCATATAAATAAGTGAACCCGCAAAGTCTAAGCCCTTGTTGTTCAAGGATCAACTGTACTTAGCTGGTTAGAGGGTAGACACTAACGTGTTATAGATTCAGCATACTTAGGGGCCAGTTAATTACATCATTAGACACAATAACCTAATTCTAGCATTGTTTCTTCTCTTTTGAGGTGAATGGATCAAGTCAATAGACATTATGGAGCCCCTTCTAAGTAGCAAGCTTGGTTCTAGGTTCTGGAGAGTTAGTTCACAGTTTCGATAAATGAAAAAGCAATTACTAAAACTAGAAAAAATCCTCATATCTCATATCCTACTAATAGCTGGTCAGTAACATTAGCTTAGTAAATCAAGAGATAATATTTATTATTAGAAAAGAATAGAATTCCCCTAAAATTATTAAGCTCTAATCTCTCTGATAGCAATATTAAAGAATAGCTGTAACTCTTTCCCCACAGACTGAATTAAATTAAGTGTTCAAGTGTGGGAAAGCCATAAAATAAAGGTCATGGGAAATGGTCAGTTTCTCCAATTATAGACATAACCTTTCTCCAATATACTCATTCATTAAAGACACACAAGAAAAAGAATGGGTAAATAGATACCAACATATCTCACCAAAGATTACTCTCCTATTTAAACCTAAAAGAAAA
>CM052440.1:105580115-105651712 GCA_028533085.1 Varecia variegata | reverse complement strand
ACAGGGTTTTAAAGGTCAAATTTAATTCAGTATGTTTTATATATTAACAAGTTAGAATGACAGCAGAAATGTTTGTTTTGTTCAGTGAAATTCTTTTGATACTGACATACATCTCACAGCATGTTATACGGTTTAGGTCTTGATTTGTTATTATACATATGCTGAGTATTCCTTTCATATTTACGTATTAAAATCAATAGTACACTGTACATGTTCAGATATCGTAGCCACAATATTGATCAATTTAAAACTCAGAATTTTAAAGTTGGAAGTTTCTTCATGGCTAAACACCTTACAGTAACTCATTCAAATAATACTTAATTCCCATAGGCCAGCCTGTGTGATGCCAATTTTCTGAAGTAGTCCAATTTTTTTTCATTTTGTCTCTTTATGAAACTTTATTTCCCCAAAGATATCACCTTCCTATTGAGGGCAACTCCCATTCAGCTGGGGTTAATATTTCCTTACTGTTGTGTAATTAAAGGCAGGATTTTGGAGTAGGAGAAAGAGGGATTTGTTCTTTGCCCCAGAACCTGCCAGTTATGGTTCTGTGGAATAAATCTCTTAAGTACTCTGTATTTCCCAAAAATGCCATGACAATATTTCTGGTCCCTCATGCTCTTCCAGAGCCTTACCACTCCCTGTCAAGAGGTGAAGCCGCCTCTCACCCTCCCCTTCTGCTTGAATCTGGGCAGGTCTCTGACTTTTCCAATGAAGGGAGTATAGCACAAATAATGCCGCATGGCTTCCACAGCTGGAATAGGAACCAATTCAGCCTCCTCCTGCCTCTCTCTCTTTCTCTTGGGATATTTGCTCTTGGTTGAAATCTAGCTACCGTGCTGAAGGGAAGCCCAAATTAGTTCACTTAGAGATGTCAAATGGAGAGATTCATCAGGAAAGAAACCGAGGCTCTCAGCCCACAGACAGCATGAACAGTCAGACATTGAGTGAATGAGGCTTCAGATAATTCTAGTTCCAGACTCCCAGTGAGGCCCCGGAACACACCATGGAGCAGAGGAAGCTACCTCTGCTGTATCCTGTCAAAATGCCTGAACCTCACAATCCATGAGCATCAAAATACTTGTGTGTGTGTGAGTGTGTGTGTGTATGTGTGTGTAGATTTTTATGTTTTATTTTTTATTTCAGAGTATTACGGGGGTGCAAATGATTTGGTTACATGAGTTGCTTTTGTGCCATTTGAGCCCAAGTTATAAGTGCACCCATCACCAAGATAGCGTGCATTGTACTCGTTAGGTGTGAATTTACCTGTCCCCTCCTCCGTCCTCCCTCCTGCTTCTTCCATCCTTCTGTTCCTTGATTTGTCTACTGTTGGCTCAGGGATACGGTAATAAAGATGAGAGAATCTCTAAACTGATGCTTATTTTGGAAAAAAAAAAAAAAGGAACATAATATTTTGAATTTAATTGTTTCCTTGGGTGATAAGAGATCTCTCCCCATATGTAATTCTAGCACTTTCTCAATAAATATTTCCCTCTCCTTAAAGTCCCTTTTATTCTCTTGTCCTTTAAACCAATCTACTTCAATCCAAGCTTGCAGTAGGAAAATAGCTGACAGGGATACAATATATTTTTCAGCTTTACCATTTTCTGCAGTTTTAATATTTCATTTTTCTTTCTATTAGGCAGTAACTCAACTTGACTGTTCCATCCTTAAAAGTTGAAGCAGCAATGGATGTAAAATTCCCACAAGATTCCTCCTTCCTGGATCCTATCCTGGTGAAAGGGCTAGCTGAGAGGGATATTATTATGTTGTTAGCAATAACTCAAGTCTGTGAGCGCTGTCTCTTCTTTTATTGCCCTCTTTTGTTTAGATTTTTCTTTTCTATCCTTTACTCTTTGCCTGAAGTAAAAATGCAATTGTCAAACTGTGTACAGGTAAAGATAAAATGGTTCAAGGAGCACCCAAGTGATGCTTCCTGTCTTTCAGATAAACTCAACAACAATAGCCCAGAGAGATTTATCATTGCACTTTGTAAAACCCTTTTGGTTTGTTTATTTATTTATTTTTATTATGCCTGCCTCACCCCTCACCCCTCACCCTCTTCCTCCCACTCTGTGGCTGCTGGTTCTTGTTTATCATTTATTTAAGGGGTACATTTTCATCCATTCACAAAAAGGTGACACCACATCCATTTCAAGTGACAGCTACCAAATAGCCTAGTCTAGCCTGATTAAGTGCACAGAGAGTTTCTTTCCTTTTTCCTTAAAAAAAGAATTAGCCACATAGACTGGGGATTGGGGGGGAAGGAGACGTTGGCCATAGGAACACATTAGTCTTTTACTCATAATAGTTAAAATTTAGTTAACTGTCAAGACCTTGTAGATTGCGGACATTCTATATTTCTAAAAATATTTGTTTAACTCTCTGAAAGGGGAGAGTTGCATTTATCAAGGCCATTATTCAGTAAACAAAGGTAACAATGAGCTACTTGGAAGGTTATAATTTTACCCTTAAATAAAACATAAACAGATCATTGAACATGCTAAGACCAATTTTCTGTGAATCAGCCAAGTGAAGATTCAGAATGAACAGATTTTGGCAAATGTGTATTCCTTCCTGTTCAAGTAGAGATGAATAGCACAGTAGCAATGAGCTCTTATGCCCTTAAAAAGTAGAATATGAGGCATTCTTCCTCATATAGAATTAAAGTAAATGTGTGCATTTTTCATGATGTCAGATGGTTCTACCTGGTTTGTTTCCTCTGTCCTGAGAACAATGGTAACTTGGACAAAAGCAACTGATTAAGGCCATCAGCCTTGTTGGCTCCCTTTCATGCTTGGGGAGAATTGTATAACCTACATCACTGGCTGTATCACTTTTAAGTTCAAAGACTTTGTTTTTGTTTATATTGTTTGTCTATGTTTTTCCACATTTAATAATTGAGTCTTATCAACAGTCCAAGATTTCTCTCTTAAGCCACTCACCTGAAGAGACCAAAGACACATGGAGTCATACTCAGTTTAAAGGCCTGTTTTCAAATGCCAGAAAGGACAGAGAAAATGACTGTCGAATCAGTGAAAGTGGTATTGCTTTCCTCACTTCCCTCCGGGTGCCGTGCATGGGCTGTGTGCACCACAATGTCCTTGTTAGCCCAGGTCTCTGCACAGGACCCGGCAGTGCCCACAATTGGGCATGAAAGGAGGAGGCCTTTTAGTTCAGACTCACAGGCTTGGCTGTTTTCTCCCACCAAACGTGGCACTGTGGCACTGTGGCACAGTGTCTGAGCCCTGAGTGGGCACAGCTTCAGCCACACACTCTGCTGCCATTGGGCTTTCTCCATGAAATGCCAGAGCTTGCTGGAAAACCCAGATGGTTAGTCCAAGCAATGCTCTCCTTACAGGGAGTTCTTCTCTGGGGCCTTTGTTGTCCTTTCCTCCCCCCATAACTCAGTCACAGCCACTCTGATCCATCCACTGAATCTCAGAGCCAGGTTTGAAACTTTCTGCCACAAGGTTCCCTAAATCCAGGGAAAATTTACCTGTGCCTTCCAAGAATGATACCAATCAAGAATGGTAAGGAATGGTAACATTGTTTAAGCTACAGAAAAATTTCAAAAGGGCAAATGATGTTTTCTAGATTTGCATTTTTATAATTAAATAGGATCATTCAGGAGATTTACAAGGAAACAAGGAAATTTGCCATCCAGAAGATCTTCTCTATACTGCTAAACAGAGAAACCTGGTAGGACTTTTAAAGCTTATCCTGCTAGGAGATCTATTTTATTACTTAGTACAGTTTCTGTACCATTAGGTTATTTTTTTGGTCTAGAGCCCCAATATGTGATATAGACAGATGCTCCTCTTCTTACAGACTCCAAATCCACATATTTAAAAAAAATCAATATATAAGGTAGGGTATACAGCTACATATACAGTGCAATCCAAATATAAAAGTGAACAATTAGAAAAAATTAAAGGAAAGAAATGCACTAAATATTAATAGCAACATCTTGTCAGTTGCTGATATTACAAAATACCCACACAGAAATTAAAATCAACTTGAAATGGATAGATAGTGCATTAACCTTCTTTATTATTGTTGTCAGAAATAAATGTGTATTTTTAAAATTTATTCTTTCTGATAAATATTCATTTTAGAGACATTCTAGACATTAACATAATAGTTTTGAAAAAATATAAGGAGATTTAACAAATAAAAATGTCTGGAGAAATTTTAAGACAAATGGCAAACATCATTTTATACACACACACACACACACATACACACACACATATACTTTGTATTCTAAAAAAGAAACTTTTTTTTCCAAAAATTTAGGGAATTCACAAATTAGCCAGGCACTAAGACATAAACCAAATAAATCTCCATAGATTTGTGGGGAAGAAGTAAAAACTATGCAGCCACATTATTTTTTTTAAATCATAACAAAAGTAACTACTTATTAATTTTAAATTGTTATTTTATCTCTTGGTATAAAGAACAAATCAAATTAAAAATAAGTAACTCTTTAGAAATTAACAAAGATGAGATTACTATGCTTTAAAATCTCTGGGAGGTGTCCAAAATCATGCTCGGAAGACAATGTTTACCCATGAATGGATTTATTAAAAAATATGAAAACATAAAAATGAGTTATCCAAGCTTTCTAGATATCAAGAAAGTAGAATAACAACGATATAAAGCAGAAGAAAGGAATAAAGAGATAAGAACACAATTTTCAAGAGTCATTTTGAACAAAATGCTGAAAGCTATTATTTTAAGAGAATGGTAAATAGACACACTGTGACAAGACTAGTAAAAGAAAATAAGAATAAAACCACTACTAAATAATATTAGAAGTGATAATAACAAATGATTATATTAATAGATATAGAGTGCTGTTAAATAGGAAAGATAAAAATATATGAACTGTGTTCTGGGTTGAATTTTATGCCTCACAAATTGGAATGTTGAAGTCTAAACTTCAGTACCTTCTAAATATGTGTTATTTTTATAATTAGAGAAAAATACTAATAATTTAAAAATTAACACATAAAATGTAGTAATTGTGTTTTTTTCCTTATTGTTTTGTTTTTTGAAAGCAGAAGTAATATATACATATATTCAGAAATATGAAATTGCATGGCTTAAAACATAGAACTATAGGGATTTTTATATTGCTCTGTGGTATAACTTTAAGGAGTCTATCTCTAAAAATAAAACATTTTTATTTTAATGGATAAGTGGTCGTTACCTTTCACACAATTCTCCTCAACTATTCTTAGCTTCTGTGCACCCTCAGATTTGAACATATCACCTATTAATTTATGACAAACTTCTTAAATTTATATTTTTATCCTGGGAATCTTTAGACAGCAACCTGTTCTGGGTGTTTACTTGCAATTCTGTAAAATTTTACTAACTTCAAAATTTTTCTCCTTCACTACCCTCCATAATGTTTTGCACTGCTATTATATTTTCACTTAGTCTTTGGTCTTCCAAAATAAAAGATCTCACTTTTATTTTTCAGTGTATTCTGACCTGGAAATGGCTCAAATCTTTTCATAATTGTGCTTGCCTCTCCTAGACGATTGAAAAGTTTCCTGTAAGAATATTGACCATATCTGTGTAATAAGTGTTAAGAAGTATTTGTGGTTGGGTTTTTCTTGCTTATTTAAACTTGGGTAAGAGAATGCATGGGGTGTTATTTAAAGTGCTTGTTCTAAAAATGCCTCGATGAAAAAAGGAAAGTCTTTAGGGAGGAAAGGAGGGCCTTGCCATTATAGCTCTGCTTCCCAAACGCCTCCCTCTGATTTCATTTTTCCTCCAAATAAACAAATAAACAAATAGTCTGGCAGTGCTTCAGAAAGTGAGAAACACGGAAAAATAATGCAGGTAATTTGCATTTTCAAAATGTTAATAGTATTTTCCTATGGTTAGATTTATATTTTGCAGATGCTTAATTTCCAATTAGCTGTAGTCCATAAACAATGTCGCTGTGGTCCACAAGGCTTTACTATTGACATACTCCCATCTTTGTCTGCATGCCAACAAACAACGAAATGTGTTTATTGGCCTCAATACTTAAGATTATGCTGGAGTGAATAATTTTGTAAAGAGATTAATTATATTTGAATATTACTAAAGCTTATTTATATTTAATCTTTTTACTTGGCTTGCATTTCTACATATACGTTTTTGTTGAATTTTGGCAGATGAATTAACTCTGTAAATTTAACTTTCTTTTGATAAACACAATTGCTAGTTATCAATTGATCCTAAAACTACTGGGTGAAAGATGTTGGGATACAGCGGGTTTAAAAATATCACTCGCCTATGTCTTATTTATTGTAAATGGAACAGACACCTTTATAATGAACAGATTGTGTGGTGCCACCTTAACCTAGTGATCAAATTTAGCATTGTCAATAGTGAGATAAAACTGAAGTTAAGTGCCACTTGATGTACGGCAATGAGAAAAGTACACAGCGCTCCCTATGTGGTATTTTTGAAACAAACAAGTTGACGTAAATGTTGTCAGTTATGGGAAAGTAATGAAAGAGAGACAGACTATGGGACAACATATATAAAAACTGGCTTGAACTCTCAAAAAAATCATGTCATAATTCAACCTTACAGCCAAAGTATTAGTATCATTAAAGAAATTTTACTGCTTACATGTGTTTAATTGTATTGTGGTTATGTAGAAAAATGTCCTTATTCTCAAGAAATACATGACAAAGTACACGTATTTAGAGGTGAAATGTCAGGATGTCTGCAACTTACTTCCAAATGGTTTATCAACATCATTAACAACAAAAAGTATTAAAATACATAGATAGAAGAAAAGAAATAATGGCAAACTATTGTCAGTGCAAAAATGTGAAAGGCAGACGAATGTTGATTGTGCTGTATTTCAACTTTTTGTAGGTTTGAAAACTTTCAAAACAAAATGATGAGACTTAAGAGAAAATAAAGAACAGTAGTAAATGCAGGAAGAAAACTAATCACAATGAATAAAGCTGCACAGAGTCCTGAAGTTGCATTTCTGTTTCATGTTTTTTTCACTTAGCAATATTTCCCTGATCTCTCAAAAAGCACAAAAGGAATCAGGTCCTCTTACAAAGTTAATGTGATTGCTTGTTAGATTTGCCATTGTCTGAAAGGAATGTGTTTCGTAGGTGCTGAATGATCCTCCTACCCCTAGCTGAAAGATTTGAAAACAAACTGAAGCCAGTAGAAAGAAGCATGTTTTCTTCCAGGGACTCTTGGGGAGCCGTGTGTGCAATTCATTCATAGTCAGGTGTCTATTAATGGCTTGAGATTGTTTAGAGGGTGAGTACAGAATAGATATCACAGAGACATCTGGGAGTGAAATTTGTGGTGTATGTGACCATAAAAGTATGAATATAAATGTGAGAGTGTGGATAAGAGAGAGAATATATATGTATATATCAGTATATGATGTTTATAGCTGTAGTAAATTTAGAAAGAGCTATTTATAATTAAGAGCATATTGTATGGCTTTAGATCATCTATAAGAGTGTGCACATTCTCACTCATGTGTGATTTTCCAAGGTGCACGAGAGAATGATAGGAAGATCAATACCACTCTGGTTGATTATAAGAGGCTAGAAAGATTAGGTTGAACATTTTCGCAGACTAAATGACAATATAACAAATCAAAAACGTTGAGGTCAAATAAAAGGCAACCTGATTCCCACACCTCTGTGGATAGTGCTGAGATCATTCCTTAGGCACGACACAGAATTAGCAAGCACAGATGCTTACTTACATAGTTCACCTCTTTATGCCACTGGAAGCTCTTTATGCCATTGTTCCCATTGTCTCAAACCTTCTCTGAAACTAGCCAAGAAAAAAAAAAGGATTTTTTTTTCTCAGTTACCTTCCTATTTTATAAGAAAAACCTTGATATTGCAGAATACCCACACAACAATTAAAATCAACTTGAAATTTCTTTGGAAAAAGAATCATTCCTTGGCCATATGTTAAATGTATTCAAATAGGTCTGGCAGGATGTTGCATCTGCTCTTGTGTTCCCATATAGCTTTATCAGCTTGAAAGGTCAATTGCCATGGTGTTTATTAAATAAAAAGGACAAGGGAATTTGCTTCACCTTTAAATATTTCACAGACTTTACATTAGGCTCTCTCTCTAAGACATATAACCCATTACAACAATTCTGCCACATTTCTGAATTATAAAACCTGTACAGTTGTTCTTTGTTATGGAAGGACTGTTTTCTTTTTAATTGGTACAGGTTAATTCAGAGTATGAGTAAAATTGGAAATTAAGAAGAAAAATGTTAAGTACATGTATCTTGAATCTACTTAAATCATTGATTGATGATATCCTTCTTGAATCATCAGCCAAAGTAAATACTTTGAAATTTGCAGATATTATATATAAATCAAGTCCAATAACAAACATAGTACATGAAATCATTAGTCATTTTTATCACTTTTAATAAAAAAAGAATATTCATCCAAATTAATGTTACTCTTCAAAGCAGATAAGTGAATATTTTCTATTTATCAATTTCTTTTATTCCCAGGCTTTTCTAAGTGAATTGAATTTAAACCTAAAGAAAACTTTAACATTTAGGTACATATTTCGTATGGGCAAAGCATTTCTGGAAATTATGATTTTTTTTTAATTGAGGTGGATGTCTTGGCAAAGGAGATAGAGAAGCCACACCTAGAGACATACAGATGTCCAGGAGAAAGAGGTATAATGGGAGTTAAGAGAAATCCCCCAAGAAGTCAAGGATGCCAACTAGGTCAAATGCTGCTGAGAAAATAAGATAATCTTGGCAAGTGTCCACTGGATTTATTGTCATAAAAGTTCTAGGTGGCCAATTTGGAGGCACAGAGAGGACAAGAACCAGACTGGAATGGCCTGAGGACTACAACCAGAAGTCAGAGTTTGTTTCATTACTGAAAACCTCCTATACTTCAGACTGTCTGACAGTGAAATGAACTACTTAGGAGATAACATGTTTCTTGTAAATGGAAATGCTTAAGGCCATGTGGAATTGTCATTTTTCCAGGATGTTATGGCATGGATTTAAGCACCTGTTGGGAAGTGAAGAAGAAAAAGGGTATATATTCAATATCCCTGAGGGTCTTCCAGATCTAAGCACAAGCTTTCTAAGTTTTATAGGATTTAATCTTGTACATCTATAACTGATAATATTATCAATAATAAAATGTATTATTGTTAGTTAAGTGGTTTATAGCTTATGCAAAATAACTTTTATTTACAGAGTTTAGCTAATCCTCCTAACAACCCTATAAGGTACGTAGAGAGTCATTAACAAAAGAGCTGTTAAATGTTAGAGCAAATGTTAGACCTTTATCCAAGGTCTTCCAACTTCAAATGAAATGCTTTTTGCACCACATGATGATTATTCATGTGTATGAACATTCTTTCTGATTCATTTTCTTTTACTTATTGGTAGCCAGAGTTGTACCCTGTGAGGTCACAGCAGAAAAAAAGCCTCTGAACACACAGCTCTCTATTCTGTGCTACAACCATGTGCGGACCTTGGGCCATCTGAGAAGTGTCACCTGGGCCCAGTCCTGGAAAAGGGGGCAGAAGTGAGATGACATGCACTGACCATAATCATTGCATTTTTAATCACAAAGATTCAATATGTAACAAATGGCTACTATAAATAAATATGGTTGGGCCTTCCTAAAACAGTAAGGACAGATCATTTATATGCTCAGGCCACAGCCTCCCGGGCTTAATGTATGCCCAATATTTTTTAAATGGAGTTGATCTCACATCACTGAATACAAGGTATTTCTTGTGAAAATAAAGAACATGCCCTTGACTTCATTTCTAGGTAAACATCACTAACTTACTCCACTTTCCTGCCTTGGACAAATTTGTGCTATAGGTTCATGCCAGGGATGTGTATTTCCCATCTAAATATATTCCTAAGTGAAATTAATTCAGCAGTCGCTGCTTCATCAAAAGTATATACATCGGTATATCATGGCACAGATATACAATGATTATAAACAAACATGCCATGCCCCCATTTCTAATAGTGCCACCTATTCAAACAACTAGTTAGCTTTATTTAGGCGATGTCATTGAAATGGCTCATCTAGAGAATAGAGAGTGGAGAAAATCCCAGCTTCCTTGAGTCTTTATCAGCAAGGTTGTTGCAGAAGATTAATCTACAAGACTAAACCCCAGTTGTAATCTCACAACCACATACATGATGGAAGTTCTCAAAATGGGTCTGTAAGGGACACACACAAAAAAATGAGGGAAGAATATTGATGTTAGTACACAATACTACTAAAATGGGAGATGATTTTTAATATGGCCCCATCATAATTAATATAAACTTTAACCTGAAAATGTGAACATGTACATTTTGATCTGTCTGAACTCATTAAGGAAAGAAGCAGTGTATGAGCTAGAGAAGAAGTAGGAATTATGTTTATATTTTTATATATTTCCATACACTTCTTGTGCCATACACACTAAATTAGCAGTAATAGATCATGATTGAGATATGTAGACTCTGAGGCTGTCTTGAAAGATTAAGCAAAAGCAACTCTCAGGTAGTTGGAAGACAAAAAAGAATATCTTCAAAGTCATAACAGAAATATCATTTCCTCAAAATTACTAGGAATATGGAGATTTTGGTTGATAAAAATATAATCTCTCTAAATATAATCTGGAAAAATACTGCCTTCAATTTAAAGTAACTAAAAGTAAGGAGAAGGAAAAAACAAACAAATAGAGAAAATAAGAAAGAGCTTTGGCCTGAAGAAGTAAAGTCATATCAATATATGCCTATGTAACCAAAAATGGGTTGTAACAGCTCAAAGGTGAACCGCAAAGATGTCAAGGTTCCTCTGAACAATAAGGCATCTCACTATAGGAGAGATACTATTCTAAAACCAAAATACTTGGAATCTCCTGTGCATGGCTCCCCATATCAAAAATGGAAATATCAGCAAACGAAACAGACGAACACCCACAACTTAATGGAGTCATGTTCTAATGCAAGATACCAACAATGCAAGGATAATTAATTAAAGTTTATAGTATGCTAAGAGTAATAAGCACTAAGGAGAAAAAGTAAAACAGATAATGGGGATATGAAGTGTCAGTGAAATTTTAGATAGGTGCCAAGAGAAGACCTCACTGAGAAAGTGACTTTTTAAGCAAAAAACTAAAGAAAGAGGGAATGACTCAAAAGAGTGTCTAGAAGAACACCATTTCAAACATATTAATAGAAACAATTCAAATGCAAAAGACCCTGAAGTTGAAGTGTGTGTGGTTGATTCTAGGAAAAGCTAGAGGCCAGCATATGTAGGACAGGGAGAAAAAAACGGAGAGTAGTTGGAGATAATCTTAGAAAGGAATTAGGTAGATCCACTAGGGCTTTGCAGACATAGTATGGATTTTGTCTTTTAACCCCAAATGACAATCCACCGGAGGGTTGTAAGCAGAAGAGTAACATTCCCTGTCTTAGATTGTAAGGTTCTCTCTGACTACAGGATTAGAATTGCACCAAAGGGTAGCACTTGAGGAAACAATTAAAGGGTGACTTCAAAACTCCACATGTGCAGGGCTGGTGTTCTGGACCAGGAGTGTGACTGTAAGGATGGAAAGAAATGATCAAGTTACAGAAACATTCTGAGGATAGAGAAGACGGCATCAGATTAAGGGGTTTTCTATAAATTGTGAGAGAAAGAATTCAAGGATATCATCATATTTATTGAAGCTTGAGCACAGAGAAGAATGACCATGCCATTTCCTGAGATAGGGGAGACCACCAACTGGAGTTGTTACAGAGACAGTTGAATACGGAAGTCTGAAATTCAGAAGACAGGTCTGGGCTAAAAATAAATTTTGAGACCTACTGGCATATATATGGTAATTGAAGAATTAAATCCATGAGAGATGATGAGATCATCGGATAAAACCTCTTTAGCAATTTTAAAGAAAATTATAACTAAATAACATCAAATGATTCTGTCATGATTTCATATGCAGTCAGCCCTCTGTATCTATGTGTTCCCCATCCCCAGGTTTCACATCCCCTGATTCAACCAACTGAAGATAGAAAATATTTGAATAAAAAATAACAACACAACAATAAAATAATACAAATAAAAAACAGTACAGGTCTCACGTATTTATTTTTGTTGCTATGATTGCTTTTAAGCTTCTGCACAGCCCAGAAAACAATCATTAGTGCAAATAGACAACCTACAGAATGGAAGAAAATATTTGCATGCTATACATCTGATAAAGGGCTGATAACTAGAATCTATAAAGAACTCAAGCAAATCAGCAAGAAAAAAATCAAACAACCCCATTAAAAAGTGAGCAAAAGACATGAACAGAAACTTTTGAAAAGAAGATAGACCAACAAACACATGAAAAAATCCTCAACATCATCTCTCATCATCAGGGAAATGCAAATCAAAACCGCAATGAGATATCACTTATCTACAGTGAGAATGGCTTTTACCAAAAATTCCCCAAACAATAAATGTTGGTGTGGATGCAGAGAGATAGGAACACTCACACACTGCTGGTGGGACTGCAAACTAGTACAACCTCTATGGAAAGTAGTATGGAGATACCTCAAAGAACCAAAAGTAGAGCTACCATTTGATCCAGCAATCCCCCTACTGAGTATTTACCCAAAGGAAAAAGTGACACTCAATAAAAAAGACATCTGCACTTGAATGATTATAGCAGCACAATTCACAATTGAAAAATGTGGAAACAACCCAAGTGCCCATCAATACATGCATGGATTAATCAAATATGGTATATGTATACCATGGAGGACTATTCGGCCATAAAAAATGGTGAACTACCTATTGTATTATCCTGGATGGAGATGGAGCCCATTCTTCTAAGAGAAGTATCTCAGGAATGGAAAAATAAACACCACATGTACTCACCATTAAATTGGAACTAATTGTTCAACACTTATGTGCACATATGGAAATAACATTTATCGGAACTCAAACAGGTGGGGGGGAATGGGTAAATTCACACCTAAAGGGTACAATGCACACTATCTGGGGGAGGGGCACACTTATATCTTATACTCAAATGGTACAAACACAATTTATGTAACCAAAACATTTGTACCCCCATAATATACTGAAAAAAATAATAAATTTTTTAAAATGCAGTATAACAACTATTTACATAGCATTTACATTGTATTAAGTATTTTAAGTAATTTAAGGATGATTTAAAGTATATGAAAGGATGTGTGTAGGTTATACGTAAATACTGCACCATTTTATTTAAGGGGCTTGAGCAGCACTGGATTTTAGTATCTGCAGGAGATCCTGGAACCAATCCCCCATGAATACAGAGGGACAACTGTGTGTTACTAAATGTGTAGATGTTTAGTCACTATATCTATATGTGTGAATGTATACACACACACTTTTATATATACACATTCATATAAACATATATTAATATTAATAATATGGTATTATTATAAATATTTTCTCTAAGTCAAAACTAGCAATTGCATGAAAAAGTTATCCATACAGGCTATCTAAAGAAGGAAAATACCATGAAAATGTACATTAGTGTTCCTATTCTGGGAGGTCCATCTCTACAGTCAGCTGTCTGTCTGTCTATCTATCTATCTATCTTTCTATCTATCATCACTGTCTATTTCCACAAGAGCCTCATTATATGACATCTATTACGTTGTTGAATTTACTATTCATTTGAAGGTTGGTTGTCAGCCTTAGTCTCAGAAAATGGATTTTTTCAGTAGCACGATAAGTCTATATTGTGACAGACTGTTAATGGTTGAGGAAGGCCATTTTTTCTTCCTCTTAGGGACACACTAGACTATATTGCTCATCTTCTTTGCAGTTATGTGTGGCAAGAAGCAGGGGAAGTGATGTATGCCCATTTCAGTATTGGCACATAAAAATATCTCATGCACACTTATTCATGCTCTTTTCTCTTTCACTGAGTTGAACAGAAATTGTTCCAAATGATCTTAGAAACCAAGTGCTTAAGAGCTTTATCTACATACATTTTTACTGTTTTGTGACGACTCCAGTACTAGTAAATGAATGACTAAACACTTATTCTTATAAGTCATCATTGTTAATCTATCAAATGAATAGATTTGCATTAATCTTGCAGTTGTGAAATACAAAACAGAATTCCAATGAGAAAGACAACTATTTTTGTCTACGTGACCAATCATTCCCTCCACATAAGTGAAATAGTTGCAGTACCAAGACATGAAATGTGTAAGGGTAGGTCGGCTGTCATGAGCTTACCAAAGATTCCATTAGTTCTTCTGTAGACTCCCCAAATTGAAATACTGCTACATTAAATAATTTTTTTTCACATTATTTTAAGTCAGCCTTGAATCTCCTGTTCAATTCCATATTTCCAACTATATTGTTACATTGCCAATATCTTCCCATATTGAAATTTTGAAGTTGCTGATGAAGTAGATCTGTATGAGAAGCCAAAACATAATCAAGATGTTGCTTGGTAAGCATATATTGGGAGCAAAGGAAACTAGATGAATTAAGTACCTAATAGTGTCAGGATAAAATGACCAAATATGGTCATTTCATAATAGAATAGAAATAATTTTATCACTGATACCAGAATAAGATTAATCTTAAGTTTTCTGTATCTGAAGCTGTCCTTGGATAGGCACTACCAACAATTAATTTTGAAATTTTTTTCCATGCTTCCATTGACTAATCCTCCTTGTTCTGATTAACCCTTCCCTTCTTTACACATGGTAATAACTTTGCTAAATTCACTATGACATTTCAATGATCTGGGACACTAGACACTGATTGATTGGCCTTTGCTTTTACATTTTAATTGAGAGTAAGGTTATTTTCCATTCTCTAAGTTCTTGGAGAACAGGGAGCTCTTCAAGCATAGACAAATATTCTAAGCTGATAATCTGTGGCTTCTATGAGTTCTTTAGGAAGCCATTCCCACAATGCTCAAAGATTAATGATGCAAGCTTCTAACACAAAGATTTCAGAAAAGCCCTTTCTTCTACCAAGTCCTTTTGAGAACAAATTATTGTGAACTCCCAAAGTCCTTACTGATGGTCAATTGTCACCTCCTAATTTGTCAAAGTATTTCATTTTGGACCCTTGTAGATTAACTCTTAGAACAAGCTTCTCCATATCTCTGCCAATTGCTTTGCCAGAAACCAGTGTGCCCCAAATGTGGACATAATTAGTTCCTCAATTCCCTGAATCACAGCTTACACTAAGCTCTCTATAATGCAACTTTAATGGTGGCTGGGGAATAACAAAAATAAAATAGCCAGAGTGATTACAACTGCCAGAACTTGTCCTCTAGGTCTAGCTTGGGGAAGGAGCGATTCCGCATTCACCACTTTTACCCACCTCCCTCCTTTCCAGCAGTAAGATGATTGATAGGGGACTAGTCCTTCCCCTCAGGGGAAATCACTCACCCAAAAACATGGAGATGGCCTTCAAATAGAAACACATGTATATTTCCAAATGTCTGCCCTATTTTGTCTTAAATTACAGCATTCACATAATGCTGATAGTTCAATGTATCTTATGTTCTGCTATGTCGTAGGCAGTTTCTTATCAAAATTTTCCTCTAAGGTGAGATCAAAAAGAAGTACAAATAATTAGGATTTTTAGGTGCTATACTTTTTAATTCCAATTCTACTATATAGATCTTTGGTACAGAAAATATTTAAATATAAATTCATTTTTCAGCTTCCCTTGTTCTCACTTTCTTACAGTTGGCAGACAGACAGGTTGCTCTGACCCATTCATGTCATCAGTCTAAAAATGGTACTTGAGGTCAGTCCTATACTAGTGAAAAGTCTATCCCTTGATACATGTGACCATCCCCATCTCTCACTGTCCGAGGATTCTTATCCATGGCTTTGGAAATGAAGTTTATTTAAGGGGAGTTCAAAAATTATTAGGAAAACCATAGACAGCTGAAGTGCCCATATGTTTCTAACACTACTATCAAAAATCCATGTGGTGCATGGCTGTAAGATAGAATATAATTTAATCTTTCCTTAAAAGGCAAGGCAATGAAAATATTTTAATGTAATTATACATTATTGGTGGGAAAAAAATCCTAATTCCCTGAAATGTTACCTAATGTTTTGTATAAAATGGAGAAATTTACCAGAAAGGTACTATTGTAATTTGGAGTCCACATACTCACAGATTCTTTTAATTCTAATTTGCCTTTTCCTGGTAGTCAGCAAGATCCTAATGCTTTGCTTGACTACTCAAAGAGGTGATTTCTTTTCAGTAAATTGAATCAATTTCCATTTGTTCTGGGTCTAGGAAATTTTATTTTCTCTTTTCTTTATTCAATTTTCAATTCATTCTTCCTAGAGCATAAATCAATGTCTTCCTTTGATTTCATGGCAGGTATTCCTATTTCTTTTGCATTATAGTAAAGCCAGGGGAAAAAAATCATTATATTAAGCATCATTCCAAGCTTTGAAGCTATAGTGTTGCAAAGTAATCAATTAATACCAGGGTATTTCTAACTCTATGGAAAATACCAAAAGCTTAATATTCAAGTACATGAATATCTCAGGAGCAATAATTAGGGAGCCTTAAGTACGTTTACCATTTTAGCACAATATCATGGAGCATAAGCAGTATAAAGCAAGAAAAAAAGTAATTATTCCTGTCTTAACTCTCAGAACTTAGGTCATGGTAATGATTTTAATAAGACTCTTTTCTTCTTTTCCTAGCAATAGTCTACCTTCCTTGGTTTAGATTTGAAATTGGTATTTATTAGTTTGCTAGGGCTGCCATTATAAGGTATCACAGACTTGTGCGGCTTAAACAACAGAAATTTGTTTTCTTGCAATTCTGGATGCTGGAAGTCTGAGATTGAGATGTCAGCAGGGTTGGTTTCTTCTAAGGCCTCTCTCCTTGACTTGAAGATGGCTGTCTTCTCCTTCCTGTGCCTTCATGTGATCTTTCATATGATCTGCATATGATCTGTGTGTGCCTGTGTCCTAACCTCCTCTTCTTATAAGGACACCAGTTATATTGTATTAGGGCCCACCCTAGTGAGCTAATTTTAACTTAATTACCTCCATAAATATCCTATCTCCAAATACAGTCACATTCTGAGATCCTGGAGGTTAGGACTTCAACATATGAATTTGGGGTTAAGTGGGAACAACTCAGTGCACAACAGGTACAATGATCCCTAAAGTACACTCTGTGTGGCCTAGCAGAGATCGTAGAGACACTTTGCCAGAAAATCAAACACTTAGGTGAAAATCAGATCCATCGCTTGCACCTGCCCTGATAAAAGGAAAAGATATAGGAAATAGTAATGCATACTTGTAACCATATGTATCAAAATACTGGTGGATGGATGAAAACTTTCAACTTTTCCCCTCACATGGTATTACTCTCCCACTCCCCACAGTTCATTCCCAACATCTAGAGATATTTGTGTGGGCATTATGAATACAGAACCTTGAAAATCCATCTATTATTAAAAGGACCGATTTATTTTTGACCACTCGAATCAATATCCCATCAATCCCAAGTATTCTCTTATCATTTTGTAATTTAAAATTTAATCCTCATAGTATTATACATAAATAAATTTTCATCCTTCTTAAAATTATTTACATGATGCAAAAATAATGGATTAAAAAGTAAAAAAATTGTTTTAAATAATTATTTAGCATCAAAGAACAGAACTCAAGGTTAAGTGGATTTTTAAAATAAAAATTTATTTATATCAGTTGATAGGTTCATATAATGCTAGGGGGGAAAAAAAGCTAGGGCATATGACATGTCAGAGCCTTACTTCTGTGGGTTTTAGGAATTCACAGGTTAATCCAAGTGGCAGAGAATAGCAATGAGGGGGACCAAGAACCACAGTGTTTGGACATGTACTTCATTATTCTAAAAGCCACTTTAAAAGTCCTCTCAAATAGATTCTTAATTGCCCTGTTTTTAACTGAGGCCCTCTTGGAGCAATAGCACTGAAGCACTTTACATTCAATGCAGTCACATTAATGGAAAGTGTGAAAATACAATGAAAAATTGCAGAACTCCAACCGCATCAGGTGGAACGTATATTGCATGTTTACATAATATTAAATATATATACATTTTAGAAAAGTCAATCAATACTTAATTAATGCTCAATAATTTAGTTGTCACCTGAGTTTGTGACAGGCTTGTCGATATTTGGCATTCTATATGCAAAAATATAGATGATTGATATTTTCACTTTTTGTTATAAATTCCAGGTGCTCTTTAAATTCGCTCTTTATTGCTTTTGAGTTTACTTCTGCAGTTGCACTTGACTTCCTTTGTGGTTGAATCTTTTAACTTCAGATACTTTAAGATGGAAAGAGACATAAACTAAGGTCTAAGAAAATCTCTGAGGTATTTAATTCTGTGGCTTTACCAAAACATGAAAGCCAAGGACAATTACGGCTTTATTCATTTCAATAACTGAGAGTTTTCCTTATGTAGTTGCTGATATTAAAAAAATACAGCAATCAAAAATTTTCTTTGGAACATGCTTCTAAGATGCCAGGATATTTTAAAAGAAAGATAATTTCAACAGAACTCTCATTCAAATGAAGGACAGTGTCAAACTATAAAGAACAGAAAGTAAATAGGGTAGACCACATGGTTCTAAGCTTTCACAGCTCAATTATTAGACCTGCTTGAATGAAATAAACATGTCAGATCAAGACATTTGTTTTATCCCAATTTATGTAGATGAACACCTGGTAAACCAATAACAGTTTTTCAGAGCAGATTTTTACAAATATTTAATTGAAAGGCTTTTTAAGTGTCATTATTTTTCAACATTATGTTAAAATTATATATAGAGATATGTATTTCACAGATATGTGTATATACAGATATACACACAGATATGTGTATATACAGATATACACACAGATATGTGTACATAATATATATACACATACAAATACACCTGCATTCATACACTTAAGAAATTTGTAGTCATGACACACGCAACAAGGCACAATTGCTAGATTTTGCGTAAAATATAAAGAACTATATAACCTCCAATTTTATGTGACTGTTTTTGAAAAAAAAATGGAATATTTGTTGAAATCACATATATCCTCTGACCATAACAACACCCAGAATATTGTTAAATACATATTAGATATCCAGTATGTACCTGTTTACTTAATTTAGTTTGTAATGGACATAAAGGTAAACTTTGTAAAATGACAGGATGTTTTATATTTTTTTCTCTCCCTCTTAAAATTCTTCCCTGGCTTAACAATAACAACAACAGCAAAACTTGGATGAGAACCAAAACCAAAACAGAACAAAAAAGCAAGAAATGAATTTTACCTTTTATTTTATACAAATGGAAGAAGCTGATTTAAGTTATTTTGGTACTTTTTCATAGAAATAAAGAAGACACACTGAGGTCTATAATTGTATTTTTTTAGCTTTCTCATAAAGAAAGAGTCAAAATATGGAGTAGTCTGTAATTGCTGAATATATTATGTGTAAAGCATTGTTCAAGGTATTCGCAAACAAAAACACACAAAAGGTTGCAAAACCCCTATTATATAATATATAATACATTCTATTAAAAATAAAATGTGTGCCATATAACAAATGGGCTACTAATTTAATAGAAGATACACATTATCAGGATCTTTTTTTTTTAATTGTAATAGTAATAAATGAGATTCTCTTACTTTAATCTCTGTATCACATTCAAGAAACACAGTTCAACAGTCAAAAAATGTAGTATCAAAATAAATAAAAGTCTTGAATATTTTGAACAATTATAAAAGGAACATAAAGAGTATGACAATATCTAGTTTCTTTTTCCACACCTTCTGCTACCCTCAGAAACCAAAACAACCTTGTGATTCTCACTGTAAATTACCTGCTTGTTGGCTAGACATGCATGCATCTTTCAGAACCTGCCCTGGAAAGTGAAATCCATACTCCTTGCTTTTGCATTTCTCAAAAGCATCCTTATCTACATAGTGACTTTTTTTCTTTCTACTTTACTTCTCTCTTCTTCTCTACTCAAGAAAAGGCCAACAAGTGGGAATGAGGGTGTATGGCCTGCATGCAGGAAGGGAGATGGGAACCCAGTGAAAATACCTACTGTTGTCGGGAATCTTTCTTTTCTCTTTTCTTTGTTTCCTTTCCAGGCTGGATATCTCTTAAGGACCTCACTCAAGAAATTCTTTACTATCAACACCACTCATCTTCAGATAACCAAACTGATGAAGGAGAAGAAACAAATCAGTCTATAATTTCTTTTTTTTTTTTTTTTTTTACTCTGGAAAACCCTGACTAACACAGTCTGTAATGGCATATTAAGCAATATCCTAATGAAAATGAAAAAGTCATCTGGATGTTTCAAGGGATGTGACTGGCCACATGTAGATGATGGGCCTACCTTATTCTTATAATTTCTTACTATTATGTATTTTTCAGAGGCTAGACAAAGGTTTGACTTATTAACCTTGTTGATTAATTTTGTCAGGAAACTTCTTAACGCAAAGCATAGGAGACTGGTCATATTTCAAAGAGTATATTTTTTAAATCTGATGAATAGACCTGAGTATCTTTTTACCTCACATATATTAGCTGTCTTAGATAAGGAGAAATTCTAATTTTATTCTTATGTCTCTGAAAATAGATGGATTATGGATTATGACTTGGGCATGATGTCTTTGTTATGAATGCTGTTTCTAAAATTTCTAAAACTCTTTATATTTAATATTGATTATTTGTGATTATTTGAATAATTGGGATTACCGTGTTACTATATTACATTTTAAAATCTCAGAGTGTAGTTTAAAAGTCCTCTCCCATTTTGGTCAATCATCTAGAAGGATTTTCAGCATTTGCACTGTCCTGATACAGAATAATTTAGGATTGTGCAGCACCAAGCATGAAACTGCCTTTCAGGTTGCAAGTAAATATGAGGAATTACTTATTTGTGCTTCTAACTAATGTCTGAATTCTAACTGATAGTAGAAATTAACTAACATGCTGTGAACAAATTCAAATTTTAATTTCTTAAGAAATAGAATCAAGGAGGCTATACTATGAAAAACATTACTTTTTTAAATAAAAGAAAATAAAATAGTATTCTTTGGTTCCACTAATCCCTGAATCTAAATGGATGTATATTCTTTTTCGAACAGATACACACACGTATACCCAAGCTACCTATAAGATAATAGGGAAGATACATAAATAGAGAAAGGGATTGATTCATGCAATTTGGAGTTTAGCTTCTACTGCACAATGTGATAATCAAATGATATATTTTTTATATCATTTGTATAATTATTTAACAATCTGATCTGCTTAGAATAAATATTTGCTGCAGCTAAGAGACAAGGACATCTCTCAGAATTCTATTCCTTCCCTTTTGCACATCATCCTATTACTACTTCTTTATCTCATCTACTCCCCCAAGTCAAAGTAGGATTTTTAGTAGATTTTTTGAATTTATCCAATTAATTTAGTGTCAGAACGAATGGAAAATAACATTTATTCCAAAATGCACGGGGACAAAGAAGAAAAAAACAGTTAAGATGAACCAGATCTGACAATATAACAACATATGTATTCTTTCTTCCTAATTAAAGACAAATGTTACACTAGATATTAAAAAGCAACATATTATGAGTCAATGTGATACTTAAAGTACTCTGATTTAATTTTTTACCTCCCTCCCCTTTGTCTGAAAAAAAAATTATTCGGAGCAAGGAGTGATAAAGAGAGTTCACAGCAGGGTGAGTAGTTGGAAAGGTTGCTGAAGGATCTATTCCAAATATAACATATGACATGGCATAGGTAGGATGTGACTTCCAGGGCTACCTATGATGAAGACCACATATCCTGGTCATGATTTATTTTTGTCGAAAGAACTAGGGGTAGAATATTAAGCACTATTTTCCATTTCAATAAGAATTTCAGATTAATTCAGAATAGGTTCAATTAGAGTCCCACCATTTTTAATAGCAACAAAGTACTGAGTCTGTGGCAAGATATGATGTGCCATACTCTTCTAAATATCGGTGATTCCACGTTAAGGAGAAAAATAATCAAAGTCTGACATATAGATAAAAGTTTTCCCTTTAATATTGGTCTTACTATGCTAACAGCTGTGATGATATAATCCCTAGCTCTATGGTCTTGTTTATTTAAAAAGTCAGTTCCTGAAATTTGGAAAGTACCTTAGAAGAACAGGGAAGAGGATGCCATTGAATAATGTCACTTCGTGACTCACAAATCTCTATATTAGGATTATATTATAAACATCTGCCTGAAAATACATTGTGAAGTAAAAATCATCTATCTTGGGCTCCTTCTCACCCTCACTTCTACTAGAGCCACAGAAGATCCAATGAGTTAGGTATTCCTTCCCAAGAATAAATAACTAACAGCAACAGAACCCCCAAAGTCAGGCCTTCCCTGCCAGGTCACATTCCCAGAGAGCAGGTTATCTCATCCAGGTCTGGGAGGGCAACTAATCTGAACAAGTGAAAGATTTTTATATGGTATGAGGCAGATTTCATGAAATAGTGTCATGTTGGCAACCACAAGCTCTAGCTAGGCTATGTATGAGTAGTACAAATAAATAACACAAAATTATTCTCCCTAAAGGGCTAATTTATGTTAGGTAAAATTCAGGTCAGACTTAGGTCCTTCTTTCCAAACAGCTTATACATTCATCTCTGTTTCAACTTTACTCACCCTAGATGCAAATCAAGTCAAATCAAAATATTTACTTTTAGGAAGTGAGAAACATATGTCAGTTCATGGCCTCTCTGTATACTAGGTTTAGATTCCTGCTACCCAAGAACCTCAACATGCATTTTAAATTCGGTGCTTTTTTGGTCAATTATATTCCCCAAAGTTTGTCATAATCAACTGAAGTGAAGCAAAGTGATTTTTCCTCTAGGGAGACACTAATCAGGCTGGAAATATTGGTGATTTGGGCCACTCTTTAAAGTCCGGAGAGTGCTCTGGTTTCGGCATTAGGCACTAATTCAGTTTGTTTGACTGTTAGAGTTGATCCTCCAGGCATAAAAGGATGTTTAGTCATCAAACAAACAGGATTACTGTATCTTGGACTTCTGCCACTGGGAACCATTAGTGGGGTGTGTCATGGGAGACAGGGCGGAGGTATAGATGGGGAAAGTCGGGTTCCTATCCTTCAGAGACCCATTTCAACAAAATAAACTTAAACTTAGTAAAAGATTTTGAGTACTGGCCCCTCTCTTTGTTCCCAATCCATTCCATGCAATCTTAGATTGCATAGAATTGGAAGAGGCCCTAGAGATGTTTTAAGCAACTTCCCATCCAGGGCAAAAAACAACTACAAAAAAAAAAAAGCCAAAAACCAAAATAATTTTGACAAATGGTTATCACAGACTCAAATTTTTTTTAAAAAAATCTTGTATTCAGGGAAACTTTGCTTTTCTGTGTCTTTTACTTCTTGGAGATATTTTACACACTGATACAATGAAGATCAATAAATCAAATCCCAATTTCTTTTTTACAGACCTGGCAGACTATGGAAGACAACAATGATGTCCTCTAAATTCATTTCTTCTAAGCTTAACAAGCATGGCTTTGTTACTTCCGGTTCTTCTGCATGAGTCCAATAGCTTCACCTCACGTATCTGTGAAGCAGATTGTATTTAAAAATTTGCTGTCCTGGAGAAATGCTCTGAAGCCTTGTGATTTGTGAAGTTATGAAGGGGGTTGTACTAGGGTTTGAACTAAGCATATAGGTTCCAAAGTTGAGTGCCCTTACACTATCCTGTGCTCCCCTTAGCACATATGACCCCCTTATTAAAGATACCTTCTTCCCCAAACTACATCAGCTGAAAGAAAAATTAAGACTTAACCTGTGAGTGGATTTTCTTAGAAAAGAAGGCTGTAGAAATAGATAATCTGTGAATAACTCAATCATTGAAATCCCTAATGTTAGTTCCATTGCCCAACATGTCAAAATCTCTCTGATCCCTCAGTGTGTTTCCCTTTTTTATTTTAATATATCCTTGATGATGGCTGTGTCCTAAAGCCCTCCTCACTTGAAGTGGTAATTGTATGGTTTCTCGGAATTTAAATTATACTAGAATGCATGCAGAGAAATACCAAGCCATGAAGGTCTTGCATGTTGTTGCTAGATGTGAATTTGCAAGAATGACAGTGGCAAGGCTGTGTTGTTGCACCATCACATTAAATAATTAAAACTATTTCCCCCATACATATACTCCACTATCTTTATGGCTAATAATTATAACAAAGCGCTTAGATGCAGGCAAGGATATTATTAAATAATGCCTGAAATTTGAAGTGGCCTCATCAGCCACCCGAGGCGAAGCATAATTGCCCTGTTTCTGTGCATTATCAGATAGAAGACAATGTTGCTGAATGTTATTACTTAAGTGTTTTAATTTTTCATTGGGCAAAATCATTAAATCCCTGCTTTATAAGTGTCTCTGGCGTGAATGAATCTGGTCAGGGGTGGGGCTGCTGTTTGGAGGAAACCTGGGTGCAGTGTTGGAAAGGCTGAGGCTGTCATTGAGAAGACATGCAGTTTTCCTCTTTCCAGGCACCCAGGGAAGAGAGTCTGCTTAGTCTCAGTCTTCTAAGGAAAGCAAAGCTCACTGTCCTAGGTTCATTAAAGACATAACCATAACAAAGAACTTGCTGACAGTTTGTAAAGCTGTTGTTTTAATTTTTGTAGCAGAAACTGTCCTCTTTCACTGGGAGGCAGAAAACAAGAAGCATCTAATATCATCACAAGCCACAAAGACATCTTCACTAATGTTGCTGATATAAGCAGCCGGGCCAGATGCGTGACCTCTGCTAGGATGGTAGAGAATGTAGTCCCAAGACTCGAGGGAACTAACTGGCTGTGTCCCGTGCAGTCTGGTCTCTCCAGGAGTAGGAATCAACTGCTGCTTTTGGGACTAGCAGTAGGTCACATGGAACAAGCATTAAATTCCCCTGGCCACCTGGCACTGTATAAACATTTCATTATATTAGAGGTCATAGCAATGGCATGGTTAGGGTTCAGTTTTTTGTTTGCTTGGTTTTTTTTTTTTTTTTTCTCTCAGTAAACTCCAAAATTACTTTCATTAAACTTCACTTCACTTTGGCTCATTGTCCTCATGATGAAGGCCAGATTCCTTAACAGGGCATATAAGGCCCTTTACAATCTAATTAATCTGCAGGCTCATCTGTTCTCTTTTCTTTATGACCTCTCTGCAGTGTGCAGACTTTTAGCTCTTGGAATGGCCATGACTTTTTCCCCACAGGGCCTTTGCGGGCTTGCCCCAATCCTTAGACAACTCTTTCTATTAACATCACCCTTCTCTTTCCTTGATCTTTTTCACTGGCTTTTCAATCCTAGAGCTCAAGTGCCTTTGTTTCCATATTTCTACTAAGCTAAGAGCACCCCGAGGGTAGGGATTGTGTTTCTTCTTCACTCTTTGTTCCTTAACACTCAGCACTGATTATACACGTAAACAATGATTGTTGAATAAATAGATCATGGAAAAATTTTAAGATATACTCACAATCATGAAACATAAAGAGTCATAGAAAACTCAATATCACCTTTATTACCAAAAGGTTTCAAAGACTTCTCCCTGTATGTCCACAGTAGAAATTTCTTCCAGTTCTCAGTTCTAGAAAATATTTTAGGACTGAAAAACTCTTTTGTTTTCATTCATTCATTCATTTTTTCATTCATTTTGAATTAATTAACTAATTCATTTATATGCACTAACTGAACATATTTCCTTCTTTTCACTAGCTGCTGTGAAGCACAGATCCAAATTTATGGCTGTATTTGGTCCACTGCCATAACTTCTGGATACATTATATTTTACTTTTAATCTCAATTTTTTTGTCTCTTTGGTTCTGAATATTGCTTCATAAGCAATAATATTTTATTGCTTCATAAGCATAATTCATTTTAATATATCATGTGATTTTTTTGTACAATGAAGCAAATTATTATATAATGAATGATTAAATTATTAAATTAATGTTTATTCATTTATTTTTACATACATATTTTTATGTTAAATTTATTTTCATTTTCAAAGCCCTTAGAACTTTGTGTTATTAAAACTTGAGTTCTATATATTTTTCTCTCAATTGTGCTATGAAAATTCACAGAATTTCTTTTCACAAGTAGGTAAATAAAGTCAGAGACAGACAATAAATTTCCCTGGGTTGTACGAAAGGCTAGTACTGTCACTTGAATGAACCAAGCAGCTTTTCAACTCAATACTGGAGTTCTGTTCAAACTTAAACTGTCGTTTATTCCTTAAATGAGAAACTATTAGACTGAAAACTCAGTCTGAGCTATTTGGTGTTACATGTTATTGTTAGAAAAGTTCTTATTCATGGATTTGGGTTAATAGCTGCTATTTTCCTCAAGAGGTGTCAGATGGCGCTAGAAGTAATCATTGCTCTAATCTTGCTATTGTATAGCTGATTTTTGCTAATTGGTTTGAGTCTCTGTTTTAGTCAAATGTAAGCCCAGAAATACTCCATTACTAACCATGTTTATTCAGCCTCAAAGAGCTCAGAGAAGACAAAACTTAAAACATGCGGTGCTATGAGGGCATCTTTTGTCACAGTTTGCAGGCTGTGGTTTACACAGATATTATGAGGCTCTGATTGAAAGTGAAGGAAAGCAAAATCCATATAGCAAATTATCTTCAAGCTACTTTTTATAATTGTATTAGTTCAAAGTATCCATTAAAAAGGCATAAATTTTACTAATGCTGCTTTCATTCTCTTATTTTGAACTGCAGCACTTGACTGGGGAGATGTCATGATCATTTCATGGCTAGCGAAATGACCTGACATTTTTCCTAGTACATAAAAATGCACATTGAGATTTTACTGGAAAAAAAATAAAACGGTTAAGCAAGCCAAAGGTCCTAAGTCAGTGGACGTTACATCTTTACCGATCAAATCTAGTCTTTCCAAAGATACGAACTAACAGTACTGGCATTTTCCGTGAGAACTGATTTAAAAAGCAATGCCATGGTTATTTTTTATTTGTTTGGTTTTCATTTTTAGTCTCTACAAGTAATTGAACTGTGATATATAAAAATTTGATTGACTGCCTAGTACTGTGTTTTGATCATAAAAGGCATTCAGTGTAGCATACTCGATCAAAAAAATCTGTGGTAGAGACTGCCAGTAAATTCCCATTTCTGATCTTCTCCTCCTCACTAGGCACAACCAGTGGCCCTGCCCTTTTAATTAGGTGCAAAGACTGGGTCCCTGTGTGTTGGCTTCCTGGAGAGAGATCAGGCTGTTATGTATATAGGAAGGAGAGAACATTTAGTACATGGTGACAAGGAAGGATAGCTTGGTAGAGACTGGCCAGGGTAGGGCCTGGCGGGCCATTAGGACTAGTTTTAGCCAAATAAAGGAGACCAAAAGTGACATAATTTTGGCCCAACCGATTAAGAGCCAGTGTACTACCACTGTTGTTGCTTACAATGCCACATCCATGCTAGATGGTGAATGTTGGATTGAAACTTGGATCCCTGTGTAAATGAACAGAAAAAGTCTATCAAATACATCAGATGTGTCTGAACCAGAAATAAACTCTCAGCATGGTAAGTCACTGAGATTTAATTGTTATCTAGTTTAATATATCACCACTAAACCACACTGTGGTCCAGAATTTTCAGTCTTATAAACATGAACTCAGTTCTGAAAACTCAAATACATTCTAGTTTATGTCCACATCGTCTCTTTGGAATAAATAAAATGAATTAATATTTTACCTATCAATCAATCTAAATGGGTTTCCTTACCAATTTCTTAAAGAACGCTTGAGATGAACTCTAAGGTAGATAGAGTAAAATAGTAAAATGGCAAGATTTATAATGTTTTGGGTATAATTTAATTAATTTCCATCAAGATCTGGAAATTTCCATCAAGATCTGCTGAGATTTAAAGTGTCTTAGAGATAACCAAATAGATATATGACAAATCAACAATTAGTTCAGTAATTTCATTATGAAGACTCTATTAAAAATACAGAAACAAATATTTTGAATTGAAACAAACTGGAACTATAAAGTGAAACTGGTTCTAAACTTTGGGTGTTAGTCTAAGCATATTTTTGATTATTTTCACTTTTTGTTGATGTTATTTAGAAGCAAACTGAAAAAAATGAGATAGGGTAAAGGCAATGATGATAATAAATAAAACTTTATCTTTGCATATAAATAAAAATTAGCTGACATTTACTTATTTAGATAGCCACAGTTATTTATTGAACTAATTATACTCATACTAATTATACTCACAATGTTAGGTACTGAAAATAAAGTTGAATAAGATAGAATCCATGCCCTCAAGGAATTTATGGTTACAATGGGGAACAGATTAGAAAATATATGACAGCAATACAGACTAAAAAAGGGAATGCTATATATAAGTACATTCAATAAGCTAGTGCACCATGGAGTGGGAGTAGGGAGGTGATATCAGCTAGGCAGGAAATATTTTTATTTTAGATTTAAAATAAAATCTTAAGGCTTCCCCCCCACTGGCTGACTGAATGGACCTTCTCCTGACCAAGGGGATATCCTAAAACTAAATTACCTGCCACGAGGAAGAGGGAGGTCAGACATGTCCCATCATGCCCCCTCCCTTCTTGGAGAGATCCTTTGTAAATCACTGACAGGCCTATCCTTTAGACAAAGCTTCATGTCTTTAACCAACTAAAAGTCAAAGAAACTTTAAACCCACCTATAACTTATAAGCTTTCCCTCTGTTCGAGTTGGCCCACCTTTTGGGCCAATCCAATGTATGCCTTCCATGTATTGATTTATGACTTTACCTGTAACCCCTGTCTCTCTGAAATGTATAAAACCAAACTGTAACCCAACCACAGTGAATTCACTTGCTCAAGGCTTCTTGGGTGTGGTTCCAGGTCATGGTCCTCAAATCTGACTCCTAATAAATCTCTTTAAATTATTTTACAGAGTTTGACTTCTTTTCTGTTGACATTAGATTTTATTTTTTTTTAGATTTTATTTTATTTTATTTTATTTCAGCTTATTATGGGGGTACAAATTTCTGGTTAGATATATTGCCCATGTCCCTCCCATTCCCCCGAGTCTGAGCTTCAAGCGTGTCCATATTTTTTATTTTAGAAATTCAAAATATACTTTACTATTATAGAGTATATTTTGAATCTCTAAGAAATACATAAAAATAATTCCACATTAGAATTTCTTTCCCTTTGAAGTAATTAAAATAACCAAAGTAAATAGTTTCCATGAACTGGACAATCACTTTAAATAAAGGAAAGTTTAGGATTATAAGAGAGGGAGAATATTCCAAATTGATGTGCAATTTGATAAAATAATGTAGGAATAAATGAGCATCTTACAAAATCTTTCACTTGAAAATATGTCAGGAAACACAAGGTCATCCTTAATAGGCATAAGAAAAAGATAAGTTGCATACAGGGTATCTCTTATTGATTATAGACACATGGTGACTTATCTGTAAGTAAATATAAAAAGTCATTTTTTCCCACATGCCCAACCCCCCAAAGCCCTAAAAGTCTGAAAAATATTCTGGACTTCTCCCTTTAATGAAAAAATTTAGTTTTAACTGTGAAAAGCTAAACTGCAACATGAAATTTTTTTCTAACTAAAATCTCTGCTAAAGACTCCAAGCATAAGAAGGAAAAGGAAAGGAAAGGGATTTTTAAAAAATTACTCTAGCAATAACTGAAAAGGTTAAAGGGAAGGAAGAGGGAAAAGGAATCATGAAATTTCCCTTGATGTTTTATGGACAGATGATCGGGAAGCACTGGCCAGAATCTGACAACAATTTTGATTTGATTCTTATAAGTTCACCCATGTTGATATATGTGCTTAGCTTATATAGTGAACACTAATTCTGGAAAATTTATTTTGTAGGTAAGAAAACTGTGGTAATGCATACAGTGTGGACCATACAGAAAATTCCTTTTCTATCTCCTGAATTTTATAAATAATCTCAGAGGTAGCTTCACCATCATTAGTCAATGAAGGCAGAATGTCAAGAAAGAAAAAGGAGCAGCCTTACATTGAGGAATGGATATAATTATAGTTATTATCACAGAGAAAATGAGGCAGAACAAGTTTAAAAGAATGAAAATATGATCAAGGATCAATTTAGAATACATTGTCATCTTGCTGTAAATACCACACAACAGACCTCTGAAAAATTATAATCATATATTTAGATAGGCCCATTTACTATTTTAAAAACCCCTAATCCATTACTACCCTCAAAATGCTCAAAATAGAGACCCACATTTATCACATTTAGTCCTCATACACAAGTAGATGTTAATATTTATGCCTTAACTTTCTTATCTATAAAATTAGAATAATAAGTTGTCCATTTCACACAGTCATACACAAAACTGGGATTCTAATTCTGATGTCTTTCCATGTTTTGGAACTACCTTCCAGAAGTTTTTCCTTTAATGTACAAGATTTAGCACAATTCTTTCCCACTTCTCTAACTCTTTTCCAACCCTTCAGAATGAAATAAATTTGATAAATTTATTAAAATTTCATAAATTTAATAAAAATGTGTCAAAAAGAATATTTATAAGAAAGGTGTAGGGTGTTACAAAATTAAGTATGGTTACAGCCTCCCACCTCCATCCTGTTTCTTCAAGAGAATTTGTCTTGATATCTTCACTTAATATGTCTGCCTTTGGTTATGGGGGATAAATGTGCATAAGCAAGTCTTCCATGCATTATTTTGCATACAGAAGAGTCTGGACAATATTCTAGTTGAGAGCCAGTAGTCTCCTTTACCAGAAAAATTCAAAGAATCATTATTAATGAAGCAGAGTAAAAAGATATCAAAGTCTATTTGTATCACCAAACAGGTATGGATTAATGCTTTTGGTTTGCCCAACTCATCATGTTTCATTGGCACTACCACCACGTGACCTGACCCAATTGAACAACATTTGTCTTGTCATTAAAAAAAAGTAATAAAGTGGATCTTGATAACCTGTAGGAATCTTGTACCTGAGTACCCCTAAATGGATTTCTGGAAGACATGGTTACTCAGGTCTTAGTGACATGAAGACTGCCAAAGTCTGCTGATTATTCTGGAAGCATTTGGGTTTCTTAGGCTGCATCATCATGTCATATTATGCCTTATGCAGTACCCTTTCATATTTGCACAATGGTTTTGCTTGGATTTTTATTACCCATTTGTCACAAGAGTCTTGTAAGATGTGCCAGCCATCATCTCTCTATTTTTACGAGGCAAGGAGGTAATAGAGACATGGATACATTAAATGATTTGCCCCTGGGCTCCAAGTCCATGCTAGCCTGTAACAGCACAATGCCACTGCAATTGTGTGGTGGTAGAGGTTGCTGAATGTTGTTCCAATGTGCTTGCAGTCATTTTTCTGGATTACGTATCTGTGTTCAGGGCAAATGAACACATGTAACATGAACTAGATTTTGTTAGGCCATTCTTCTGCTGCAAGTCAGTTAGGTTAGATGACAAAATATCCACATCTTTTGAGATGTGGGACTGGTCTCAGATATCCTAGAGCTGATTTTAAGTCTCTCAAGGTTACTGGAGAAAAACAAGTGGAGAAGATTCCTGTGGGTCTGGAAAGCATTAGTGGTAAATCCTGAGTATAAAGCTCATATACACCACTTTCCCTTAATGAACATCTAATCCAGCAATACAACACAGTCCCTGTTGTCAGGACTACACATCTGCTATCCACATCCCGGCAGGGGTTCCAGTTTTCTTGGAAAGGATTGAAAGTTCCTGCAATATCCATTATACCCTTGAAATCATGCATGGGCATTTTGGAGTAAATATAATCAACTAACTTGGCTACATGAAAACTGATCTGGACTTTTAGCTCTGCCTGAAAGGCTTAAAAGCAAATAAAAACAAAACAAACAAAAAAAAACCTTGTATACCAAAATATGTATATTGATGTCCCTTATTTATTATCAATAAATTTTTATTTAGTACTAATTATGGTGAAAGCACTTAGGTAAGTACTAGGAAAATGTAAAAGTTTTGAGGTAAAGAAGGCATTTTAATATAAAAGGACTCTTAGTAGGGAAAACAGATATATAAACCAGAACCAATGGGAACCTGGGTAATCCCAGATGGTGTAATCCAGGTCCAAGAACAAGAGAAGACCAATGTTCCAACTGAAGCAGGCAGGCAGAAAGGAAAGGAACAAATTCTTCTTTCCTCTACCTACGTTGTATGATGCCCACCTACACTGGGGGGGGGGAGGGTGGCAATCTACTTTATTGAGTCTACTGATTCAAATGCTAATCTCATTCAACAGCACCGTCACAGACACACTCAGAAATAATGTTTAATCTGGGCACCCTATGGCACAATCAAGTTGACACATGAAAGTAACCATCACAAACACATAGTCTAGAAATTATTAAATATGCAGGTATATTTCTATATGCATATAAATAATTCTCTCTTATATCAGTTCTGTAAAATCCTGGATTTCTGTGTCAGTCAGGAATCCACCATCAATCTTCAGGTCCTGGTATTCGTGATTTTGTGTAGTCCCCTCTCACACTCAGTAGGACTGACCTGTGTAACTAATAAGATATTGCAAAATGTATGAGCTTAGGCTAACCATAAGAGACATTGAGATTTCTGCCTTGCTCTCTTGGATCACTATCCAGGAAAAGCCAGCTACTATAGGTAACATGAACACACTCCAGCAGCCTCATGGGGAGAAGGAAAAGAGTCCACATGTTGAGGAAATGAAGCCTTCTACAAAATACCAGCAGTGCTTCTCAGGAATGAGAGTGAGCTATCTCAAAGCACATCTTCAGCCCCTGTCAACCCTTTAGATGACTACAGCCCCTGATGACATCTTGATGGAAACCTCACGAGAGATCTAGAAGCAGGATTACTCAGCTAAGCTTGTCTCAGACTCTCGACCTAAAGAAACTGTGTGAGACAGCTTAATATATATATTAAGCCTCTATGTCTTATCATAATTTATTATACAATAATAGATAATGAATGCAACTTCTATAATGTACAGCAACGTTATCCATACTGTACTTAAGTCAAGAACAAGGCGTAAGCTTTGAATTGCTGATACGGGATTGGTAATGAATTTAATGAATTTTTTCTAAATCCCCTAACACTTGAAATTCAAATTGATAAATGTCTGGTCAGCACTTAGGGTACAGTCTATAGCCATACAGGGTAAAGTTTTCTATCCTTTAGAATATTGAAATCTGCCTTGATTGTGCTTTAACCTATTCATAGAGTATGGAGTATTGGTGTGATTTTTCAAAAATATTTGTTATTAATAGCTACATTAGAATTTATGAAATTATCTAATTAGAGATGATTTAATGCTATCCCTGTATCAAGATTATTATTTATAATCATTATGAGTAGGAGAAAAAGGGAGAAGTTACAGCAAGTGCTCAGGAAAATAATCAGCATTCCACTGCGTCCCCAGGAGGAGTGTGCTATGCTAGTAAATACCATACGTCTTGTGTATCTCCATGGAAAAACAATTTGAAGTTAATCCACTCATAAAAACAGCAGATGAGTTATGCCATTGGGTTAGTATTTTGTGAGGAGTCTGACAGCTTCATAAAGGGGACAAGGTTTTCTCATGTGTTTACAAGAGACAAGTTTGATTGCAAAACAGCTGGAAAGTTTGTCTAGAAATCTCAGATAATCCATACAATGCTCAGAGGTGAGATAGAGATAGGCCAGGTAGAATGTAAGTGAGTTTGTTAGGAGGGTGGTTGGTCTTGCTAGAGTTGAGGATGTATACACCTAAATAAATAAAATGAATGATACAAGGCATGATAGAGCCAAGTGGAACTGAAGAACTTAAGCTGGAGGAGAAGGAAATTAAAGACAGATGTTTGATCACATTATATCTAATTGTATATAAGTGCAGAGAGAACACCTAAGATGTGGGTTCAGGGCCTGGAAAGCCATTATCCTCTTAATATACAGAAAAGAACACAAGTGCATGGGAGTCAAGCCATGTTTACCTGGAAGAAGTAAGACAAAGAGACACACTAGTCCCCTGAACCCCAATCAAAGCCACTATATTGTTTTTTCATTCTGACTGCATGTATCCACTTATTTCATCATCATCTCATCAAAAATATATTTATTCAATTAATAAGGATTTATTGAGTGTGTGGTATGTAGCTGTTGCTTGCATGGAATTCAGGACATGGCTGGAAACAAGACAGACCTGTTCTTACACCCTCTATAGATCTTCTTCCTTCACTATTAATCTCTTATTTAACCATAACTAAAAAACTCCAAATAAAAATGTAAAAACATAGTCATAAAATTCTTCCTTGGCCCAATATTTCTGGGCAGCTACTGTTGGTTCTCTTCTCTGTCTCAAGTGTCTTGAAAAGAGCAGTGTTACTCTCACCTCCTTCTAATTCCTCAGTTCTCAGCACTCTGGCTCTATTCCCACCTCTGCACTGAAACCACACTGGATCTTTTTATAAGGTCATTCATGGCTTCCTTCTTAGTGCTCTATGATTTTTAAAGCAGTTTTTCACAATTGCTTCCATTGTCTTCTAGGACCTCATTATCTCTTGTTTTTCCCAATTCCCTGATGCTTCCTTCTCAGCATCAAATGACATCACTCACCCAATGTTTTGCCTAAAGCTTCATTCGATGCCCTCTTTCATTTCTGTTCCATGTAAGAAACAAACTTCTTCTGCAAACACATCTTCTGCAACTACAATTCTGAACAATGCACCTTTTCAGAAAATATTTCCTGAGTTCTCATGGTGATCCAGGCACAATACTAGATTCTGGGATTCCAGAAATACACAAAGCAAAGTCCTCACCCTCATGGAGTTTATTTCTAGTCAGAAAGGACAAGAAATAAAGAATGTGTGAAGAAGCTGTACAAACTGTGATAAAACACTTCGTGATCCCGGTGCTCGTTCTCCAGTGTTTTTTCTCTCTTCTGTTCAACTCCTGTCTTTCTGACCATCCTAAACATTTATCTGAATATGTCAACTCAACATAACCTGCACTAAATTTACCATGAATTCGCATCTACCTGCCACCCCCTCAGAAGTTCACTTTCTAGTTCTTTTTCGATGACTTGAACCACCATGTACCCAGTTGCATAAATTTTGATACATTTTCTGCAATGCCAGTGGTATCATTTTACTAAAATGTGATAGTTTTGTCTTTGCCTTGCCTAAAGTCTCTCTGTAGCCCTCCATAGATGTTTATGCCCAAACTCCTCAAGATAACAGAGAATGCCTTTCACAGCCTTCCACCTGCCTCGGTCCCTTATATGTACCTTCCAGCATACTCTGTCTTGCCTTCTTCCTTTGGCTGAAGTTCCTCCTTTTGCTAATCATGTTCTCTCTCACTCAACCACTTCTCCATCTATCTAACTCCAACGTAGGCATTCTTCAAGATAATGAGGTCACATCCTCCTGGACATATGTAGCACGCTTTGTCTTCTCATTTGGGATTGGCATCCCCAATGTTTCTTCATGTTCCCTCAACACTCAGAGACTTACCTTGCCATTGACTGTAACCACATCATATGGTAAATCATCATATTTCTTGCTTTTCTCCCACATTTAACTGAGTGCCATTTTCTTGAAGTCAAGGGCCATTCTCTCCATCTTTTTCCCCAAAGTAAAGCACAGTGCTATCAATAGAGGAGTTTAATAGTTCGCTATTATGAATGAGTTTAGTGTATTACCGATTCACAAGCTTGGAGTGCAAATCAATGAGTTGTGCCAATATTATGCTTACTTATGTTTCTACTTACCTACAGGAATTTAGAATACAGCTGTCCCTCCATATCTGTGGTTTTGTTTTCCGCAGTTTCATTTACCAGTAGTCAACTTCAGTCCAAAAATATTAAATAGAAATAAAAAATTTATAAGCTTTAAATTGCATACTGTTCTTAGTGGCATGTTGAAATCTCATGCCCTCCTGCTCATTCTGCTTGGGACGTAAATCATCCCTCTGTCCAGAGTATCCACAAGGTTTAGGCTCCACACCCATTAGTCACTTAGTAGCTGTCTCTGCACCAGACCGACCGTTAAGTTATCATGGTGCCTGTGTTCAAGCAACCTTTATTTTACTCGACAATGGGGCCATGGTACAAGAGAAGTGATGTTGGCAATTCGGATATGCCAAAGAGAAGCCTTAAAGTGCTTCCTTTAAGAGAAAAGGTAAAAATTCTCGACTTAAGGAAAGAAAAAAAAATCATATCTGGAGGTTGCTGAGATCTACAATAAGAACATATCTTCCATCTGTGAAATTAGGAAGAAGGAAAAAGAAATTCATGCTAGTTTTGCTGTTACACCACAATTGCAAAAGTTACAGCCATAGTACATGACAAGTGCTTAGTTAAGATGGAAAAGGCATTAAATTTGTGGGTGGAAGACAAAAACAGAAACGTGTTCCCATCGACAGCAATCAGGTTTGGTACTATCCATGGTTTCAGGCAGCCACTGGGGGTCTTGGAATGTATCCCCCTCAGATAAGCAGGGATTACTGTAATTTCATATATTGTTTGTTATTCATACATAGTCATGTTGTCATCTGCAATTTTAAACTTGTTAAAATGGTAACTTAGGGAAGTAACCCCTTCAAGTCAGTTGCTGGGTAAGGGTAAGGTGTTTTGTTTATTCTCAATTCTCCTTAAGAGTAGAGCTGTGTAGTTTCCATGTGCAGCCATCTATTTTCAATCCAAAAGAAGCTTATTAGAATATTGTAAATCATTCCTCAGAAACCATACCATTTCTCTCACATGCTGTGGTGTGAGCCTTTCTCATCGTTTTTGTCCAAATGAAAACAAAGCAACTGTTCATGTTTTCTCTCTGAAACCATCTGTCATCCCCCTCAACTTAATTTATGCTCCTTGGATTTGTAGCTACAAGAAAGAGGAGGAGAGAGGTACATTGCAGAATATTATTTAAGAGAAAGTGATCTTTTAAACTCTTCAATATTTACCCCACCTCCCACAACCTTCGCATGTTCAAATACATTGGGGAGCATTTTGTTTGACTGTGGGGTGACTCTACCTTTCTCCTTAGCAGCAGTTCAGCTGGATGTAGTCTGACAGGGACTTAACTCACAGCCATTGGTTCCAGTGTCTGGTGGAGACACAGGCACCCAGGCCCTGTCGGCTATGACTGAAAAGTAGATCATGTGCTGACTTTATATTGCAGAGTACAAAAAAGACAGAAATTGTGGCCCTTGGCAAGACTGAGTTTTGTGGAGATACGTTTTTCTCCCACAGCAAGACTACAAAGAAAGCAGTGTTCTTTGGAGACCCTTGAATGCTCACTCAAAGGCACACTGCTGTGCAGCTATTTTGTAAAAGTGGAGAAATGGGAAATGATCATGTTCCCAAGTAGCTGGAGGCGGCCTGGGCTCACAACCAGGCTGCACCTCCTTGGGAAGAATGATTAACCTGCCATATGTAGCACTCTGGAAAAGAATGAGAGAGGAGGTGGCTGTGAACTAAAACATAAGAAAGTAAATTGGGCCAAATAAAAATGCCAAAACTCACTAGCACTTATTAGTTCTTCATTCATTCATCAAATATTTTTGGAGCACCTACTCTAGGACAAGCACTGTTCTAGGTATGAGAAATAAATTGGTGAACAAAGGCGACAAAAGTATCTGCCTTCCTGATGCAACATTCTAGTAGGGAAAGGACAATAAATTACAGACAAAACCAACCAATCCTACAGTATATTAAAGAGTATCAGATATTCTAGAAAAAAATAGACCAGGATGGAGGGACTCAGGAGTGCTAAGGTAGGGATTGTCATTTTAATTGGAGCCACATTGAGAAGGTGGCAACTGAGCCACGAGTTGAAGGAGGAGAAGTGAGCCATGTGGCTGTTTGGAGGAAGATGATGCCATGCAGGGAAATAGATTGTGCAAAGGCCCTGAGACAGGAGCATGGCTGTAAGGTTTGTAAAGAATCAAGGAGAACAGGCCATCTTGAGCAGCCTGAGCCAGGAGAGCATTGAAGAAATGAAGATGAAGAGCCGGCAGACCAGGAATAAGGACAGCTCACACAGGGTCTTATGAGCAGTGTAAGGATTTTAGCTTTCACTCTGAAAGGAATGGGGAGCCAACCATGAAAGAATTTTGAGCAGACGGGGGACACGAGATGACTCAGCCTTTTACAAGATCTGTGTGCTTGCATGTGGAGAATATAGACTGTAGGAAGTTTGTATTGGGCCCTGGTCACTAATGCACTGAGAAACATATGTTATCTTGTTTAATCTTTTAGTCAAGTTAGGTATTATTACCTTTCTTACAGATGAGGAAACCAAAGCACAGAATGGTGCGATAAACTTGAACAAGGTCACACAGCTGGCAAACGATAGATTCAAGATTCAAATCACAAAGTGAGCAATAATGCATGTTCCTCGAGCCCTATAGCAATAATAATACCCATTCTGGTTTAACTGCATTGAGGCTCAGGGTTACCCATGGGATTTTGTGTGTTATCAGGAAATAGTCTATAGACTTTTGGAGAATTATTACTTGAACTAATTTCCAGGCCACGTATAACTGGTAGGATTGAAAGCTTTGACTAAAATTGCTGACACTTTTAACAGTTAATCAACTAGTTTTGTACTTAAAGAAGAAAAGGTTCTCTGTCTCTCTCCACAGATGCACCTGCAGATCGCTTTACACCCTTTCACAAGGACTCCTGTATCATTGAAGAGGTAGAATCCTTGTTAGTTACTAGCCTCTGCTGAGTTGATCTTACCAATTTCCTGATAGTAACCCTATATTGCGTCTGAAACATACAGTATTTTTCAGAAGCAAAGGTCAGAAAAAATTATTAAATAAAAATAAATGACTACAATAATAATCCATGGCTTTCAGTGAAGACTGCCTGTTGAAATAAATCTTCAGGATCCTTTCCTGCATCTACTTTTTACATATAATATCCTTGCCGTAAGTTAAGAGATATACAAAAAGGCTTGTACCAAAAACAAACGATAAAGGTAAAAAACTAAGTACAAAAACTGAAATCTTTGAGATTTGGTACCTGATCTAGAAGCAAAAAGTTGAAAAGAATTAATAGACTATGAAGAGTTCCCACTTATGAATGCAGGTGAGCCTTGACTTTGGGATATATATCAAAAAGCGAACATCGGAAAATCTCTTCTGTAAATTTATTTGATTATAAACGTTGCAATTATTTGAGGAGGTAATTTAGAGGATATTGTTAATTTGTCACATTATTTGATTGCAGACATTAATTTTCAAATGATTTAAATTCCAGACTTCCTGAATATAATCATATGTGATTGGACATGACTTTCTTGTGCTAGACTTGCCAAGAATATTGCCCTTATTATTTACTGAGAAGCAAGTGACTAAAACATAGACTCCTGACATTTTCTTCAGGTAAAAGGTAATCATAGAATTCAAATGAACTGAATTTCAGAAATGTTAAAATTTCACTCCAGTGAAGAAAACCCAAAAGTTTATTTAAACCAAAGAAGGCTCACACTCTATATCTACACACTATCACATGAAATTATTATGCCTATGTGATGTGAAGCATAAAAAAAAAGTTAGTAGCAAACGAAGATTTGGCCTTACATGGAGAAGGACACCTGAATAATTGATTTATTAAGAAAATGCATCTGAATGTTTGGGTGTAAAGAATAGTTCCTATTAGAAACTGGTTAGAAAAGTGGTCTTGAAGTCATTAGGGAAAAGTTCCTTATGAGAAGAATTCTCATTAAACTTTCAGTGTGACCTATTTTAAGCTTGACTGGAAAATACATAATAGTTCCATTTGAAACCAGGAAGTAGAGCAAGGCAACATCCTGGTAAAGTGCCTATTTATACATAGATGCCATAATGGTCCCTAGGAAAGCTGTCACTCTTCAATTTATAGCATATGAATGGAAACACACTTGTATGTGAGATTGGTTAAATAGGTCTCATTACTTCAGCGTCACACTCTACCTGTGTTTGTGCATTCCACTAAATTATTCTTACCAAATCATTTTATAAAATTCAAAAAAAAACTGTCTTTTGTTCTGATTCTGTCATAATTTTCAGGGAACTTTTCTGTTGTTTTATTTTTATAGCCCTCTAGAGAAGTCTCTCAGCAGTTTATCTATGCCGATTTATTGTGTGTATTTTGTCCTTGTTTCTTATTGATTCAAAGCTACATGCAATTGTTTTTAGGTATGCTTCTATATTAAGCAATGTGATCCATCTTTCAAAACCATTTTACAAAGGCCAATGCTGTTGGACTTCTGAGTTCTGATGATATTTTCTCAACTGCAGAGACATTAGCTCCTGTTGAAATTATGACAAACCTTTCTGTGTTTGATTGACTCTCATCAAATTCCAATGACAAGCTCTAACAAGTAAAGTGGCTTGACTTTCCACGACTGAGGTATCTAATTCATTTTATCAGTTAGAAATACATTTTAACCTTACAGAAAGAAAATTGTTTTCTTTGTTTTACTAGACACACATATATACACACATGCCCCTAACCTAGGCACATCTTATATGTAAGGGAATTAATTCTATAAGAAAAAGTGTGTGTGTGTATGTGTATTCTATCTATCTATATTCATATCTAGATACTATATAGTTGGATCTAGATCCAGATATATGACTAGCTAAATAGACAAGTAATTTCATTATCTCTGAGAAAAAGATATGATGTATAATAACATGGGAAATGCATTTCTGTTCTAAGAGAGTATACTCATCTTATTTTACCTGTTGGATCCAGGCTCCAGGTTTCTAACAAAATCTGCCAGTCTCAGAGACTATGGTGTAAAATTTCCTTCAGAGGGAAAGACACTTAAGCACACATCATCTCATTTCTTCAGATTAGCTTAAAACAGATTAATTATTTGTCAATGACTTTTCTTCTCTCTCTATTCTCACCTTATGGCAATGTCCTTGAGACCATCATCTCCCGAGGAGGCATGGGGGTGGAAAAGGGAGTAAAATCCTAATATATCCATTTTACTACTTACACTTAGCAGGTCTCACAAAGAACATAGTAGAAAATGAAACATAGGCTCTTCATTAATTTCAATTACAATGGGTTTAAGACTGTGAAAATATTTCTCAAATTTTCATTTCTTTCATGCACTGGGTGTCTGAACAAGCTTACAAAACAAAGATCATGGGCAATCATTAACTTTTTTAACAAATTGCCTGTAATTATCTATGATGTTAAACTACAGAAATTCAACTTGTATTATTTTGTCCTGGTAATGCCTATTGAACACTGCATTTATGAAACCATCTGGTTTTCCTTCACAATCCCAATATGAAAATAACTATATTTATTCCTTATATCAGCTTTTGATAATTCAGACAATTGTCTATAAACATGTGCTGGGGAATATGGGATAGGTGTGAGGAATAAAGAAGATTATGATCCAGTGCATATTAAAACAGCAGTAATAAAAATCATACTATTCCATAATCAAATCAAGTTTTGATAGAAAGAAACATGTAGCTGATTGCCTTATTATATAGAACAGCAGAAAATCAGTTGTCCTGTTGGGCTCTAATTGAGAAGCCAGATGGAGGCTGGCAGTGAGAGTGGCATTCCTGGGACACACAGAACCACATGAGGCTGTGAGCAATAGGTTCATATTACTATTTGCATATAGCCAGAGCTGCACTTGACAGCAAGAACAGATTTCCCAATCCAAGCATCTCCCAGAAAACACATACTCCTCTGGTAGACAGTAGACAACAGCTTCTCTTATAACAGGCATTTTCTAGTTTTTATGAACAATTCTAATTATTTTAATATAAAAAAGGAGGTGGCTCCAAATATATAAATGATTTGGAAAAACTGTGGGGAATGAATGATTTTCCTCATATTTCCATCTGAGTTGCATAAACATGTTCATTCTGGAGGATATTAATGTATTTTCCATGAGTTACTGCGTTGCACTCACTCAATCTTCAAAAGAAAAGTATGAAAGATCACTTAGGAAACAATATTCTTGACAATATAAAGATGAGTTACGGAATCTTGGACAGATTATGGAGGTGTGTAAAGGGCAGAGTTTTGGATGGTTTTTGACTAGTCTTTTCGTATTTAGAAAGCATTCTCAAGCTGATAAGTACATTGTGAAAGGATTCAAAATGCAGAGTGTGCTAGTCACCTTCATTGTGATTCACCAGACATTTCTCTTGTCATTTTCTTCCTCTATTGCAAAATAAAGCTTGGGAGGAGGGGGGAATGTAAGGATAGCTACCAAAGCCCAGGAATTCAGAGTTTATCAGGGCAGAGCCACTTGTTGCCCAAGTGTGTCTGCAGCCTTTCCTGTAGACAGGGTGTACAGTAGCCCAGCTGCATTTCCCTAGCACGTCTGTAATAGGACTGCTGTTCTTGATCACTTAATAGGACCCCTCCTCTCTTTACACATGGAGCCCTAGATCAGATGCACCTGTGGCCAAAGGATCCAGGATTCATTTCAATATGTCACATTTTACTTTCTTTGATATCACTTCTAAAATCCAGCGAAATTCATTTCCTTAATGGTATTTGTGTTCCCGCATGGAGAGACAGATTTGACAATGAACCACATTTAGAAGCACCATTTAAAAACACTATATATTATGAAAAAAATATAAAAAGTGCATGGTAGGTAGAATAATGCCCTCCCCCCAAGATATCTACTTCCTAATACCCGGAACCTGTGAGTATGATGGGAAAGAGACTTTGCAGATGTGATTAAGAGTCTTGAGATAGGGAGATTATCCTGAACTATCTGAGTGATCCCAATACGATTATAGAAGTCCTTAAAAGTAAAGAGCCTTCTCCAGCTGCGGTCAGAAGGACATGTGACTATGGAAGAATGGTCTAAGAGATGCAATGTTGCTCGCTTTGAAGATGGAAGAAGGGAGACACAAACCAAGGCATTTGGGTGTCTTCTGTCTGGAAAAGGCAAGGAAATATATTCTTCCTTAGAGTCTCCAGAAAGGAACACAGTTCTTCTAATATGTTGCTTTTCACCAGTAATACCGATGTCAAACTTTCTAACCTACAGAACTATGATAATATATATGTGCAGTTTTAAGCCACCAAATGTGTGGTAACTTTTAATAGCAGAGACAGAAAACCAATGCCATGTTTAAAACTACCTTCGTGTGTTGCCGATGACAATTTCTAATGCCTTTCGACCAAGCCTTCTTTCATACTTTCTCCTCTCCCACTGTATTTGTGGATGGAAAAATAATCTCCATCTACCCACCTAACTATTAGCTAGGGGTTGTACTTCTTAAAGTCAGTGACTTTTTTTTTAAACAATAATCAGCTCCCATTTTAAAGTTATAGGATGCTTTTTTCTCAAAGATAGCCTACATCACTCCATTCCTCTTTAATGTATCAGTATGCACCAGGGAGGGGAAGAGTGGTTGCCTCAAAAACTAAGACTCAGACACTAATACTCATTCAGAAAGATGCACACATTTCAAGCACACATGGAATATTTTCCAAGGTAAACCATACATTTGCCATAAAAACAAGTATCAATATATTAAAAAGGTGGTAGTTATACAAACACAAAGAGGATGCTTTCTGACTACCATGAAATTAACTTAGAAATCAATAGCATAAAAAACCTAGAAAATCATCTAATATTTGGTAACCAAGTAAGATACATTAAGTAACTCATAGGTTAAAGAAGAAATCACAGAATAATTAAGAAAGCATTTGAATTGAATGAAAATAAATCAAAGCATATCAATATTTGTGGAATGCAGTTAATGCAGTACTTTGACAGATATTTATATCATTAAATGTTTCTTCAGAACAGAAAAAAATAGTTTAAAACAAATTATCTAAGATTCTACATTAAGAAACTAGAAATAAGTGAACAAATTTAACTTAAAGCAAGAATAAAGGAGGAAATAATGAAGGTAAAATGAAACAAACAAATAGAATAGACTAAACTAAATAGAATAAAGCAATGAAAACAAAACTGATTTCTGAAAAGATCAATGCAACTGATAAACTTATGGCTAGATAGATCAAGAAAATAATAGATGAGATAAAAATTACCAATGTAGGAATGAAATGAAAGATCTCACAATAGATTCCATAGGCATTGAAAAGAGACAAGAATATTATGAACAACTTTATACAATGAATTCATTAGCTTAGATAAAATGGACAAATTCCTTAAAAGAAGCAAATTATTAATACCAAATTTGGCTCAAGAAGAAATAGATAACCTAAATAGATAAATATATAGGATATAACCTAATCCTATAGCTATTAAAGAAATATAATCCATAATTTAAACAAACAGCTGACTTCTGACAAAAAAAAATTCAGGGATGATGGCTTCGCTGGTAATTTCTTTAAAAAAATTTAAGTAGGCAAAAATACTATTTCTAATAAACTATTAAAAAAATAGAAGACTTCTCAAATCATTTAATGAGCCAGTATTTATTACTCAGATATAATCAGATGAAGATATCACAACAAAACTGCAGGTATCTCTCAGGAATAAAGAAACAAAAATCTTAATAAAAGATAATCAAATGGAATATATAAAAATAATAAAATTATAATATATCATAATCAAATGGAGTATATACCAAGAATATAAAGTTTGTTCAATATTTTTAAAAAATAAAAAAATTTAGTTCACCATATCAACAGACTAAAAGTAAAAATCGTGTGTTTATTTTAACGAACATGGAAAAAGCATTTGATAAACTTCACCTTCCATTTATGGTTAAAAAACATATATTAGCTTACTAGGAATTGGGAAATTTCTCATCCTGATAAAGGATATCTATGAAAAATCTAAAACTAATATCATACTCAGAGGTGATAAACTATATGTCCCCCATTGTGAAGACTGGGAAGAATGCAGAAGTATCCACTCTCACTACTTCTTTTTAACTTTTTACTAGGGACTGCATCAAGGCAATACGGGAAGGAAATGAAATAAAAGGCATACAAATTTTAAAGAAATAAAGCTCTATTTATTTGCAAAGGACATGATCATCTATTCAAGAAAAGTAATAAGTAATTTTAGAACTAATAAGTAATTTTAGCAATATCACAAAATACAAGATCTATCTATCTATATATATGTATGTCAGTTGCACTCCTATATACTATTATAACAATGAACAATTGGAAGTTGAAATTAAAAAGAAAATTTGTGATGCCATCCTAATGTGAAAATGTGAGATAGCTTTAATAAAACGTGTGCAATACATGTGCCTCAACATTATAAAATATTGCTGAGAGAAATTAAAGATCCAAATCAATAAAGACATATGCTACATTTATGTATTTGAAGTCTCTATCTTGTTAGGATTTCTATTCTCCCCACAGTGAAATATACATTCAAAGAAAATCCCAATCTACATCAACACATAATTTTGTGTATCAATTAATTGACAATCTGATTCTTAAATTGACATGACAATACAAAGAGAATAGAGAAGACAAAATGGTTTTAAATAAGAAGAGCAAAACTGAATGACGTATACTACCTGATTTCAACATATGTGATAAAGCTGCTATAATCAAGGCCACATGGTCTTGACATAAGAATAGACAAATAGATAAATGAAATAGAATAATGAGTTCAAAAATAGACATACATACAGTCATTTGATTTTTGTCATTGTTGCCAGAGTAAGCTAAGGGGAAAGGGTAGTTTTTCAACAAATGGTGCTGGAACAATTGGATGTGCATACTTTACACCATATACAAAAATTAAATATAAATGAATCATAGGCCAAAACATTAAATTGAAAACTATAAAACTTCTAGAATACATAAAAGAAAACCCTTGGGCATTTGGTTAGACAAAAATTTCTTTTATAGCACAACATAAGAGAGAAAAATTGATTTTGTATATGGTGTAGGATGAGGTAGAGTTTCACAATTTCTACATTTCCAGCATTGAAAAAAGATGAATATCAAAATTCTCATTATAATTTAAAATTTTTTCAAAATTTTTGTCTCCAAATTTTTGTACTCCAAAATGAAGATTTTGAAGTACAGCCCATCTCAAAATAACGTATTTGAAGCACCCCTTTGGGATTTAATCATCACTGCTGAGGTCTAGCTGTCTATATCTTTATCTTATGGTTTTGTATTTTTACTTCGACTTTCACATATAACTTTTTTCTCAACTAAGTAGAAACCTCGAGAGCCATCTTTGGTACATGCTTGCTGAGATGATTTACTAGCTGAAAGGATGTAGAAGGGGCCAACTGGCATTTATCTGTAGTTTTATTTCATGATGTCTTTTAAAGATAGGAAAACATAGGAAGGAAAGAATGTGAGACTTAGCAACAGATAAGAAGTATGGGAACAACAAGCACAGTGTTCACCTCTTCTTCTCACAGTGGTGTCTGGTACAGAGCTCAGGCTCTCTCTGCACCACCTGGCTCCCTTCACTTCAGCAACCAAGGATTACAAAACATGCCTGAAGGAGTATTGAAATTTTTCAAGGTGGTGATGGTGATGGTGGTTTGTCTTTTTGTTCCTTTGCATATCAGTTCCTTGTTATTTCCCTATTCTGATTCATTTACCATTATCTTCAAATGTTAGTTGCTTATATAAAGAAATTTTGCCAGGAATCTTAGGACTGACAAAATTTCTTTGTATAAGCAACTGATTATCAGTTCGGTTGTTATAATGACAGCAAGGAGAACACAACATTAGAAAAAAGACCTAATATTTACTTAACTCCAATTCTGTGCAAAGCCCTTTATAACCTTTATCTTGCTTAGTTCTCAAAAAACACTGATGATTTAAGTTTATTTCAGTTTTAAAGATGAGGAAATTGAGACTCTGTGATGATAAAGGAACTTGACCAAGCCTAAAAAGGAGACAGCAGTGTTTTCATTCAAACTGAGATCTGTCTGAATTAAAACCTGTGCTCATTTTACTATTTCATTCTATATCCAAAAGGATCAGGAATCTAGATTCACTTCTGTGATGTCTACTAATGAATAGTGGCAAAAATAGTTCATTAGTCATCTATTGCTGCAAAACAAATTACCCTGATACTTAACAGCTTAAAATAGAATGAAACAATTATAGTTTCTGTGGATCAGAAATTAGGGAGTAGTTGTGTTAAAAGGTATCCATAAGATTTTAATTTATAGAGGTAACTCAGTGATAGCACAGGCAGACTAATGCCATTGAAAGAATCTATTACTCGCATTTCCCAAAAGAAGATAGTTATGTCACTCCACACAAGGCCACATGGGGAAACATCAGAGTCAGCCAGGAGGCAGAGCAGAAGAGAGGAGAAAGTATAGCTCAGAGCCTTTATTGTGTTTTCTCTGGAAAAGGCAAAGCAGGGCAGAGGATGCAGTTTAGGATTGGCTAGTTTGAGTAATGCTGGTGGGTTCTGGGCTCTAGAGGTGGTCTCAAGTTTTGTGGTACCTATCCCTCCTTGGGTTGATGTAGGGTAGCGGAATATTGGCTTGGTGTGTGAATTACATAAAGGAGGTGGTTGGGAGCATGGACTTGATATGGACTGGCTCACACAGGAAGTATGTTTGTGATCACAGGTGAGCTGTTTACTATCTCTAGGAATTTACTAGCCATAGGAGGAGGAGTTTATCCCCAGTTAGGCCTCTCAAGATGTAAAAACATCGTAAAATATATTTTTTAAAAACATGATTAATGCAGCAGCATAGTGTGCAGTCCTAGCTCAGGCTCTCTTGTGAGGTTCCAGTTACAACTGGGGTTGCAGTATCCACTTCCAAGATGGTTCGTTCACATGATGCTGGTTATTAGAAGGAGGCCTCAGTTCCTTTCGGTATTAGTTTTTAGTTTTCTATTTCTGTATAACAAATTACTACAAATGTAATGGCACAAATGAACATGCATTTATTATCTCCCTGTTTCCATGGGTTGGGAATCGGGCACAGGTTAGATAAGGGCCTTTGCTCAGAGTTTCTTCTGAGGCTGAAAGGAAGATATTGGCTGGGCTATGTTCTCACCTGTAGCTCTGGGACCTTTTCCAAGCTCACTCAGGTTGTTTGCAAAATTCAGCTCCTGATGGCTGTAGGAATGAGATCCTTGTTTTCTTGCAGATTGTTGGCTGGGCATCTCTCTCAGCTCCCAGAAGCTGAGCTCAGATCCTGGCATGTGGCCTTCTCACAGCATGGCAACTTACTTCTTCAAAAGTTACAGGAGAATCTCTTCCCAGTTTTCTATGATAGTCTTTAACAACATAATGTCATCATGGGATAACCATCCCCTCACCATTTCCATATGATATTACTTGGTCATGGGTATCCAACCATATTCGGATGTCCTGCACACACTCAAGGGGAGGGGATATGTATAGCAGAGGGCGGGAAGTTTGGGGCCATCTTAGAATTCTGCCCACCACATTTCCCACGTGGGTCCCTGTATTGACGTGGACATAGCAGGTGGCTTCTTCTAGAGCATTCAATCCAAGAGGGACTGCACGAAGGCATCTGCAATGCTGTTTATGACCTGGTCTCACAAATCCTGGACTGCCACTTCTGCTACATTCTGTTCTAAGTAAGTCAATAAATCTTCCCTACCCTTAAGGACAGGGGAATCGGGCTCCACCTTTTGAGCAGACCTTACAAAAACATTGTGAACTTATTTTAGAACCACCACAGATGGCATTGAAATATGTCAATATTCAATTCAATTCTTTGTCTCATTATCTACAGAATGAAGAGTTTAAGCCAGTTGGCTATTAAGGTTCTTGAAGTATATGTGTGCATGTCCATGTATTTGTGGTTAAAGTAGCTTCATTCTTTTGCCTCCAGAAGGAATATTCATTGATGAGGGCGTGACTCTTGCTAAGGAAAAATATATTTGTCTTGAAATCAATTGGTCTTCATTTTATATTATTGCCTTTTTCCATCAAAGTAAACATTTTTTCTCATTTCTTTAATTTAATTAATAGATAAGAACTCATATGGATGGGTTAAATGTGTGTGTGTGTGTGTGTGTGTGTGTGGTCGGGGGAGACTGTCACAACATACTTTGCCACATTTCAAACTATGAAATTGTTGCTTCTTTCTTTGCACAAAGAGTTTTTTAAAAGTAATTTTTTCTTCTGAAATAAGGGTGGAATTAACTTTATATTTGTGAAAGGAAAGGGGAAAAGTGAAAAAAAAAATCACCTTTAGTCATTCTGACCAGCCTTGACATTCAGGGAAATATGTCAAATCCATGTCCAGTTTTCCCATCAAGGGATTGCTGTGGTTTATGGCATATATTTCAGACCCCTTACCTCATGGACTTGGTGGATCATGGATTGCCCAGCAGATATTTTAGGAATATTACCTCATGAAGAAAGTATCTTTATTATCAGACGCCCATATTTCTGAAACATAACCTTCCTATGTAGTGACTACATGTGGCTGCCTAGGAATATATATTAATATTAATTAAAAGCCTCCATCACTAAGATACTTGATCTTAGACAAAACTGTTTCTTGCAGAGGGCCAAATGAATTAATACTATTTCTCTTTGACATTTTGTGAACTAAATGCTGCTATGCAAGTTAGGAGTGCATTTGCCAGAGGAAATTTTTCCGTTAAATGAAACTACAGCTACATTTTCTCCTTTGCAGACTTTCTAAAGCAGTAACAACCCAAACTTAATCTCAGAGTCCACGGTCTTCTCAAGAGTCTGTCCCTTGAGTTTAGCATTGTTTATTAAATAAGTTTAAATTCTCAAGGGAGATATTGGAAAACCCATATTTCCAGGCCCAGAGAAGCCAACCAAAATGAAAGAGTGGAAATCCAGGCACTTCCTCAGCATGCCATCATCCTGGGGATGTTAAAAAGTCATGGTGAAACTAAAATAGTACAAGAAACATAATGCAATGAAGAAGAAGGTTGGATGGAATATTCTGAAAGTTTCATTCAAGGTGGAGTAGAAGAGTTATGGTCATGTAGTGATATCTAATTTTTAATAACTTACTATTTGCCAGAAACTGTACTAAGCACTTTACCTTTATCTTAACTGTCATTGCCTCATGAAAGAAATAGTATTGTTATATGCAAATGAGAAGAAAAAGGTAAGTCAAGAGAAGTCAAGTCATTTGCACAAGGTCATCTGGCCAGAAAATGGCAGAATTAAGGTTCTACCCAAGGAAGTCTGATTCCAAAGCTTGAATTTTTAAATATAATACTAATAAAATTTGACTCAACTGCTGCTAAGAAATACTGGCCCAGCTAATTCTGACCTTCTGACTTGCTAAGTAGAATATCTAAACTAGGCATTGACACCAATATAACATCTTCTTTGCTCTTCTTGGACACAAGACTCAGTCTTCTAAGGAAATGCAATGAGACAATAAAGAATACCTGCTCAGTAGGATATTTGATTAATCAAATTTCTTTTCCACAATAATGCTATATAATAAAAAATTCCCAAAGTCTCAGTGGTTTTTAATGATTAACATATGTGGGTTTTTTTCTCCCTGTGGACAGATGTATGGGTTGACTGGGGATAGATCTACTTCAGATAATGTTCTGCACTCTTCCACATGTGAGTCACCCTGGTATCAGAAGATATATAGAGCACAGCCTTCTCATGGTAGATATTAAATATACAACAGTGAAGACAAACTATACAAGCATATTTCAGCCTATGTTCACAGCAAAACAGCTCCTATTCCATTGGCTAGAGCAACTCATGTTCAAGATAAAAGTCAATGGGGTAGGGAAGTCATGGCAAGGGTGAGGAGTGAACAAAGAATTGTGGGCAAGTAACACCATCCACCATGAGCACCTATTTTTTATCTTGCTCATGAAGTTTCAGTGACTATATGGGGTTTGTTTCCAGAATGGCCAGTTTTTCCTCAAATGGAATATATTACTCATTTTCCTGTTCTAAAACTTTAATTCTAATAGTGTCTTTTTTTACTAGGACTTCTCTTTTGTTGTTGTTATTTATTTGATTGATAGAGGACACACTCTCTCCATATGAAGTCATACCATTGACTGCCAGTCTGGGGTATTTCATATCTGCACCTCCATTCCCTGCCCCAACACACACACACATACACACACACACACATACACACACAAAGACACACACACACACACTCCTTCTTCCTCTTAATGATCTAATGACCATTTGTCTGGGAAGAATGTGCAATCTGATTCCAATGCTAAGTCTTTTATCTGACCATTCAAAAATTCGTAAGATAAGGGCATGTCTTTTCTACAAGCAGGTCACAGTGATGCCATCTTCTCTAAGAAATCGTTCTGCTCCTTCCAAGTTCTGAATAATTGCCCATAGAAATATAATTTCTTAGGCCCTTGAGTAAACTCTCTGAGCCCTCATCATCCTGTACTACATCTGCCTATTTTCTCACCTGTAAGCCCATTAAATTGTAAGATCCTGGAATGCAGGGACTTCATACATACAAAGTACCTAGATTAGTGTCTGCCATTCTTAGATAAATGTTAACTCTTCTTATTATTATAGTCATCAAAATTATATCTCTGATATTTAGTACATTTTTTGAGCATATAGCACATACTCAACAATTACTAGTTAAACTTTTTCTTTTTTTGTAACTTGAGAGTAAGTATGACTAATTTCTAAGCAGGGCATAAGAGCTAACAGTAACTGTTGGTCATGTTAGGTCAGGGCATCACTTATTGTATCACTTTTAATCATCACAAAAATCACTCTGATAGGTTTTATACTTGAGGAATCAGAGAATAAGTAACTTGTTCAGGATTTGACAGCATTGGATTCAAGCCCAGGCATATCTGCCCTCAAAATTTGCACTTCTACAAGAGGGGCTGCACATATAGGACTGTTGTGAGAGTAGAAGCAGTGGCCATTGTCAAAATAGGCATGCTTCACAAAATTCAGGAAGGAAAAATACATTTTTGATCTTGGTTTGTGATACGTGTCCTGCAGGATTATTACTTTCTTTGCTTTATAACATTTGTATATTCCTGATTTTAAAACAAATAATAATAGGTATGAACTCCAAAATTACCTTCAACCCTAAGATTGGGCAATTCCCAAACCCTATCTACCAGCCAAGAGCTTTGCCAATTTGATTTTCCAATAAGTCAGAAAATTCTATTGCAGATTTATCCTGAGGCTTATAACCAGTAACTACTGGCAAGCTTTAAGGAGACAAACATAAAATACATCCTCTATAGCAAAGCACCCTCCTGAATTGCCTCCATATTTCCTAGCAAACATACTGATGGCTTTTATACCCATGGTATATAAAACTACAAGCCCAACTCATATGGTTCAGCACACCTCAAAAACGTGTGTTAAAATATATTACCTGCATATTGTATCATGTTTGCAATTTTCCCACAGATTAGCATTTATTTTCTTTTTTTTTTATTTTTATTTTTTATTTCAGCTTATTATGGGGATACAAAAGTTCTGCATAGATATATTGCCCATGTCCCTCCCAATCCCCCGAGTCCGAGCCTCAAGCTTGTCCATTCCCCAGACAGTGCACATCGCACTCTTCCTGTAGGTATTTATTTTCAATAACTCAGAGAGAAAGTCTATAATGCTTACAGATTGTTTTCTTTTAGCATGCTGATGGAATGAAATAGAAACTAAATGCACAACACTTAGCAGTATCACTGAAAAAATGAGCAAAAACCATTTGTGAGAGTTGTAGTTTTAACATCACCTAAATTGTCTTCTTTTTAGAGAGACAGAGAAAGAAGAAGATGAAAAAATATATATAAAACATAAACATTGAGATTTAAGTTTTATACTTGGGCTATAGTTATACAGTTCCTGCAAATATCTTTTCTTAGTAGAACCAAGGTTATTTTTGAACATATTTTTAATAATTTATTCTTCTGTTAAATATTATTCCCTACATATGCTTTAGGTTATGTTCTTTTACTCAAAACACAAGGTTACCTCTTCTCCTAGAGCTCCTTAATGAAATGCTTCCTGATGCAACGATTTTAAGGCCTGACACGGAAACGGCAGGTTTCCCTGCGTCCTGTTACAATGGCTTTTTCATGTCCTGGGCTCTCCAAAGGATATGGGGAGCATTGTGGAAAATTCAGTCTTGCTACAGAGAGCTTACATATGTATGCACACTTCCCTCACCTTTCCTTCCAAAGGCCCCAGGAGCAGATGTTTGCAGATTGATTTATGCTCCATTATATTTAGCTGTCACTTCACCCAGAACTGAAAAGCAGTCATCTCTGGAGAAAATGTGACAGTAGTTTAATGAAGTACATGGATACTGCAAGGAAGTGCAGGAAGTGAAGGCTCATTTGAATCTCAACTTCTTATCATAGAAATGGAAGAATGTTGTTTTTTCTTTTTTTTTTTTTTTTGTCAGGTGTTCTATGAACAAATTTGGAATGTGGGATTAGCATTCAGAGAGGAGTCCCTGCCACACCCTTCTGTCCCCTTGAGCGTCCAACACAGCCTTCCACAGGGACCACGCTTGCTCCTGGCCCCCTCTGGAACCCTTTCACGATGATGGCTGCCAAATCAACATGGAATCTTGCTGTTTAAAAATGATGGAAATGAATTTTATTGAGCATTCGGTGGCTTCATTTGGCCCCATGGCTCTCACCCTCCTTCTGAGGAAGCCAGCCCTTTTTAGCAGCCTTTATTTTAGGAAAGCACATGGCTAGGTTACTCCTGGAGAAGCAGCCAGCTACCAGTGGGCCATGGTGGAAAACCTTCTGTCCATCCCACAAGCTCCACTTCCCCTGGCCCCAACATGACCTCTCCCAGAACCACTGGGTTTGGGAAACTTTTATGGAACATTGTTTCATTTCATTTTCCCTTCCAGTGGTTCATCTTGTAGAGTGCAAATACTTCCTATAGGTAACTCTCATCTAATTGACTTTATGGAATATGTTTCCTTCTGATTGGAGACACCAGGGAAGGATACAAATGCAGGTGTTGGTTGTCTTGGAATTCTAGGCGAAAAAGATTAAAGATAAAACAGGTAAGAGCGAGTAAAAGAAGAGGCTGAAAGCACCAAAGCCACATTGAAAATATCTGCATAGGACAAGTTCTTTTTTTTTTTTTTTTTTTTGTGATTTTGTGCCTCTCCTCACTCACTCCAGACCCTAAGTTCTAATGCTCTTGGACATCTCCATAGATGTGAACCTCTGACCTTTAAATATAATATCATTCAAGAAAAAGCCCAACATTTCTCTTTAATTCTTTACCCGATTGAGCAAATAAAACTTTATTTACTGTCCTGTTCTATAAAGTTCTTTATTTGCTGTATTATATAGCATTATGTTATGCATTTATTGACAAATATATTTATTTTTAGTATAGTGCAGTGCATAGCAAGCTTTTGGTCATTGATAGTGACACTGGATTACATTTGATTAAGCTGTAGAGAAGCAACTTGCACTTTCCCTTTTCCATAGGAATTCATTTCATTGTTATTGAAAGAAATAATTTCAAGAGTCTGGAGAGTTTCCTTTGGCTCTAAATGGCCGAGTATGAAACTAAGAACTCAAGGTGAGATTTGGGGAAGATATTCGTACCTTGAGAGAGAGTAGGCATTCTATAAACACCATATCAAGACTTCAACACACTGTCTGGCACAAGCTGGCCGTCTTCCTCAGCCTTCATCTCATTCACTGCCCCTACATTTGCAAATCAATATCTGTTTTATCTGGAAAAAAAGGCATATTTTCCAACATTAAGGTTAAACTCTTTCACATTTTTATCCAAGACTGAATTATTGCAGGGTTACTGTACTCAAGGTCTCTGCTAGGTACTTTAATATGCTAAAGCAATTTAATCCCCTCAAAACCACTGTAGGATAGACATTACCATACCATTTTACAATCGGGAACACTGGAGTTTAGCGAGATTAAGTGAGTTGTTCAAAATTAAACATCTAATAAGTGAACCAGGCTTCAAATTCACATACAAATCTGCTGACTCTGTGCCCAATATTTTTTTCACTTTACAGCGCAACTACTCCTCAAAACAGATTCAAGTTGTGTCCAGTCTTATTTGATCACTCTCATCTGTTTATCACCTTCCAAGAAGTTTGGTATTACAGATCTGGACTAAATCTATCAGATCAGATTTGGAATGCTGCCTACTACTCTCTGGACATATAATTTTAGCAAATATGTTCTAGTTCAATTAATGTGGTCCAACTAGATTTCAGCTCTGATTCTTTGTTTTAAGGCATATATCTGTTGAAAATGAATCATAACACAATCAAGAGATCAAAATATTACTATAGTAAAATGTCACAGGATAGTTCTCTGAAAAAGAGAGGTATTGTGAGCCTGGTTGAGGTTAGAGAAACACTTTATTTTATTTAAACCTGTTTTTTAAACTCACATGTATGTCCTAGAATGTCACTACCATTGTCCTGGAATGTCACCAATGTAGTACCATCCTCACCTGCTTAATTGAATACCTATACCAGTCTGTGCATTATCTGTATGTGTGTGTTCTTAAAGAAACTCTTTTTCTACATCATTTGCAAATAAATTTACTTGAGACAGGGCAGAAACCCTTGCCAAATTTTAGACTTTTAACCATAAATGAGAGAATAACACAGTACATTTAGTGATAAAATTGGGTGGGGGACTGGCAGTGGTAAAATACAGTGCTAACAGCCTGCCTTGATCAAGAATATTCTCCATGTGTGCCTTGCCGAACCATTTTCAAAGCAACTTTTTCCTCTATTCTGAAAGGTGTTAAGTATCTCAGGGTGCCAGAAACACATCATTCCCCGCCAATTCTAGTGAATTTTTTTTTTGCCAATATTGCATTTCTTCCTTCCTGCCTGAAGGTATGAAGCTAAGAGTTAGGAAAGTTATACATATCAAGAAGAAAAGCTTGTATTTAATTTTTTAAAGTGTGCTTTTAAAATTGTTTTAAGTGTTGCCTTTTAAAATTTTAAGAGTTCCCCACAGAGCTTGACTCCTCATTGTTCACTCACAGAGGCATGCCACCTAATCTCTGGGGTGGTTTGATTATAGACATACCTCACACCCATTTGGTAGATAATCAAGAAGGTCTTTGTTTGTCTTATAGCCAATAAAATTCCCATAGGTCATAATTTACAGAAGAATTTGGAAGTATGATGTAAGAATGTCAGGTGTTTTGTGAACAAATTAGGAATGTTAAATTCACATTCAGAAGGGATAAAGAAATGCAAGAAGAGATGTTGAATATTCTTTAACTGTATACTTCTTTTCCAAAGCCCCAGAGAGTTCTAGATTTAAAAAGAAAAATAGGAGTCAATTAAGCTGAGGGAGTAGACAGGGGAAAAGCATAGAGAGGAAGCTAGAGAAAGCAGAATATAACAGACAAAGGCTCTGAAGCTCCCAGAACACAGAAGTGAAGCATGTCTATGTACAGCAACTTGGCCTATGGAGAAAGAGAATTACACTATCTACCTTGTTTCATATTTCTTCTGATCACCTCGTTGGTTTTTTTGTTGTTTTTGTTGTGCTTTTTTTTTTTTTTTTTTTTTTTTTTTGAAAAGCACCAGATCCACCTCTCCAACTTCATCTTCATCTTGTCTGTATGCTTTATGCTCTGGAAATACGAACTTACTAACAGCCCTCCCGCTGTGGGCTTCCACACACATGTACACCAGGCTGCCGCATGCCCTCTCTCCTTCACTCATGCTGCTCCCTCTGCCTGCATCAGCCCTGCTCATTCTTCACAGTTCCTACCCAGGGAACAAGTGCTAGCAGTAGCCTTTCCTGAAACTGAGGAAACTGAGGTCAGGGACCTCAGACCCGCTTTGTAGTTTATTTTTAACTTTACATATACTTCCATTATTACAAATGCTCTCAAATATTACGACTTTTGTATCCACCATTTGCATGTCCCTTTTCCTGGTTCAACTTTATTCATCTCTGGGATCATATCCTCAGTTAAGCATTCTTTCATACAGCCACCTCAAGCTGGGAAAAGTTATTCTGCTAAATGCTCTAAAAGAAAAGTTCACCTTACCTTTGTAACACTGCCCACATGTTGTAATCATCATTTTGTTTTATGTTCACTGTGTTCTTCACTAGACTTCAAGACACTTGGGGAAAGACCGTGTCTGTTTATGAGTCATTGTATTGCTAACACCCAGGAGAGTGCCTGGTACTAGTTGACACTTGGTAAATATTTATTGAATGGATGAATAGCAGTGTTCAATAAATGCTTGTTTAATAAATGAACTAATAGGTCCTGATAAAAAATAAAATTTCTGAATTTAATTACTAATTATGTTGTTCAAGAGAAACTTTGAGATCTAGCTCTCTCTCCTCCCCTACCCTAGGCAAAATGTACTGGGTAAGCAGAATCCAGTCTTAATTGAGAAAGAGCCAATATACCTTATTCTTTATCAGCCTGAAGAATTTATTCATTTCCATCTGAAGGATAAAGTCCTGGGACCAGGCCTGAGTGAACAGTGGAGGCCAGGGCAATTTTTATCACTTCTTGCTTTGTCTACAGCACTCACAATATAAGCCTATTTTCTTTCTTTCTTTTTCTTTTTTCTTCATCTTTAAAATTCCTGGCATTGCATGCTCAACTTACTCATTTGGGTGAGTTAAGAAAAATTGGAAGTGATGCTCTTTAATTTTCCTAGTGAGCCATCTATAATAGGCTTGATGACCATAGAAGGTTATAACTAAAAATAAAAAAAATAAAAAACTTAAAAAACATTAGCTTCTAATCCCACATTTAGTAAACATTATCTAAAAATTGATTTATGAAATTTTGATACACTACTTATGGAAAGTTGTCAGTAGTTGTTTTGGTTTAAATCCCATATCATAGTAACTAAGTCATCAACACAAGCAAGAGATTTGAACCATTCAAGATTTTTTTAAAAATGAAGATTAGAAATTGGAAATATTTTATTTCTTCCTTAAGTTTAACAAAGTTTTCATAGGTAGCAAACTCTGCAGGGAAAAAAGACATCTGTAAAAAGACAAAAAAATATATTTAAAATAAGTATCCAGACAAAAATAACCCCACAGGTTTTTTGTTGTTGTTTTATTGTTGTTTTTGGTAGACTTTAGTCATGAAAACGAATGGATTGCATTGCACCAGACAGTCATATCTGCTATATTTAGGCAAGAGTTCTCTGACCGTTTACGGAAAATGTCATATTTTGCATCACAGCCAGGCTGGACCAGATTAACTTCATTGGGGAGGAAAAATAAGACCTGGAGTTCTTCACTTTTAGTGGGGTAGTAAGAGCACTGAGGAACCAAATCCAGCAAAAATCAATTAGGAGGGAGCCTGGCCTTGTAGTAAGGATTGACTAACTGAAAAATAAGCTGTAAGACTGGAAATAATAAGCAAAAGGCTGAATTTAGAAGAGCAGTTTACATGGACGCCATTTGTGGAGTAAGAGTTCCAAGGGCAGGATGGGTTTCATGATGAAGAACAGGTGAAAAACAGGGAGCTTGGAAACTGACAGATGGTAACACCATATTGTTGAAATAGAAATTGAGCTTATTACCCTGGGATAGAATTTGGCAAGTTCAGCTCAGAGCTTCAGCACCAAAGACACAATGAAGAACCTTGAAAACCATGAAGTCAGCTGTTGAGTTGCCAGAATGCAATACAGAATAGTGACTCCTAGCTATCAGACCATCACCACCCTGAATGCTGCCATCACTAACAGTTAAGAGGGAGTCTATGACTCAAAATGAGACCTCTTACCCGTGGTGGAGGTCACTCATATATTTGGAGTAGGATCTCTATGGACTCTCATTGGCAGGCATCATGATTGTCCACATATTCAAAGTATGAGAAGCTCTCTTCAAAGACCCTAACCTCCATTATCAGGAGCCAAGTGGGTATCCAAGGATTCTTTCTCTCCTAGGGGGATCCTACAGATCTCCCTCCCCTCCACATTTACAGCCTTCAAACTGAGCATTATCCAGGATTAATTTCAGCACACATCTGGTCCCGTTGATGGTGGTCACCAAAGAAAGCTCAGAAGTCATCCCTCATCCTATTAATTCTAACCATGATACCATCTAGACCTTAGCCTTTTTTGAGTGCTTCCCCTATGTTGCTCCAAGCTGTGAACTCAATTCACGGAGTTTCTGGAAATCTAAATTGATCATCGGTAAGCACCCCCCTCAACCCCTCCCACACACATCTTTTGCCTCTTCTTTGAATATTTACTTTATCTTCTGGCTTGATATGAAATATGACTCTTGCCTCAGAAAACTGGTTTCCTTACAAACTTCTCAAGGGTTCTCATACCCCTAGGGCCTGTAGGTGGAACAGGTGTTTTCCTTGCTTCTTGTTGCCATTTTCAGACCACTGTCACTCTCTCTTTCATGCAATCACTCATCTTAGACTCTCCTGTCATCTAACAACACTGACTATCCTCCCTACTTTTGCAGACACAAACTTTCTCAAGTCACAGAACTTCATTCCTTGAAGATGTAAGCTCCCGACTCACTATTTCTCTGTCCAAACTATTGCCATCATACTTTTTGGTGATTTGAATATCCACAGAGATGACTCTGTAAGTTGGCTTTTCATTCAGTGGACCTCCAAATATCTTGTACTCTACCCACTCCCATCAACTCATTCTCAGGGTCTTACCTTGACTTTATTAGCATCAATAATTGCAACCCCTCCATAATCTCAATCACCAGCAGTTTACTCAGTGCACATGTGGCTACAAACGGATGTGAAAGAAAGGAACAGGATGTTTTGTTCTGATAATAAAGGACCCAGACCTCCACTGGACATATCAGAGGTTTACCTCGAGGACATGGTACTGGAGCTGAAGGCCTATGGGATGTGTAAGCATTCAGTAGAAGGAAAAGAATCTATGTGGAAAAGCAGAGGAGAGGGGTTGAGGAAAGAACTTTCTGGTAGAAGAAAGACTATGTGTCAAAGCCCTGATAGTAAGAGGGAACACACTTAAAGAATAGAAAACAAAACAAAAATAAACAAACAGTCGTGCAGCATGCGGAGCTGAACCGCAAAACCCTTAAGGAAAGGATTTCCACATGTGTGAGTTTCTCCTGGCAATGAATACCTATTACTCCATTACCACTACCTTTTCTATTGGTACCTGGATCTCGGATCTATTCCTAGGTATGAGACTATGAACTTCACCCAAGGTCTCTGCTAGCTCATATGGTCATAAAATGTCCCTTCTTCAAATAATACATTTTAAATTAGCGTATTATGGATAAATCTCAACAGCTCTGTGCTAGGGTCACTTCTAGCCCTCAGGAGACACTCTAGCTTCTCACAAATAATCTTGCCTGCCTGTCAACCCTGGCTAGCAGGACACACAAGCCGCAGGCAGCAGGATGCTTCTGGCCTTAGTCTTCCTTGGCCTTGCCCTGGCCATAGTGTCAGGTTCAGATTCCAGTGGGGATTGGGGAGGGCAGACAGATGACAGCAGGAGACACTAAGTATGTGTGATGGCACAGGGCACAGCCATGCCCCTGTAGTCACCAGTGAGTGTGTGTGCAAATCTTCTCCCACATGTGCACGTGTGCATGGCAGGAGCTTCTCCCTTTCCACTCTAAGGACTTGGCAGGGAGGCTTGGAATCTCCATGTCCTGTGCCCACTGCCACATGAATCGCTCTATGTCTACAGTGTGAATGGCTCTCTGCTGCAGTAGATACTGGATACCCATCCATTGTGGCCTGGATTCAGCCTCTGAGCTCTGCTTTCATTGTTTACTTTTCAGATTGTGTCTCCTTTTGTCTTGGCTCCTTGAGAGTTGCTGTCCTAACTTCATGCCTATTAGATCTTTAATTTACTTTTAATCATTGTTCCTAAAACTGTAAAAGTTTTTACTCTTCACTAACTGATCCACAACATAAACTTTTGACCAGTCCTTTCCTCAGGGTGCCCTAGTGAGCAACCTGGTTGACAGACACCAATCACACAAATGTATACTCATTTTTATGCCATTGTGCATAACTTCAGTTTTGCCCTTCTTTGCAGCTGATGGTTAATGTGATGTTTGAAGACTTAGTTTGGGGTTCCAAGGAGTGCGGTAACACTATATTTCCAACAAAATATTTTTTTACTTCCTAGATATCAGTGTGTGCAGTACACTTGAATAAATTCTCAATGTCATTTGCTGAAAATCACAAACTGTATTTTATGATCCCTTGCAAATGAAAAATGCATGGGTATGTGAATGTGGCAAACCCATACTTCATCATTTTCAACCATTAAGCTTTCGCTGCAGAGGTTTTTCCTAGGCAGAATGGTGGAGTTTTAACTTTCTACTCAAGAATATTGATTCAACAAAGAGGGAGAGAGGTTGGCAATTTTTGTCAGCTCTTTCCACTTGAAGACTGATCACTTACTGGTGGCGATCCCCCAGAGCCCAGCATGTCTGGACTTGTTTATATAAGCAAACCCACTGTCAGAAGATTGCAGCAGTAGTCACATCCACTGTTTTGTTAACATAATTACTCCTGCTGTATCTACACAACCAAAATTAAAGTGGAAAGTTTAGATAACAATTGAGGTTTAAGAATATATCATTAAAAACCAAGGACTTGTACTTAAGTTGTATGGGAGATTGTATCATTGATCAACTTCAACTAAATGGTTTTCAAGTTCTTCTTGGCCTATTCTCATTTCAACTAAATGTGCTTTTAGCAATACTTAACAATCAGAGGTTCTGAAGAGAAAATTGACAGCAGGCGGTTAGCATGAGAAGATAATTGTACTAAGGTATAAATCATGCTATTTGTTTCGGTTTTAAGAATAGTAATAGTTTCAATGAAATATTCATAAAAGTTTCCTCATCAATTCTTTAGGAAATGATTTGTTTCTAGAGTCTTTTTTTCTAGAGTTAAGCTTAATGAAGATTCAGAAAAGCAAACAAAAAATACACAATATGAAAAAAGACCAGTATCTTAAAAATCCATTTGAATTGGCTGAGTGATTCTGATAAGGCATACAAATCACCACTACTACTTTTTTCTTTGGGTTAGGATTAAAAACAATCTGGGAGTGAACAATAGCACACCACTTACAATGAAGTGTATCAAAACAATAGGAAACCAAGACAAGTAGTAAAACCTAACACTGCTTAACGGGCCAGAAAAAAAAATAAGGCAGGTTGGGAATTTTTCTCCTTGCTTGTATAGATCACGTTATGTCACACAATAGGAAATCCTCTGTGAATACGGTAACAGAGAGAAGCCAGTTAAGACTATCTATTGTTGTAGGCATATAACAAATGAACCTTTACTGTATCCTCCCTTCAAGGGGGTCCAGGAATAATAGTATAGTAAGAGCATGTCAATACTGATGACACATCATTTTTCTCCACTTGGAGGGGGAGGAGGAAGAAATCTACTTAATAAGTGTATTTTAACAATGCAGCATCTTTATATCATAAGCCTCTTAGGCCACATGGCTCCAGCACAACACAAATAGGAATTAGCTGGCAGATATCCTGTGAATTTTGGCTTTATGAAAAGCTGATCTGGATAAATTGAGATAAAAGGTAGGTTTTCCCTAAGAGATTTGAAGTATAGGTATTTATGAAGAGAGTTACCTTTCCCTTCCTTTGATTCAGGCAAAGCTGTCCCTCGTGGAAGGCAGACTGCTTTCAACATGTCTGGGTAAGACATTTGAATCATGGTGCCTATTACCTGTGTGGCTTTCAGCAAGTTAAGTTGCTTATTTTCTTTTGAGATTCTGTTTTCTCATGAATGAGGACATTGCAGGATTATTGTGAAGCTCAGGCATAATTTATCATATTATTCTATAAATTAATCTCTTATTTTATAAATGAATCTATTGTAGGCACAGAATGTCCAGAGCCTTAGTAACAAGTAAGCATCAGAGAGCTAAAATAGATGGGTATGGATGATGATAGACAGATAGATGATACACAGAAGAATAAATAAATTAACCCCAGTGGCTACAGTATTTTTTTACTGAAATTTAAAATATTTAATTCAATTTCAAAATTCAACCATAAATAAGTGCACTATTCAAGGGCATTATTTTATTAATGCACACACACATAGTTTTCCATCTCAAATTATATACTTTTTAAACCCAAGTTTGCATATATTAGATATCCCTCCAGGAAAGCAGACCTATATTTCAGGAAAGATATGATGTGTTAAAGGCTGCCTTTCATATATTTCACTGAAAGAATAATCTTTAGCTAGTCCTAACTCTGTTCAAAGTCCTGAGGGTTAATGAGAAAAACTGTCCAGTGCAAAGTACAGGTTAGACTATGCAGGTATTTGTGAAGTTTACTACTCAGGATACATTTTTTCTTATGCCTTTATGTTGATAGGCACTGGCTGAATGTCAATAAGTTATGTGGCAACTACTCAGGCTGCATAAACAGACAAATTACCCATGTTCATTGTTTACACTTTAGGACACATTAAAAACAGACATTTGCATCAATATTCTCTTCCTCTGTCTCACTTTCCTCTATTTCTTTCACCTCCCCTGTTCCCCAGTATCTCAAAACCAGAACCTAGCAATGCTATTCCTTATTCCTTTTCCAAGGAATAGCCAATAAACACATGTGGGTAGTGAGAACTTCAGCCCAAATTCAGTTAAGTGGAATTTACCAACCAAAGTGACCTTTGCGACTCGGACCAGGATCCTTACTGCCATACCCAACACAATCTAATGATCCCTCAAGCAAGACTTTAGGATATGTTTGCTTTTTACCATTTCAGTTTTCTCTAGTAGAAGGGCACAACTCCAAGGCCTTTCCCCTTTTCGTCTGTGCTGGTCCTCTCTAATTGGCCAAACCTTACCTGGGTAATAAATGTCCAATATGCTAAAGATGTGTGCTCTTCCCAACACTAAATGGTGAGTGAGGTAGACCAGGCCAAAGCCTATAATAGTTCTTGTAATTGTATCCTGAATTTTCTGCAAGGATAAGGAAGTAATGAGTAATTTGCAATAAAAAAAAAAACATGGAATTTTTCTGGTCCTTCACTAATTTTCAATACTGTTCAATATATCTTTTTTGAAAAGAAAGGGAGTTTTTTTGTTTAGATGATAGAATACATTCAGGAAATGCAAGACCCCCACTCAGGAAATGCAGGAAGCTTCTGTACAGGCTTCACTTAGGAACTTCAGCAGGTGCTAAGTCTTAAATCATGGCTTCAAGGCACTCTTAATAATTTATCAATCTGTCTCAGATTTAAATGCCAAGACATTTTCATTCTATGTTTAAGAAAACAAAATACGATATTGTGAACATATGTTTGCTGTGTTTTGCTATGTTCCTGATAGTCTATGCAGCCTATGCAGCATAAATATTTTCCACACGAAAAACCAGTGACATCCATTCTTGAGAGCATGTCATGGTGAGAATTTGTGGGATTAATGAAAGAAGGTGTTCATCAAATTTTAATATTTATTTAAGGATTTAAACATTACTAATAGAAAAATAAATCTTACACAAAATTACTATTCTCAGTTCATAAGTGTGACTTTTGTCTCAACTTTGTAATCTTCACTGTTTCTTAGATTTCATACCCAAATAACATTAAATATTTATTTTTGTTGATGCCCTTCATAAAGAGCATCGCACACTTAAAAATTCTGCATTATACAAACGTGCTAAGTGTAATATAACAGGGTAAGCAGAATGTCAGAAATATACACTTTGCAATAATTGTGTATAACTTTAGAAATATCAACTCCCCTGCAGGCTATAAAGGAGAAAAAGAAATTTTAAGCCGTTTGGCATAACTGTCAATTTCTTTGCATATAGAAATAAAGCCTTGATCATGAATCTATTTGATTTTATAGAACATTTACAAGTTTCTTTGTTGCTGTAGAGTTTTCAAAGCAAACTGACAATGGTTCTGCATCTGGGTTTAAGAATGCTGAAATAGCAATACTAAAGAATGATATTATCTATGATGTTCTATGTGGACTATGGAAAGTACTTATCACTCAGCATGCATTCCATTTTATGCATAAAAGCCAGTTTTAATAAGTTACTGATAGAAAAATCAGTTCCTTAATATTTGGTCAAATTTTATCCAGAGAATCAGGAATATAGAGTTTGCTTTTTGCCGGATCCTCTGGAATTAGATTTAGTGAATGGCCATTGGTCATAAAAGGTGCAAATTGTACATTGTTCAGTGTGACATGACACAGTTGGTCAATGACAATGCAACTACAAAGGCTTAGAAACCTTTTCAAAAATGCTTAAAAGAGCATTTCCTTTTAGTCTAAATGGTAGTGTGAGTGAGATTCCTGAGGAATCACCAGTGAAACACACAAAGAAACCACAATGGAAAGTGGATCAGCTATTTTTATCTCCATTAAAAACTTATTTCTTTAAGGCTCTCTTCCCATGAATCAAACTCTGGCCATTTGCTCATGCAAAGACTACCTCCCTAAGTAGTGTTGCCTATCACTTTAATTGAACCCAGATGTCTTTCTTTTAAATTTCTTTGTATTGCAGAGAATATGCCATGAAATCATTGAATGGATACATTAATTCAGTAAGAACTTTGCCCTTTAACTTCATATGTAACAATTTTTATAACTTGCTGAATAGCAATCCTTTCACTTTTACAATGGTATTGTTTGCTACACATTCTTGCATGCCCTCCATGTCTATAGCATCATCTTTCTAGGGAATTTTAAAGTCAGTAAACAAAGGGGAAACTCACGTTCACCATAGAATCTTCAGGATTTATATCATTTTCCTCTTTTCTTTCACTTTGGGTATGTCATTTAGAGAATGACTGTGAGACAGGGATCTGGCTAAAATGTGAGACAGCATTTCTAGTTTAGACACAAAGGTTTGCAAAAGTGGTAACTCCTGTTTTATCTAAAATTGAGACAAAGAAAGGTCCCCAAGTTTATCTGTAGGTAGTATTATTCAGTTTCCTGTGTGTGGGGGGGAGAGGGGTGTGTGTGTATGTGTGTGTGTGTGTATATGTGTGCCATTTTGACTCTGTTGTAAACAGAACAATGCCTCACCTCCCTAACGATGCTCGTGTCCTCATCCCCCAGAGCCCGAGAATATGTTAGACTACATTGCAAAGGTATTTAAAGTTACACACAAAATTAAAATTTCTAATCATTGACTTTCAGTTGGGAAATTTTTCCTTTATTATCCAGGTGGGCTCAATATAATCACAAGGGTACTTAACAGGAGAAGCATGTATAAGAAGAGGTCAAAGTAAAGTGATGTGAGAAAGACCCAATCCACAACATTATTGTTTTTTTCAAAAAAAAAAACCAAAAAAACACAAGTCAAGGAAGGTGGGCAGCCTCTAGAAATTGGAAAAAGCAGGAAAACTGATTCTTCTTCAGAGCTTCTAGAAAGAAAACACCTTGATTTTAACCCCATAAGACAATTTCAGAGTTCTAATTTCCAGAACTGCAAAATAATAAATTCATCTTGTTTTAATCCATTAAGATTATAATTTCTTATGGCAGCAATAGGAAACTAATATAGATTTCCTGTTAGTTCCATACTATAATGTTTTTATGTAATTGTGTCCTACACTATTGGCACAGAGAATGTCAAACAGATTGTGGTAATAACACAGTTGTAGGCGTGAAGAGAGGGTTTCAAAATGAAATACCATGTTAGCTTAGAAGAGCATCATGTCACCAAAGAATTGTCTCCTTGAATTTTTTTCACTTCTACGTCCCTTTGCAATGTTAACTATGGCAACAGATTGGTATCACATAAAATATTATCTAACTTTGGTTTAGTCTAAAAAATCAGAGTCTGATTCCAAAGGTATTAACTTAATAAGCTTTTCTTTTTGTAAAATAAAAAAAATAATTTATTTCAATATCCCATTTAACTAAAGTAAGATTAAATGCCATCATGAACTCTTTCTTTGTTATAAATTCATCTACTGAATGTGTGTGTCTCATAAAAATCTCCATTTATATGCCATAAGTCATTTTCCTTATAACTATCTCTCACTTTATGCATTAAATTCCTTTCCTTTTTTGTTCTAACCAATTCCTGAAAGAGTAAAGACCACGCTGTTTCTATTTTTGAGTTAACTGATTTTGTATGGATTCTGCATGTGATTTATTGCTTAGTTTAAATATGTGAAGTCTTATATCTTAAGAGAGATGTGCTTAGACTGGAGATTTTGCACGTTTAGTCACTGAATATCTGAATTATAGGATTGGAAGGGAATTCAGAATTCTCTAACTTCTCTTTATGTATACATCTACATTAATGCTCATGGCAGATATTGCCTTTTATTTTTTTCTTTTGACTTTCTAGTTCTCCTGGGAAGACATTATCATAGCACATTAATATAATGTAAAGTTGTATTTCAAATCCATTACACTGTGTTTTGTTATGTCTAACCCAAGTCCCTCCTGATCCATTTCAAATCCACTTCCTATTCTAGTCTTCCTAGTAATATGTAAGGGCTCTATATCTTCTGAGTCATCCTCCTTTTTATACTTGAAATCTTCTTAAGTCATCACCCTCATCTAGCCATAGTTTTGCCCTTTCCAGGCTTAATAAAGGCTAAAGTGTTTTCTGGAATGGCAAGAGAAATTCAACAATCATTTTCATTGTTCTCCATTGGATGCACCCTATAGATCAATTGTGGAACCCAAACAAGGTACTATGTCCTAATTCAACTGTGATCATTATGAATCAAATGATATTAAGATGTCTCAGTGGGTGTTATCTGTATCATTATCATATTTCTTACAACTTTACTACATTAAAGTCTCATATTTAGTCCATGACCTCCATAGCCTGATTTTACAAACCCAATTAAAATTAAAGTATATTTATATCCAGAAATTAGTTTATTTGCCCTCTATTGAAGGAGAAATATAGCTGAAAGACTAATGAACTGGAAATCAGGAAACAAGTTCTTTACAAGAGCTTTCTCTTGGCTGGGCCTTAGTTTATCTGTAAAATTAGACCATTGAACTAGATAGATTTACTGTCCTATGTTCCTGCCCCTGGGATGTGTTTAGGTTAATCAATGTGTATTTACTAAATGTAGAACTCATGAACAAAAATATTTCACTGCTTACTGTGAAGTGCCACTTGATTTTATCTCCCACAGGAAATTTCAATAGTCTGTTAAAACTAGTGAAACTGGTGGAAAAACCCACATAGCAATTGTTCTATAAACTATCACCTTCTAATCATTTCACAGTGTTTTTCAATATTTTCCCAGGGGTGGTAGTTAAGGTAGCAAGCCTATAATTTTTAAGGTTATTGTTCTTATAACTTTGGGATACATTTTGAATTTATTAGTTCATATATGAGGATATCTACACGTAATACATATGAACAAATTTGCATTGGAAAATTGTCTATACTTAGGAAAAAAAGAAAATTAACTTACTCTCAGACAAGGAGAAATGTTACATAATCTTTAAAAGAATTGTGAGGAACACTTTGGAATAAGAAATGTTTAAGATATAATTTTAAAATGAATTAAAGCAACACAGAAGTGTTCTAAATATTTTAACTACAATTTTATAAACATAGTAAACATATTTGTTGAATATAAGAAGAAAAAAAATAACTAATGAATTTTACAGTGGAGAATAACACATTTTTATTGCAAATTTGTCTTTACTCATATGCGATATGTCTGAAATTATTGTAGCTCATATCCTGGAGGTACTTCAACAAATTCCTAAATAACTATAATAAGAATATATTATATAACATGAAATTGAGAAATCTCAGTATATTTAGCTAAGCATAATCAAAGTCTTCCCCTTCACAATACTCCATCTTTAGTTTTATTCTAGTTATGAGAATACTTCTAAGTTTGGGATTAATGGTTATGTCTTGAAGTAATTCAAGTTTTATCCTTTTAATGTTTTTGATTACATTTTTTCTTCCTTTTGCGTTGCTTTTACGTATGTTTTGCTGTTTTTAGAGATGAGGATATCATGGAGATTTTCAAACAGTAGTTAAAATTGGCTCCAAATATAAACCAGAACATAATTCCCTTCCAGGAAAGTCATCTCAGCAATTGCCCTCCCTTTGAAAAAAAAGACCCTAAAGGCTCAGTAGTAGTAATTGAAGAGGAATGAAAATGATTTTAACTATTAAAATTTACTTCTGGCTTACCAGATTTAATTAAATGTAGTTTGGACCTCTCTAACTATTTGTATCCAATATTCAGATTGTCAACATTTATTCTACTAGTGGATGAAGAAAAAAACTTGTGTAATATCTTTCTTCAAATCAGAGAATCAAGATATAAAGAGAACACATCCACAAACAGGTAGTTTGTTTCCTTTGACCAATGGTGACTGTATATCCTTTATTCTCTTCTATTACCTCATATATTAAGAAATTCTTTTTTGTTGTTGTTCTCAAATGCGATCGTCTCAGAAAATTGGCCAGTACAATATATTAACATCCCAGTGATGAAGCAGCTGCTGACAAATTCAGAAGACTTTGTTCCAGGACATACAGTTGAGTAATTGAAAGATGTGATCATCTTTCTTTACTCCCAGTTTGCATGAAAATTGTTCCAGGAAAAATGGGTTCACCTGTAAGGGTGCCTGTCAGAGTTTTCCCATGGGAAGCGCAGATTCTCAGTGACACTCTGATGCATGGGGAGACATGGAGATGGATTGCAGTCAGACCTTGAACTTCAAATTAATGGACAATGCCTCTGTGGAGATACCAACTAATTTCTTCCCTACAGGAATAACGTGTAGGCTGACAGGCCAATATCATCCATTATTTTTAATTGGAGAGAAAAATGACACTGTTAGAGGGACACACCACATATCCATGGCCTAACTTTGTGATGGGTATGAAATTTGCCAGCAAAGTGGACTTTCACTTTGTATTCAGTTCCTTTTCACACCAACGGTAAGAGGTGAGGGGAGAAATGTCGAAATGTCAGACAGTCACCGAGAAGGAGACTGCTGTTTCTCAGCAGAGGTAATTAGGTGGACCTTTCTCAACCCTGGACCAGGCAGTGAAGGCTCCTTCCGAGTAACAGTGCCCTTTGTTCTGTTTTCAAGAATCACAGACTGATGTGTGTTCTCAAAAAGGAGCTTTCCCCTCTGTGATTAAATATTTATCACAGCAAGAAGCCAGCAGTGGGACTAAGTGTCTCCAATTAACCACAACAGAGGGTTATTAGTGCCTACAGGACATGTGTCAATATTTTAAAAGGGAGAGGCAGGTCAGAGCATTGAGATGGCCAATCTTTACTTCTCCCTATAAGCCCATTTTTTACAAAGGACATTGTTTGTTGGTAAACATCAGCACTTGCTAGCCTTCTACTCCATTAGCAAACTTCTGGTGGTGAGCCTGTCTTTGCCAGTTAGAATGTAACTTATGTGTAAACTCTCGTGGTTTCCAGATGGTCTCATGAGTAAAAGAAGCCTTCTAAGATGAGACTGATGAATTTTAATGCTACAATATTCAGAAGGATTTCTCACCAAGAAAAAAGTTGGCTTAATCTCCAGGCAAAGATAAGCTCCTTGAAAGTAGGATATATACTTACTATGTCTTCCATCAAGTACTCAGTGCCTAGATGAACAAATTGTACCTGGAGGGATGATGGCTACGTTATACACAGTCATCTGGGTCAAAGAAATGGCATTGCTCATTTTCAGAAAAATGCCATTTTTACATATTCTTTAAGAAGACAAAAATAATATAAACAAGACAAAATGTCTTGATAGTGCCCAGAAAAGAAAAAAAATGTACTAGCATAGCCCCCTGGGAAAGAGGTACTAATTTAGTCATATTACATTTCAGAATTAAGGTACAACTGTATTTGTATGATATAAAGTCAAGAAAAACTCATGTCTTCAGTGAGAATTCCAGATGTTTCACATATCCATGCCGTGTTCATGGATCGGAAGAATCAACATTGTCAAAATGTCTATACTACCCAAAGTGATATACAAATTCAATGCAATTCCTATTAAATTACCAACATCATTTTTCACAGATATAGAAAAAATAATCTAACGCTTTGTATGGAACCAGAGAAGACCCCGTTTAGCAAAAACAATTTTAAGCAATAAAAACAAAATGGGAGGTATTAATTTGTGAGACTTCAAACTATACTACAAGGCTGTGATTATTAAAACCGCTTGGTATTGGACACAGGCCAGTGGAACAGAACAGAAAAATCCAAATATAAAACCATCCTCATATGGCCATCTAATCTTTGACAAAGCAGACAAAAACATACTCTGGGGAAAATATTCCTTATTCAATAAATGGTGCTGGGAAAACTGGATAGCCACATGTAGAAGACTGAAACAAGACCCACAGCTTTCACCTCTCACAAAAATTAAATCACGGTGGTTAACAGACTTAAATCTTAGGAATGAAACTATTAGAATCCTAGAAGAAAATGTAGGAAAGACTCTCACAGACATTGGCCTAGGTAAAGAATTTATGAAAAAGACCCCTAAGGCAATCACAGCAGGAACAAAAATAAATAAATGGGACCTGATTAAATTAAAAAGCTTCTGCACAGCCAAAGAAAC
>CM052440.1:105552787-105579615 GCA_028533085.1 Varecia variegata | reverse complement strand
CTACATGATGAGTGCAATGTGCACTGTTGGGGGAATGGACACCCTTGAGGCTCAGTCTCGGGGGGTTGGGAGGGGCATGGGCAATATACTTAACCAGAATGGTTATACCCCCATAATAAGCTATAATAAATAAAAAAAAAAAATCTTAGGAATTGGATTTTACAGTATAATTGTTTGACAATTTATAAACAGCTCTTCTTACCTTGAGTCATAGTGCTTTGCCACCCGTGAACATGAGAATAACATCCTTCACCCCACGGAGATGGTACAGTGTAAATAACAAAGCAGACAGTGCCTGCGATCTCAACTAGTACCGTGCCTGAAACCCAGGCATCCAGTGAAGATCTGTTTATTCTCTGTCCTCCTTCTCTTAGCACAAATCTGCTTGCTTGGATTACTGGTTTATCATAACTATTTTTCTATACAAATGGCTAAATAAATGATCTACTAATGCTTTTTCTAATTGCCAAAATCCTGGCATGCTAACTTATACTCATGTGATAACTCAACAGTCATTTTCTCAATTTCCTGGGCCTTTCTGTATAATATTGGGCCTCACCATGAAAAATCCAAATTTAAAAATTCACATTTTAATAATAGTAATATCTAATGTTTAGGGATGGCCAGGCTCTATTGGAATGCTTTGTATACTTTAAACTAACAATCTTTCAAAGAACCGTGAATCCAGCAGGCCCTTTGTTTACTATGATATTTTCCTGATTTACATCAGAAATTCTTAGTTGAAAAATACAAAAAACAAAAAACTGGTCTTTTGAATGACTCTGGAACTAGCCTTGGTGTTTCTTGGGAATTCATCTGTGTTCACGTGCTTCCTCTCACAGGCCTCCTTGTAACACCCTCTACCTTCCTCTGTGAACATTGCTATCTTCAGACAGGAGGTTCATGAGACTATATACAAAGTGGGCTCAAAATTAAATACTCAATGTTGGATATTGACCAGTTAGCACTATTTAACTATCATCTCATTTCAGACTTAGTTCCAAATAATGCCTGACATTCTAGTCCTATATATATATATATATATATATATCCTATTTTTTCATGTTGTAATTTAGAGTTAATTTTTTTAAGAGTGATAAGTTGTCTTCCTAGTGTCATACAGAGAAAATGTGGAGACTTTCACAGAGTCTTGAGGAAGTTTGTTGCTACTTATTTTCATTTTTGCATACTTTTTACAAGATAGTTGGCAACTTCTGGCTATGTTGTTTAACTATGCCCCCAAATGGAAATTTTCAATATAGAACTATTATATCTATGTGGTAATTTAGCTTAAAATAATTGAGCATTAAATATGTTACTATCAGAATATATTAAATAATTGTGTTAGATGTGCTAGTTAATTCTAATCTATACCAAAGTGTCAGTTATTAGTTATTCTTAGCTGTTAGTGTTATGTCTGAGAAATGGCCATTCATTCAAGGTGAAGTTCCATGTGCCTAAGGCAAAGACTACTGCAAACTACAGAACAGTTTGTATGACTATTCCACACCTGTTTACCAGGAAATGTTACTACATTTGCTAATATTTGCAATGAGAGCTCTTTTCTTTATCATGTACTCCTGCCCTTCCTTTAACCCTGGAGAGTTTACTAATGTCAATAAAACAAAAACAAATCAAAACACAACAAAACAAAGAAAGAAACCCTAATATCAGCTGAATAGCCAAACTGATGTAAGTTAGTTTGTAACAGAAATAAATATATATTTCCTACATATGATTAGTCATCAAGTTTTTATCCTCCTTACTCTGTGTAAATCCACAACTATTAGGATTATGAAGAAAAATTAACATTTATCCTATGTCATTGACATCACAATGGTTAATATACTTCCAATAAACACCCCTGTAAATTTGCATTTGGCAGTTTTTCTCATTGGCCAATGAATCAGTGAGAAAAGGAGGTGGCAGTGTAACTTGATCCCTGCATTCAGTAAACACGTCAGACAAATAGCACATAATGTTGCAGAATCTGAAATGGCTCATTACGAGTCCTGAGTTCCTGTGATTCTTGGAACAGTAGATGAGGTTGAAGTTGAGATGTCGTTCAAGGAAGAGTGGACAATTAAAATAAATTTAATTAAAAGTAGTCTTAAGTCACAGTACATTCCACTTAAATAATGAACCATCATTAATCAAAAAGGATTATTTATGTAGTATTTCATGGAGTATATATATTGAACCTGAACTGCAAATATTTATCACCCTGAAATGCTGCAGGTTGGAATAAACCTGTAATATTTCACACATTCCCTGGTTATTTGAAAATGTGAAGGATTTGTACGAGTTACAAGATGAGCTCTCAGACGCTTCACTTAGGAACAAACTACAGTTACTGTCAGATCATTTATATGGCTGCTCTCTCATTCTGTGACTGCACTGTCTGTCCAGAAGTTCTTTATATTCATTGTATCTAAACAAATTTTTTACAGCAAGTAACACTGCTTAAACTTAGGGACACAGTCAAAGTCATATGAGCAAAAGAATAGCTAAAAGACCCCAAAAGAATGTAAAATGTGGAATTTGTTGTGTATGTAGGCATAGTCTGAGTGGGTGGCCTCATCATAAGCCATGCAAGACCAGCTTAAGCCTGTTCACAAAGATCAATGCTATGACTGCAGCCATCCATCATCTCTAACACAGGCAGGATGCAATCAATGGTAATCCATCTCTTTCCCATTGGATAATTGATCTTAAAAAAAATTTGTGGGATTGATATTTTTTCATTTTAAGAAACTGTCATTGCATAATACAGTAGTCTTAGGGATTGAAGGAAAAGGAGTTTAGTTGTTTCAATAAAATTCTCATGACATTAGGTTTAATCGTACTCTCATCCACGGTTAGCCCTGGAAAAATTATAAAGCTTTTGTCTTGGGTATTTTTCTATGTTCCCACTTTGGCTATTTTCCCCACCTTTGGAACTATACATAACCCTTTTTAGGTACTGACCAAAGTTTTCCATTTGTGTCAATTAACTCACATTGAGTTTCTTTCTATTAAATATATTACCAATCCGGGGACTTCCATCTTCACCAGATCTTTTAAGAAAATGAACTTATGTTACAATGATAAGTGATAAAACATAATTTTGAGTGAAGGCTTTCAAAAAATACCAATGCTATACTACCCTGCAAGGCATCTAACTTTCTCTTTCAACTATATTCCTAGCATTTAAAAGCATATTTCACATTCATGTATTCATTCATTCAAGAAGTATTAATTGTGTATCTTCAGTGTGTTAGACACTGTTCAATGCACTGGATATACATTATTTAAAAAAAACTGAGTCTTTCTCTCAAAGAACTTACATTGCAATAGAAAGAAAAACAAAAACAAGAAATACATAAATATCTTCTAGTATTGATAGGTTCTATAGACTATAAAATAGTCTAACCTCAAAGTTACTGGAGACTGCTCATGTTAGAGTTACCTCAAAACGCCTCTTGGTGGAGAAGACATCATACAAAATAAATAGAATGTTCTGAGGTACTGCAAAGGAAATAAAAAGGGCAACTCAAAAGAGAGATGATGCTGGGCTGGGAAAATTTTATATATATAATTTCTGAGATATGTCTATAATCTCAATTAGAAAGAAGGTCAATTCAACTATGTAACCAGAGTGCAGTGAATGCCATCTGGCATGATATCCTCAACAGACAAACACCATTGCCACCTACCTGACAGTACCTCCCATGAGGAACTGAGACGATTAACGAAGTCTTGCTCACGGAAGACTCTCAGCCTGATGTCTTCTGTTAGTTTCTTACTTTGGGCTTAGCCTAATAAACTACAACTTCTGCAATATTTATTCCTGAGAGTATTAATTTTCATCAAGCACCAAAACTGAACTTTCACAGGACAATCTAAAATTCAGAGTCTGAAGGTCCTTGGAAGGGTTGAAATTATATTGATTGACTTTAGTCTTTAATTATGCAAGAGAAATTTTCTTAGATAACTTCTTAGAATATAAAAATATAGAAAAATGTGTCTGTAATTTTCCTTTTCTTATAATGTCAGGTTTTGGGATTGGTGTTATGCTGACCTTAAAGAATGGGTTAGAAAATTTTCTTTTCTTCTGTTTTGTGCAAATGTTTGAGTAAGATTGGTCTTATTTCTTCCTCACATGTTTGTTGGAATACACCTATAAAAGTGTCTGATTTTTCCTTTCTGGAAAATGTTTTGAAAATTTCAATTCGTTTCTTTAAAAAATATAGGGCTATTCAGATCTTTTATTTCTTATAGTGTCAGTTTCATTAAGTTGTATTTTTCAAAGGATTAGTCCATTTTCTTTAGTCACATTACAATGAACTCAACAAGCAAATCAGCAAGAAAAAAATCAAACAACCCCATTAAAAAGTGGGCAAAAGACATGAACAGAAGCTTCTCAAAAGAAGATAGACAAATGGCCAATAAACAGATGGAAAAATTCTTGCTGTTACTAATCATCAGGGAAATGCAAATGAAAGCCACAGTGAGATATCACCTTACACCTGGCAGCCCTGTCCGAATGGCTCTTCTTAAAAAGTCCAAAAACAATGACGCTGGTGTGGATGCAGAAACACTTATACACTGTTGGTGGGACTGCAAATTGTACAACCTCTATGGAAAACAGTATGGATTTCCCTCAAAGAGCTAAAATTAGACCTACCATTCAATCCAGTAATCCCACTACTGGGTATCTACCCAAAGGAAAATAATTAATTTTATCAAAATGACACCTGCACTCGAACGTTTATTGCAGCACAATTCACAATGACAAAGACATGGAATCAGTCTAAGTGCCCATCAGTACATGAGTGAATAAAGAAAATGTGGTGTGCGAATACAAACACACACACACACACACACACACGCACACACACACACGCATACCATGGAGGACTACTCAGACATAAACAGGAATGAAATAATGTCATTTGCAGCAACTTGGATGGAACTGGAGACCATTATCCTAAGTGAAATGTCTCAGGAATGGAGAAACAAACAGCATATATTCTCACTAATAAGTGGGAGCTAAATGATGGGTACACGCGGGCACAAAAAGACATAAAGGACATTGGAAATCAAGAGGTGGGGAGGGTAGGAGGGGAGTGAGGGATAAAAACTTAACTGTTTTGAGTACAATGAACACTGTCCTGGTGGTGGGCACACTGAAAGCCCTGACTCCAGCATTGTGGATCATACCCGAGAACAAAAGCTTTTGTACACCCTTAATATTTTAAAATTAAAAAAAGAGAAAAATTTGGGCTTTATTGACTCTTCTTTATTATTTTTCTGGCTTCTATTCCATTGAATAGAATAAAAAAAAAAAAAAAGAAATAATTCCACTGCTATTATCTTACAAATAGCTACTAGATTCATTGAAGCCAAAAGCTACCCAGAAGTGTATAGATGTTAATTCACCACACTTCTTAGCATAAAATAAATTATTCTGAGGCAATTATATTTTTGACTGTCTACTTCTACCATATTTTGAACATTTTCCTGAATCCAAGTACCTGTGGGACACTGAAGATCAGTAAGACACTCTGTAGTATGCCAAGCAGTGTAGTTATGTTGATGGGCTCTACAGCTAAACCTACTGCCTCAGCTCTTTGAGTAGCTGAACCTACTCCTGCTCCAGCTCCCTGACCCTAGTATCTGTGGTCTTCCTTTGGGAGTATCATGGAGCTCTTTGTTTAGAAAACATTGAGTGTCATTTATTTAAGTATTTAAATATGCTTAACTCTGGGGGGAAATTTCCAAGAACTCTAACTCCCTATTAAATATTTAACATTAATTTTAAATCTATTCTCAATAATTCTGTGTTATAATTCAGCCAATCCTATCTGAATTCTCTAGCTGGTGCCCTATACAGCTACCTTAACCTCCACAGCTATGTGATCATCTGAAAGGCAATCCTTGGGATTCTGCTTCCTCATTTGAAGAATAAAAATAATTTTACTACCTTCCTTATCAGGCTGTTGTGAAGTTCAAAGACATTAACTCATAAAGCATACAGAATGTTACCAGTCATGTAATAAGTACTCAACAGGGATTGGTAAATTGGTCATATTGTTTATCATGCAAATAGAAAACTTTGAGAGTACATGAGCACTACTACTAATAACACAGAGACAACAGGTATAAACTGGAACCACCCAGAGTAAATGAAGATGTATGGCTATTAGCTCTTATTAATATTAGCTAAGAATTCATGTCTTACAATGTAGTGCTTATGATTTAGTGCTCCTGATTCAACTTAGATCCTGGCCCCTAATACCTATTTTCCAGTATGAATGTGTATAAATGGTAGTCCTTCTGACTTGCTTACCAATGAGACTATTGTCCATGCTATAATGTGAGAGACTATTATTACTTAAGGCCATTAAGGTCACAGAAGCTCTCATCCCAAGAGTATTTATTTATAACCCCTATTTTATAAATCCTTGTCTCTTCCAACATTCCTTCTATGTGTGTACTAACACAATCATATCCTTAATTCGTACACCCATGTGTATATACATAATAAGTGAAGTAATACTCAAAGCCCATTGGCACTATAGCTAATTCCAACAGACCATGAAATGGAAGAGGTATGAAACAGAACAACCTCTTCCAATCACATAATACTTTGAGTATAGTCTACTACAGATTATACTCTGAAAACTCAAATTTATTCCTTTCCTTCCAATCTACTTTTCTAAATCCAGCACAATACAGATCCCCCCAAATTTTTCCTTAGTTCCAAATCTTCTATAGCTTTTTTAATATGGTACCTATACAAACTCTATTCCCAGATTTTTAACAGCACCTTTATTTACGCATTCTGAGTTGAATGTATCTCCATCCCTGCGGTCTCCCATTATCAAAATTGAGAATGTCTTTCCTTTGTCCCCAGTTCTAATGAACACCAATACTGTTTCTATGATAGGAGACTTCAGACAAGAGATCACTGAGGCTTGCAGTAGTTATGGAAGAGATTGGACATAAACTGGGCCTCTGAGATTGGGCAGACTTTAAACATGTTGAGGAAAAAGAGAATGCATTCCTAGGGAAATCATGTCTAGCAGTACTGATAACGGCACCCATTATATACAGTGGAGAACAGACTGATAGCAATAAGATCTATATTAGTCAGAAGGGAGATACATGCTTATCCAGGTAAAATGAAGTCCCATCATAAAGGTACTTAAAAATGAAAGAGAAAGGTCAGGATTTAGTGCAGCCAGGAGCAAAATATTCAGGAGTTTTGATCTAGAGAGCAACACATAACTGTGTTATAAGAAAGTTGCAGCAGTCTGCAAGAAGCCAATGATTTAAACAAAAAGCCTGTTTCTTATTAAAAAGACAATTTTTATCTCAAATCTTGAATCAAGGGCACTTAAAATAATTTTTTGTTTGTGCCTTTCCCATAATCTACTTTCTATCTGCTTTCAGCCAATTATTTTTAGGTTATCCTTGGTGTTTATTTTCTTGTGTCCTGTAAACTTATATAACACACACTTTGTCCTTAGTATGGTTAGTACTAAGCATTCAAGTCAGGGAAGAGTGCTAGAAAACAAAGATGTTAATTTTATAAGCTGAATGTAGCTATTTCTTCAATATTCAATTTACAGAGAGAATTTTACACAAAAGCACTGATTGAATATCCATCTGGTAAGTCTTTAGCATTGATATCTAATTTCTTTCCACTGCGTGTGTAGCTGCTTAGACACCTCCGGGACTGTTTGTATAACATCGCTGCTGCAGGCCATGGAAAATTCTGTGCACTGCTTTCCATACATGTTTGGTTACAGCTGGTTCTGCTTTGTGTGTTTTGGGGTTTTCCAATGCAATTAAAGGTTACTTCATATACACCAAATGGATCTGGCTCTTTCAGTTTCAACTGAAGGCTTTTAAATCGGGCTTTAGAAATGCGAATACACCGATAAAAAAAATAAAAATGCTCAGATAGACTGACGGAAACGCAGGAAGGTATAGAGAACCTCAGTATAATGTTTTCCCAAGTAGGGACTACCAGAAGGAAAAAAAAAAAGAAAAGAAAAGAAAGAAAAAGAAAAACAAAGTTCTTCCTTTTCCATGTTCAAGGTTCTATTAGAAGCCATTGTGAGTGTGAATACTTTTGTTTCAAGAGTTTCACTGGAGAGAATAATTATTTCCCTTTTCTGTGGAATGAATTCTCTTACCAAGAGCATGATGTATTCTGCCTGGACCTGACAGATCCATCCTATTCCTGCTGGATCAATATGGGCCTCAGTCTTGCGGTCAGTCAGTGTTGCTTTTGTTCGATTTCAGTAATTCTCAGATTGACTACCCACAAATGCAGTGAGGAGGAGCCAATTATTCCCCACGGCCACTGGCTTGTTATTGCCACACACAATTATTGGAAGAGAGGTGTGCAGAATAACCCCAGGGATGGCGCCAAGAAGGGATGGCTTTTTTTTCATCATTACAGTCTCAATAAAACCAGATATTACTCCATCAACTGGCTTTTTAAATGAAGGTTTACATCAATTTTCTGAAAATATGAACGAAATGCATGGTCACTGACAGAAAAAGGCTGTGCCTTCCATGTATGCAAGCGAGACAATTTATATTTTAACTTTATTCTCCTATATGATGAAGATATTGCTGACAGCAGGTGAAATATTACCCAAACGTATTGGCCCTTTCAATGCTATTGACATAACACCTGCAAACATGATGATGGATTTGTGCTTGGGACACATTTTGTACTGCTTTCTGACACGCATGCATTTAGCACAAGCAGATGCTGAGTAGTTATGCATTAACAACATGGTTAGTGTGTCAGTGATATCCTCTTTCTGCTAATAATATAACTAAGTAACAGACATTTAATTTGTTCATTTGTTCTTAAATAAATATATCAATTGAATATAGTATAAAAATAGAAAAAAAAAACCCTTTGAAATGAAAGAAGAGAAATCCATCACCAGGAATTTTAACATATTTCTTCGGGATCCATTTATCTAAGACAAAGTTGAATTGAAGATTGGGCTGTGACTCTTCTCATGGGAAGGACCAGTGGACCAGAGAAGGAAAGAAAGGGGAACCTGGCAGAATGCTATGAATATTTCTGAGCAATGCTATTTGAGGGCTCAAGGCAGAAGTGTGTGTGTGATGTTAGGGGAAGTGTGAGGGTTGAGAAAATGAGAATTCTGAGGGAAGACATTAGAGTCCCATTAGGAATTGCACAAAGTAACTCTAGTTCTGAATATGTCAAGCCTGGAGGTCATAGAGGCACTTATCATCTGTTTACACCTTGTGTGATTCTTTATTGCAGGCAAATACAGAGGCTCTACCAGGGTTGGCTGTGGATAAGAAAAGGCACACCAGGCCAAAAAAAAAAGAAGAAGATACCAGACCAATACAGAAATGTTTTAATACAAGAAAACACACACACACACACACACACACACACAAAACACACACACACACACACACACGCACACACACACATCACTGCATTTGCCTTTCTCCAACTTGCTGAATCACTGACCAAATAAAGGAAATATGGTATTAATTCTAAACTTCACACTTCTTTCATCATCTGGGCCTGATTTGGGAAAAGACTCACACTAGTCATATGCAAAACTTAGCTCAACACATAATAAGAACATTAAATTGAAATAATTGTTTTTTTTAATTAACTAAATACCTAATTCTATGCAGCCAAGAGCTTCTGCAATTAAGAAATGTTTAGGAATTTGGTGGAATCCACTGATAATTTTTTAAAAGTAAAGTTACATTCCATTTACATACTTTCTCAAAAAATAAATTCCAGATGGGTTGAGACATGAAATACTGAAAAAAAGCCAATAAAGCAGCTGTGAGAAAATGTGGGTTAATATGTAATTTGGAGGAAAAATACTTTGTTAAGTATAAAATCAAAGTGAGAGACCAATTGGAATATATTGATAGATATAACTATTTAATTGTAAATGTCAAAAATAATCTCAATATCTTCCTTCAAACTGGGAAATATTTGCAAGGTTTCTGATAAAAAAAAAATTACTCACTCAGTATATAAAGAATTTGTCCAAGTTCAAAAACAGGAAATGCAAAAAAGAAAAAATACATATGGCCTGTACACATACATAAACGCACATACACACCCTTCTTCTAACCTGTGATCAAAGAAACAAAAATTAGAAGGAATAAACAATGTGCTATCTTTTACCCTGGAAAAGATATTTTATGAATTCCAATAGATTTGGGCTAAGTTGGTAAAGGAGCACTTCTGATGGGTATCATTTGTACCATCTCTCTAGGCAGCAGTTTGATCATATCATGAAGGGCATTCATTATAAATGTGTATGCCTAATCAGATATGAGCACAAAGATTTTTGTAGCAGGACTTGTGGAAAATAGGAAAAATTATACCAAACGCTAATGGCCAGAAATGTTTCTTTTAAAAAATGATCAAAAATACATCAAGAGTGTTATGTAATTATTAAAATCATTCAAAAATAGTGTCGCTCCGTGTCTTTGCCTGGCTGCAGAGCTGCTTTCTTTTTAGCTCCGAATAATATTCTATCATCTGGATGTACCACAGTTTACCCATTCACCTACTGAAGGACATCTTGAGTGCTTCCAAGTTTAGGCAATTATGAATAAAGCATCTTTGTTTGTTTTAAAAAAAAAAAAACAAAAACAAAAATAATGTTTAATTGAATAAAATTACTATCATAATAAAATAAGAAGAAAAATCACTAAAAACATCATATGTTATTTAACCTCAATTTTTTAAGAGGACAGACATCAACATAAGCATTGCACAACCTTGGAAGGAAATAGAGTGGTAATGTGTATGAGCAATGATGTCCTAAGGATTATTCTTTGGATAATAGATATACTTGCTGATCCATCCCTTCCTTATTTACATACAAGCCTGGTTATATTTTCTTTATTTCTTTATTTATTTTCTTTCAGGTATTTAGAACCCTTAGAACTGTGCTGTTCAATGAACTAATATGGTAGCCCTCTTGCCACAGGTGGCTACTAAACACTTGAAATACGGTTATTGGGAATGAGATGTTCTATAAATATACATTACTTTTGAAGACCTAGTATGCAAATGCAAATTGCCTCTTTAATAATTTTTACTATTGACTATATTAAAGTAACATTTCACATAGTGGATTAAATAAAATATATTATTAAAATTAATTTGATATATTTCTTTTCTTTTTTCACCATGGCTGCCAGAAAACTTAAAGAAACCTCTGTGGCTTACATTATACTTCTCGTGGACAGCACTATCCTAGGATATTGGCATGACTTCTACTGACCGACCTCTATCCTGTACCATCTCCAAAATTTTAGCATTAAATGCTAAAGTTTCAGTGCAGGTTGGTTCTACAGCTTAAGAGATAGTTACAGGGTGTTGGGCAGACAAGAATTTTAAAATTAGAATTACTTTTGATGAGTTGTTACCCTTGACCTCAGTAATAGGAAATATTATTTCATGATGTTGCTTAAGAGAATGCCAAGTAGAAAATCCTGGAACAGAGGCATAGTACTACTCACACCTCGACAGGGACCATTATTAGATTATTTTGCTAGTTTTTACTCCTCAATACCCACCGTGTTGTCTGACACCAGGCAGGTCAGAATGTCTCTGGGGCTTATTTTTTTTTTTTTTTTGATTTCTAAGAGAAATAAAAATTCCTCATCTGTTAAACAAAACAATGAAATTCACAGAGTTGTGAAGTTTATATGAGTAAATGAATGTAAATGTTTAAAGAGTGCCTAGAACATAGTTAAAAAAAATAATACATGCCACCTATTAAACTTTGCTAAATATACAGACAAATATAGAGAAAAGAGTGAAAAGATTAAATAATCTGATCAAAATTTAAGAATATGTTACCTTATCAGAGAGATAGCCTTAGGAGTGTAGTTAATAATGCAGGCCAGGGAATCAGACTCCTTGGCTCCAAAACTGACTCTGGCTCAATGGATTTCATCTTGGGCGAGCCATGTAAAGTCTCCGTGTGTTTAGTTTCTTCTTTTGTACAGTGGAGTAATGCAACTTACAAGGGAGTTGGAAACATGAAGTGAATAAATATCCTAAAAATGCTTAGGACAGTGTCCTGGATAGTTAAACAGTTTAATAGTTGTTATTTAGCATTGTTACCATTGTGGGTAAAGTTGCCAACAAATTCCCATACTTCCAGATAAAACAAACACAAATCAGAAAACATTTGCAAATATCATATACTCTATTCCTCAAGTAAAATTCTTCATGGGACTTAATGATCCTCATAGTATTTCTGAAGGCAGGAAGATCAGTAGCCTAGAGCAGTGCTTCTCATGCTTTACAATGTGCAGATGAATGACCTCAGACCTTGTTAAGATGCAGACTCTGATTCAATAGGTCTGCGGTGGAGTCTGATTGAGATTCTACATATTTAATAAGCTCCCATGTGATGCCATTGCTGCTGGGTCTCCCATCACAGACAGAGTACCAAGGGCTAAGGCAATATTGTCTCCTTTGACAGCAGGAGTAATTAAGGTGCAAGATCATAGAGCAAGTATCAGCATAAGTGCGTGAAACAACAATCCTTTCAGTTTTTTTGCATCGACTACTCACACAGGGATAGATTAGCTTCTTTCTCCCCTAATTGAATTCATCTCATTAAGTTAGACAGGGGTCAGGCTGCATCCTCTTTATAGACATTATGATTCTGTAGCACAGACAATTTATGACATTTGCTCTGAGTTTCATGACAAATACATAGTAAAGAACAAGCAGGCCTTTCAAATTGTAGTTTCTTAGAATAAACAATTGTCCTAATACTATACTTGAATTGTTTCTTCTTTACTGAAGTTTTGGTATTTTTCTTTCTTTGTGGACACTACTTATTCAGTTGAGAAAATTTCCTTTCAATGTTAGTGTGTAAAGAATTCTAATTATGAAAGAATACTGAATTATATCAATGCTTTTCCTGCATTTGTGTGTTTTCTCCTTTAATCTTTTAATATGGAGAGTCAGATTTGCAGGTTTTCTAACACTAAGTCCTTCTTGCATTCTCTGGAAAGCCTAGAATTGGTCACGATATATGTACTGCTGGGTTCAGCTTGCTAATATTTTGGTTGCCCTGCAATGTACTTTGTTGGTTTTGATATCAAGGTTACAAAAGCTTTGTGGAAGTATTTGGATGTGTTCCCACAGTTCCCATTCCCTGGAGGAGTTTGTACAAGATTACTTTCCTGACAGTTACCTTTTCCGTCCTTTTTCCAACATAAGGATTTCTTTAATGCCTTAGAATATTCTGAAGTTCACAGACTTTTGCTACATTCCCCAGTTTTACAGAATTCTCATTCCTAGTAAATTTTAGCTGTTCCTATGTGTCAGGTAAAATAAAACTCTATGCTAGGGGTATGCCTTATCTCCTGAACAATGAGCACATGTGAGTGACTATTTAGAAAGATATACAGTTTGTATCCTGTATAATCAATTATAATCATATAGGGTTTTAGTTTCCATTATTGCATTAATTTACTATTTGAAAATACATGAATGTTTTATCTGTACACTGTGGATGTTAAATGTCCACTCTCTGTCTCAATCATAGGATAGAAACCATAACAGATGCAGAATCTTTGCATCCCATAGGATCAGGGAAGACAGTTGCTGAACAGAGAAATATTCCATGCTCCTGGGCCTTCCAGAACAATCATATTTGTCATCATTTATTAAATTGGCCTTTTCCCACAGACTTTATGCTCATTAATTATCTTATTTAGTCCTCACAATAACCCTGGAAGAAATTAGTTTCATTTCCATTTTACATAAAACCGGACCTCAGAATGTCCTAGGGTCAGAGAGAATGAATGAAGGAGTCAGGCTTCCAACTCAGGTGGCTGACTCCAAAATCCAGATACTTTTTATGGTGATGTCCCTTCCCTTATAATTTTAGTTCCTAAAGTAGTGTGGACAGCTCTCCATTATTCTCCAAGAAGCCCAGGTCTTCTATTTTGCCCCAGATTCTTGGGGAAAAAAGTTGCAAACTGGCATATTTCACGTCTTTTAATTCTTTATTTCCATTTCTCACCCTTATTGTTCACCTTAAAATTATTGTTTCTAGATCACTATATACACACAAACAAATAAATACATAAATCATTTAAAATCAGGATTGTCAATTTGCTCATTCATTGATTCAAGCACTTGGTCGTTCATTTAAACATTTCTACCAGACATATTCTCCAAGCTTGGTTCTTACAGTCCTTCCTCTTTTATCATGCTTAAAATGTTGAAAGCTGAAAAATACATCTCTAAGAAATGAATAAAACTACATATAAAGTGACAGAGGAAGTAGCATTAGAGAACTAAAATAATTTCAAGTCTATAAAACTCATTTAGAATATAAGCTTGATCAAAATGAACAAAGGTATTGGTTTTACCAAGAAAAATGGCTTTGAACACCACAAATATTTAACCTGCCTCCTCTGTAACATTTTTTCTAATTTTAAACGTCATTGAATTTGTATTCCAGCCAATTTCCATACTATAAATGTCAGTCAACATAGGCTGATTATTCTTAAGAATGATTTAAAAAGAACCTTAACAACAGTAAAAGTCATGTCCGTATTTTCATTATGTATCTGAGCCTTTGGATTGTAAATATTCCCACTGAGCTAATACTTTAGAATTCAAGGTCATATACAGGAGATTTTTTCCTTGCTAATTAGAAAATAGATTACTCCACTTGAAATTATGTAGGTGGAAATTTTTCCCTGAGGAATTTGTCTCTTTCAGATGTGTTTGATCATGTTCAATATTGTTTTAACTATATTATATTTGCTTTTCCCCTCTCACCTACCAAATATGGTGGCAGAATGCTTAAGGACTTATTATTCTGACATTAGTAATAAAGTTATATTAAAAATAATGTACTAGAAGTTTTTCACCTGCACACAATTTTCCTTATTAGATTTGCTTGTTATTTCACTTGTCAAATTTCACAACATTTAATGTTCCCTCTGTATATTTATAAAAAATACTTTATTGCAGATGAGTCTAATCACTATGTAAATTAGGTAATTATTTGGTGAATATTAACATTCTTTCCCATACAAAATAATACATACATTTCAAATCTTCTTTCCTTGCTTTTGGGGGGAATATGGCAATTAAAATAGTCATTGAACCTTTATTTGCATGCAAATGAGGCGAGTGAAGTAGCATTTCAGGGTATGCAAAAGTATATTTAATTTTCAATTTCAAACGTATTTCTTATTGGTTAGACTACATTGTTTTCAATGCAATTTTCTTCTGGCATGTTAGGATCATGTGTTACAGAAAGCTTTTCTGGTAACTACTTGCTTATATGCCTGGGCTTTTAATTTTTCTGAAATCTTTTGTGTCTAGACAAAATAAATCTCCTTTAAAAGAGAGGAAAAGGTGGCATGTTGATACAATTAATAAATAGATGGCATATAGTAGGTACTTAATATAATATTGAATGGATGGTTTGAATAGGTAAGAGTACATTATTAAAAGGAGATATGCTGATGATTCTTCCATCAAACAATCATAAAAAATACGAACAAAGGACTGTATCTAAAAGAAAATAATGGATATGCCCTTGAGTAAATTGTGAGAAGTTAAAACAAAGACCTTTCTTATAAAGATGAAAACTTATGTTGTTGATATTTCTATAAACAGGAATGGTATAGAGACAGTAAAAAAATATTTACATTCCCAAATGTTATAACTGAAGAGAAATGAGGGTACTTCTTGACATTTAAAGAAAACAGTTATAAAAGTAATAAACAAAAATACTACTACATTAAATGCAGGATGAATTGAGAAATGTAATTCAAAGTGTAGTGAATATAAACATATTTAACATGGGTGTGTTTTTTTGATCTAGCTTTCAATAATGATCTACTGAGGAAAAGTTTAAAGTTTAAGTGTGTCTCTCATTCGGTGAGGTTGATAGTATAATATGTACAGTCACACACACAGTCTGTGGCTTTGATATCAGACATCAAAACTATCCATGAAGCCCATTGGCTGGACTTAATGATATATTCCTTAGTTTTATTAGATTGAGAAAAAGAATAATTCTTAATAAAAATTAAAACATGTTTCAAACCATAAATTTTTTTTTCTGAAAATTGGAGACATGCTATGATGAACCCTTATTGTAAGGACACTTAATAAAGAGGATAAGAGATTATTTCCAGAGTCTTCAGTTATATTGATATCTTGTCTTATCCCTGTTATATGTATATCAAACTAACCATCTTTGTTTGTTTTGCCTCTTGCACCATTCTCTGGCTCTCCTCAGTGAATCAGAAACTCCTCTCTATTTTTACTACTTGGGCTCTCTCTGGAACCTTACTTCTGATTCTTCCCTTGATTTCTGTGGCATCTGAGTTTATATGTGAAAATTTCTCCGCTAATCACAGCCTTGGTAAGAGCCCCTACTGGCCATGTTAAATGTGCCTGTCTTCCCACCATGGTCTGGAGGGCAGGGCTGGATCTAAGCTCTGTCTCAAATACTATGGCAAATACTATGGCAAATACTACGTCTCAAATGCTATGGCAAAGACCGGAGCTTTGTCATCTTGTCTTTGTACACTTCTGTCTGCCTGTAATCCCACCTTATGGTAATTGAAAAGTGAAACTGGTATATTAATTAGGTGTATGGATTATTCAGCACAACAAACAGGTTATTTGAATGGCTAGTCAAATGTCTACATAGGAGATAGCCTGGTTTATTTGAAACTTTTGGGATTTTAATGCCTCTAACCCCTCTCAAGAAAGTCAGGTTTCCTTCCTATTACTAGTTACCATGGCACTCTCTGCCTCTCCAACCAGAGCTTTGCAGGGTTGCAATTTTACAGTCTATTTTTAATTGCTGTACTCAGGTCTGTATATCCCTATCACCTGATTCTTCCCAAAGACAGAAATGGTGCCTCTTTTTGCCTACCATTGTATTACCATTGTATCTGGTACGCAGTCAACATTTAATGAGTGAATTAATGAATTGAGTTATAAAAACAATTAAGTTTAAGTTCAGTTCAACCACTTAATAGCTGTATGATCCTAGCCAAGTCATATAACTAACTATGTCTGTCTCTCACTGAGCAAAATTATTATGAGGAATAATAAAAAATGCACACCCAAAAGCCATATACAGATGTTAGTCATCATTTTAATGATGTAGTAATAATGCATAATGTACAGGTTGTCATGAAAGCAATCAAAGGCAGCTTATTAATTTTTGGTTGATCTGTATATTACATATCTTCCTTTTATTGTCACAATGAATTTGAAGAAGCAAAGATTCACTGAACACATACCCGGCACGTAGCCATACATTAACCACAGAATGTTAGAAGGAAAGGGCACGTTAATGACAACACAACCACACTTACTCCTTTGCTATTGCATAATGAGACAGTGTTTTAAAGAAAGATTGAACACATTGATACACCTAGAGTGGCGGGTACAAATAAAAAGTTTCATCTCTGAGATAGGGATATTGCCCCAGAGCCCAGTCTATAAATCTACAATTGATGATCTAATTATTGTGGAAGGACAATGCATGTGTTGTGACAAGATGCTTGTTAGAAAAACGGTCAAGGACAGCAAGCTATGCGCTGAAGCAGCATTCCAAAACCCAGATCCTGGAGAGGAAAATAAAGTCTATGAAAGTTGAAGGTAATGAAAATCTTTGAGACCGTTGTTAAGCCTTTTCCTAAAACTTTTAGGCTTTCCAGTTTAATAAATATGTGTGGAAACTTCAGGGACAAGAAAGAAAGGGCCAACCTGGGGCAAACTGAGAGAATGGGGATGAAATAATTGTATTTCCTGAAACAATAAATGATAGCAGAAAATAACAAATGTGAACAGAAACATTTTGGACTGAATCGTGTCCCTTCAAAATTCCTACATTGAAGCTCTATCCACAACACTTCAGGATGGGACTGTGTTTGTAGATAGGCCCTTTAGTGAGGTAATTACAATTAATGAGGTCATAAGGGTGGGGCCCTAATCTGACAGGACTGGTGCCTTTATAAGAAGAGAAACCAGAGATCTCTCTTTTCTCTGTACCCATGCACAGAAAAGAGACCAAGTGAGCAAGAAGATGCCTGTCTACAATCCAGAAAGAGTCCCCACCATAAAACATTCCTGATGGCACCTTGATCTTGAACTTCTAGCCTGCAGTACTGTGAGAAAACAAACATATGTTGTTTAACATATTAATTACCATGTGAGTTGTAGTTAATTCACACTAGTTTTGAGCCCAGGTTCTTGTGAAGCACATGTAACTCACATGTCTCTCCACCTTGGGAGCCGAGTGAACTATTTTTCGGGTTGCATATAACTCACCAACCGAAAACAATAAAAAATAACAAATTTTGCATTAAATTAGAAAGGATTGTTTTGTTTTTGACGTTTTTATTCTATTTTTGTAATGAAACACTGTGGCCCCCGTGGAAAATTTCTTTTTTCTAGTGTGGCAGTCAATGTGTTAAGCCACCTAGTCTGGAGGGTTTTGTTATGGCAGCCTTCGATGACTACTATGGGAAAAAACAATTTAATTTCTCCAAGGTTAAAGAAGAAAGATTCAACTTATGATGGTTTGACTTAAAATTTTTCAACTTTATTATGGTGTGAAAGCAACACACATTCAGTAGAAAACATACTTTGATTTTTGAATTTTTATTTTCCTGGTCTAGTGATATGTGGTAAATAATCTCTCCTGATGCTGGAGAGCTCCCACTCAGCCACACATTCGATGAGGGTAAAGGACCAATACTCCACAGTGCACTGTGTTGCCACATGATTTTGCCCAGACATAGGCTACTGTAAGTGTCTGAGAACATTTAAGGTGGGCTGGCCTTTCAATAGCTTAGGTGTATTAAAATGCATTTTTAACTTACTATATTTTCAAGGTATGATATGTTTATAGGGATGTAATCCCATTGTAAATTGAGGAACATCTGTATAACACCTTATTGCCAAATGAGGGTAGGTAAATGAGGTAATAGATTTCAAACCATTTTCATAGTAAAAAGATATATAGTATTAGATCAAATGATATTTTCTAAAAATATTGAACCAAGACATCCTCCTCTGTTTCCCTATGTTTTCCCCTGATCTTACAAACAGCTCGACTTTTTCAAAAAGGCTTCAGTATAAACTCCAAATGCACTGAATTGGTAATCCCCAGATTCCAGTTCTAATTTAGGCTTTGACACAATCTTCAAGATCATGGTCATATTAGTTACATTTCTGGGTCTCACTTTATTTTGGGAGTAGTTGGATTAGACTAACATTGCCAGTGTCTGAATGAATTTTATGACAACCACAACAACAGAAATCCATGATGAAATATATTTGCAAATATTGTAAAACTTTTTCCCAAAGAGTTTTATATGTTAATGTGCTTTCCAAACCTATAAGAAGAGGCTACGACATGTAGTATTTCTCAAGTGTGTTTTTACCATGCAACACTGGAGAGAGATTGCTGCTGACTATGATTCACCTGAGGTCCCAGATTGTAAGGTCCTTGGCCATGATGTGTTAGGGCCACATAAAGAGGTCTCTTCTGGATTTTTGGCTGTTAATCCACTAAAAATGAGGAATAACGAAGAATCTTTTGGGATATTTATACCACAGAAAAAATATATTTTAAAGAAACACAACTATGCTATCTATCCCAAGGAAAGTGTGTTTTAAGGAAGAGTTGGTAGATTTGACCTGTAATCCCCTAACTGCATATATACTACTCTTTCCATTCTCAATAAATTTTTCTATTAGCTACTAGAACAATCCCTATTTCAATCACTTGGCTTTCAACATGTTTCTTTTATGAACATATAATGTGTGTCTTAGCCTATCAAGCTGCTATAACAGTTTTTCTATAACAAAACTGTAGTCCGGGTGGCTTATAAACAACAGAAATTTATTTCTTATAGTTCTGGAGAGGCTGGGAAGTCCAAGATCAAGATGCCATTATACTCAGTACCTGGCAAAGGCCCGCTGCTCTCTGGTTCATAGATAACACCTTTTAGCTGTGTTCTCACATGGTAGAAAAGGGCAAGAGAGCTCCCAGGGGTTTCTTTTATAATGGCACTAATTTCCATCCATGAGGGTCTACCCTCATGACCTAACCATCTCCCAAAGACTCCCCTCCTAATACTATCACATTGAGGGTTAGGTTACAACGTATAAATTTTGGGGAGACACAAAGGTTCAGATCATTGCAGTGTGCTTTTTGTTGTTTTATTTTTGTTCTTTAGCATGGAACAGTGAAATGTGAAGAAATGTAGGCCATGCTGGGCAGGCAACTATTTATAAATAGGAATTCATCCTAATTATCTGAGAGACAGTTGTGGCACAACCACAATTCCTAAGCATCATGAACAAAGTTCTATTGGGGGAATAATTACTGACTTGCATCATCATTGTCATCATATAAGTATAATATACAACAATTACTTCTTTCGGATTGGTGCTGTGCAGTATAAGACAGTGCACTTTGTTTAATCTGCATTCAGTGGTACACAATTTGCTAGATTTTCTTATACTCCCTTTTCTTAACCTTAGTAGAAACTGCCTCATATGGACTCATTGACCATCAATCATAAATCAGCCTTTTATTGGTGAAGAGGTGATATGGGTTAACAATGGATTTACTTGTAAATTGAGAAGAGATAAATCTTTGTTCCCTCAAGGGTAACAGTGTATTTATAGGTTGGAAGGCAGTACCACTTTTCAGAAAGCACTTTATAGGAAGGTAAAGTCTTCAAGACCTTGGTGTTTATGATCTCTGAAGCTTGTGTATCTGCAGGATTGTTGTAAAATACACTAATAAAATAAAATAGGATGTTGCTTTATATTTGCGTGTGTTACTAGTTGAAGTACTTATACAGGTAGAACAGAGGCTCTATAAAGTAAACTCATAGTTAAAATTGAATTCTTTTGGGAAATTTGCCACTTTTATTTACAGGTCTATAAGCCTAGCAGATAAAAATTACTAAGAGAAAATAATTGCAAATATATTTCATATCATTCTATAATCAAGGTCCCTGAATGATCTGTAAGCATTTCCATTCCATAAACCTGTCTGGCAATCATTGTTGACTTGAATATGTGGAGTTAATCTCTTCATCAGCAATAACCTAAACCTACTTACAGGATAAGAGAAACATGCAATAGGCCTAGTCTTTAACTGGGTTATGACTATATTACAACACATTGAAATATTCTTCTTGACTGCAAAATAACAGAATAATTATTTTAGAGATTTGCTATATAAAAAGCAATTAAATTTGTCATATAAAATTGTGATAGAGATTTCAGAGTAATATTCAAAACTGAATTAGATTTAAAAAAAACATGGAAAGTTTCTTTTAATAAGAGTCAAGCACTTTAAACATTTCGAAAGAACTGACTAAATCAGTTTTTGGATATTCTAAGCTACTTCCATTGCATCTAAGTCAGCTTTTTGGATACTCTAAGCTATTTCTATTCTATTATAAAGCATTCAAACAAATAAAAACAACTTTGGTAGCATATCAAGAATTTGAAGATTACCAAAATTAAATACATAATATGCTCTGCACAAATATGCTGTACTAAGTCATTTACGCACGTACTAATGAGATGAGGTGTTACATTAGGTGGAAGATGACAACATGATCCATGCTGCCAGCTCTCTGGAATGCCTAATCCACACCTCAAGCTTAAATCCTCTAGAGCTGATCTGATCTGCACTCTCCAAAACCTGCTCCACCCAGAGTCTTTCCATCTCGGTTGAAGGCAGCTTCATCTTTCCAGTTGCTAGGGCCAAAAATCTTGAAGTTGTTCTTAGCTTGGCTTTTTCTGCCACATTTTTATGTCCAATATGTCAGCAAATTCTGTTTCGCCTTTTGAATAGCACCGTAAGTACATACACCATGTTCTTTCTTACCTTCACTATAATAACTTCCCAGGCTCTTTGCCTTCATCCTCCACCCAGAGTGGGAATACTACTTTCAGTACAATGGTTGGCATGATCTTTTATAAAGTCTAAGTCAGATCATGTCTTTCCTCTGCTTAAGTTTCTCCAGTGACTCCCCTTCTCACTCAGAAGTAGTCTCCACCAGGCCTCTCAGATCCAGCCACTGCCCTGTTCTTGTTCTGTGCCTGTGCCCTCTGGCCTCAGGGCATTTTCATCACCTCTTTCCTTTTTCCTCAGATATCCCATGGTTAAATCCTTCATTCTTTGCTCAACCGTTACCTTCTTAATGTGGTTCATGCTGATAATCACATTTTAAATACAATATAATCCCTAATCCTCATGTTTGATCTCCCTTTCACTGCTCTACTTTTTAAATCTTTTTATCTTTTCATGGTATTTATCACCTTTGGATATACTGTCTTCATTTATGGTGTTTACTGATTATTATATTTTTCTCCCTCTGGAATTTGAGCTTCCTGAAGGCACAGATTTTTTTTTTTTATTTTACTTATTCTAAGTATTTGAAACTATACTATGTACATGGTAGGTGCTCAAATTCTTATGAAATGATGAAATGACACTGAAATTATATAAATCTAAGAACTTTGCTCCAAAACCAATTACTGTTTTTGACCATTATCTCACTATAACCACGTTCAATAAAAGAAACACCATATACTTTTAGAAGGAATGACTAGAAACTTAGAATTTTGAAGATGTTCTCAAATATAGGTTCTCAGTAGAGCTCATAAAAATATTATGAAGGACAAAAAAAATGGTATAGTACAATAAAGACAAAGAGGACAGGGAGATTAACAAAGGTGTACACATACCAGTGTGACTGCACTGGTGCAACCAGAGGAGAATCCAGGTCTCCTGATCCCACGTTGTTTTTGCTTGCACTGGTTGGGTAGGACCCACAATGTGGTTGTTCTGATCTGTACTTCCAATTTTTTAGCACAGGTTTGCTCTTCAGTTTATATAGGCTTCTAATGTACACATCTTCCTATGAGCTCAATAGTAACAAACAGCATTATAATTCACCCAATTATTCAAGTCAGAAGTCCAGCTACTCCTGTACTCTTCTTTAATCCATTTAAACTCCACCCCCACAATGAATTAGTGAAGTTCTATAAGTATTCACTAAATTTTTTTATTGCATTTACTTTTTTCCACTCTTTTCTATTTCTCTAATTCAAAACACAGGCATCTCTCTTTTAGCTTTCCATAAACACTCATATTCTTTTCTCCTGCTTTCCTGTTACATTAAAGGGGCTGTATATATTTTTTCCAATTCAAGGTAACTTCCTCTGGGTACAGTATGAGTTCTACTCTTCCCTTCCTCACAAGCACCTTTCACTTGTTGTCTATCCCCTCTTCTCACTGGCATCCTTTCCTCTCAGCTGATGCTTCCATCAGCATTTAAACTTGTATCAATCCCTCCTTTTATTACAAGATAAAATAAAATAAACATTTCTTTCTCATCTACATCCTCTTCCATTTACTACCATATCTTTTTTCTTGAAAAAGTTGTTTATACGCTGTGACCCCATTTTATCATGTCCTGCTCTTTTCTCAACCATCTCCAATCTCAGTTTTGACCTTATCATTTCACTGACGTAGCTCCTGCCATATTGTTACTGATAGTTTTCATGTCAAAAATCAAACAGGTATTTTCCATTTTCAACTTGCTGTATTTCTTCCTAAACATTTTATTAAACATTGAAGACATACAAAAATATGTATAAAATATATTTAATATCAATGCATCCAACACACAGTTTAAGAACTACAATTCCACCATGGCATTAGAAGTCCTCATTCTTTCTCCCCATGTCCAGCTCTTTTCAATCTTCCTTCAGATGCATTACCAAAAAAGAAAAAAAAAAAAGAAAACAAAGCAGAAAAGCTAATATTTATAAAGGCTTACTTCCATTAGACAATTATAAAGAACTTCTTATTTGTGTCTACTGATAATCATTTCCATTAAGTAATTGCATAGTATTCTTACTCTTAAAGCACTTTTATCAATAATATATTCAGCATACTTTTTGAATTAAATAATAATTAGTGTTGCAAAAGCCTCGAAACATGTATTTTTGTTAACTGTTATTGTGTCACAAATATTTCAAAAAATCTATCCAGTTAACTTCAAGTGAACCTATCCTCAGGCCAGATGATAAATAAGAAGATTCTTAATAAATTAATAAAGGACTATCCTCAAGAAGGCAATTACTATTCCTCCTATTTTAAAATATAATTTTCCATGATGAAACTAAAATTCTGGCTTAATTTCATTTCAAAACCATTTACATCCTATTCTGTCTGCATGTTGCCAAACATCTGGGATGAAAACTAAGAAAAAAAAATTAGTCACTCATATTTTCTCTTGAATCCAGATGATGAGCACTTTACAAACAAAATTGCCAAGTAAAATGCACAACATTCAACAGTATATTTGTCAGCATTTGTAGACATTTTTGCCTTGGGAATAAATAGCAAGAACATTGTGATGATTCATTGTGTGTGTCAACTAGACTAGGCCATTGGGTGCCCAGATATTTGGTTAAACATTATTCTTAGTGTGTCTGTGAGGGTGTTTCTGGATGAAACTAACATTTGTATCAGTAGACTGAGTAAAGCAGATTGCCCTCCCCTTTCTGAGTGGGCTTTATCCAATCCAGAGAAGGCCTGACAAGGATAAAACTCTGAGTAAGACAGAATTCTCTTTTTCTGGCTGACTGAGTTTGAGCTGAGCTATCTATGTTCTCCTTCCTTCAAACTCAAGCTCAGATTATAATTTCCACCATCTGTTCTTCTGCCTCTCAGGCCTCTGACTCGGGGTGGAACTACAATTGGCTCTCCTGGGTCTGAACTTCTCAGCCTACATAATCACGGGAGTCAATCCTTCCCAGTAAATCTTTCTGTATATCCCCATATAGTATATCCTGTCGGCTTTGTTTCCTTGGAGAATCCTGACTAATACAATGCACAGTAAACAGATGTAATTCGCTGTATCAATAGCTGTTATTAGATTATTCTCTAGTAACAAAGATTTTTCTTTGTGGTAACAAAGACCTCAAAATCTCGATAGTTTATAACTAGTAATTTATTTCTTGACCACAATACACATCCATCGTGGGTTTGCTGAGGCTCTCTTTCACAAGTTCTACATTCTGTGTACAGAAAGCTCAGCCCCTACCAGGACATGCTGGCCTTATTGAGAAAGAAAAGAAAAAGGGAGAACCTATGCAATTGTTCTTAGGGCTTCCGGTAGAAAGGAGTTTATGCCAGGTTCATTCCTATTTCACTGGCCAATGCAATTCATATGGCCAAGTGTCACTTCCATGATTCAGGGAGGTATAATTCTCTCATAAGAAGGAGAAGTAGATAAGGGGGAACAGTAATGAAATCTGACACATCCCACCTAATATAGAAGATTACGATCATGATTATTGTTTCATACATACAAGGGGATTTGGAGTTAGTTTTTTTCCTTGAGGCTGAATCAGAGAAGTGGGTTCAAATAATGGTGCTTCCCCTAACAGTCATCTCACTATTAGTAAGTAATGTCTGTTTGATGTGTGAGGGTCTTGTGCTGGTGCATTTCACTTACTATCAGTACTGCTAACAAAGGTATCTCTATTTGATAGCTGAGGACAGTGAGGCTCAGAGATATTAAGCCCATTGTCTAGGGAAACACAGAAAATGAATGATGGAGTCTGAGATTATACCTGGGCAGCCTACCTGCAGAGGTTATTTTTCTTAACTCATCTGAACCTCAGCAAGTCATATAACCAATAAAGTAAAGGAGTCAAACTAGAAACGTTCTAAGTTCTAAAAATTTATATTCCTACCACATTCATAATATGTATTTTTTAAATAAATGAGTATTAAATGTATAACTATATCTCTAACTAATTGTAAAAACAAAATTCCATCTCTATTGAATCTGCTGTGATGCTCAGAAATAAACACAACAGGCACTAGTGAGAAAGCAGCAAAGATTTACTAAGTCTACTGCATCTTTTACAGACTTCACACCCTAGCACATTTCTAGGCAAAAAGTAGGTACCCAATCAATCATTATGGAATAGAAAGAGTGCAAGAGTGGATGCATGGTGGAATAAATGTCACTTTTCATGACCCTGATCAACTTCCTTCACTTAGTCGTTATCAGTGACTTAATCACTACTTAATGACATTATTTTTCTGATTATAGATGTCTTCATTATGTTTAGTTTCATAGGCCAAATTAACAGTATTCAACACAAATATATGAATGCTCAGAAAAGAATTGAATTATCAGAAATGGGAGTTTTGCCAAAGACATATATAATCACTCTTTCCTTACATTCAAGATGCATGTATGCCACTGTGCCATATTTAGTACCATAAAACACAATATATTGAAGGATTGATAGCCATCCATCAACAGCAATACTATATTAGTTATTCTTTATCAGTTCCTAGCACATAGCTGAGCACTAAGAGGCTGAGAACTAGGTGGGAAAAAGAGAATATTTTTGGAAAAGTAAGCTTTGATAATAGGAATTATGGAATTATTGAAAAACCAAGTCAGATGAGAAAAATGCACAAAAGAAAAACACTTAACCTGTAAGGTAAATGGACATAACATTTATATAAAAATATACACTTTCTATATAAATTATATATACTTATGTATATAAAATTGTGTATATTGTAATTTGGGTATGCATTTATACATTATTTACATACATTTTACATGTACAAATAAATGCATTTTGCATATGTTACATATATAATTTTTAGGTATTTTAGATAAATATAAAGCATATACATAGGAACAAA
>CM052440.1:105501721-105552287 GCA_028533085.1 Varecia variegata | reverse complement strand
GAGATGGACCCAATGTTTTGTTCTACCTAATATTTAAGGAACAAATATTATTAGCAAAACCAGAGACATTACAAGAAAATCACAGTCTTCATAAACATATTACTTTGGAAAATTTTTGCAAATGGAATCACTCCCTCCCCACCCCACACACACATGCATGCACATACACATACAGAGATAGAGACAGACAGACAGACAGACAAATAGGATAATGCATCAAACGGGGTTTAGCCCAGGAATACAAGGTTGATTTAACATTTGAAAATCAATCAACATAATTCACCATATTAACAGACCCAAAATATATGTGATCATCTCAATAGATGCAGAAAAAGTATTTCACAAAGCCTAACATCCGTTCCTGATAAAAACTCTCAGCAAACTAGAAATAAAGGAGAACTTCTGCATGATAAAGAATATTATGAAAAACCCACAACTAAAATTATACTTAATGAAGAAATATTAAATGCTTTCTCCCTAAGGTCAGGAACATCAATAATAAAAAAAAACCTTGAATTCGTTTTAAACAGCATTTAAAATAGCAACAAAAATATGCAATATATAGGAATAAATCTGAAAAATAAAGTGTGAAAGATATGTACACTGAAAACTATAAAATTAAAGAATAAACTAAATGGAGTACTGTGCTTATAGACAGGAAAACCGAAGATTGCTAAATTTGATTGCTATAAATTAAGGCAATCAAAATCAAACTATCAGCAGATTCTTTTTGTACAAAACGACAAGCTGATTATAAATATCATATGAAAATTCAAAGATTCTAGAAAAGTCAAAACAACTTTGAAAAGAAAAACAAAACTGAAGTGCTAACAATACCTGATTTCAAGTCTTCATATAGAATAATTGAATAAGACCAGTATTGTCATCAAGATAGGCAAGTAAATCAATAGAACAGAATGGAGAGTCCCAGAGGTAGACTCAAACATGGTAAATTAATTTCTGACAAAGGTGCAAATGTAGTTCAGCAGAAAAGGATAGATTTTTCAAAAAATGGTGCTGGAACAATTGAATATCCATTTAAAAAATGAACTTTGGTCTATACTTTATACCATATAAAAATATTAATAAGTCAAATGGATCAGAGACCTAAATGTTAAGCTAAACCTATAAAACTTGTAGAAAAGAAACAGAAGAAAATTTTTTGAGACTTTGGTTATACAAAGATTTTCAAACACAATGCCAAAAGCATTACCCATGAATGAAAATTGACTAATTGAACTTTATTAAAATTAAAAACTTTTGCTCTTTGAAAACACTGTCGAGAAAATGCAATGACAATCCACAACATGGGAGAAAATATTTGCAAATAACATATCTGACCAAAAATTTGTAAGCGGGACATATTTCTTTCAATACTAAGAAATTAAACTCAATTTGAAGAAATGAACAAAGATTTAAATAGACATTTCCCCAAAGAAAACATACAAATTGCAAATAAGTACATGAAAATATGTTCAACATCATTGTGTCATTAGGGAAAGGCAAATAAAACTGCAATAAGATGTCACTAAACACCTTATTAGAATGTCTAAAATTAAACAGACTTACCATAGTAAGGGCTGGCTAGGATGTATCAACTGAAACACTCGTACGCTGGTGGGAATATAAAATGATACACACACTTTGAAAAATAGTTTGCCAGTTTCATTAAAATTACACCGATCCATACACCTAGCCATTCTGCTTCTGAGAGAATTCCCCAGAGAAATGATGGCAAATGGTTATACAAAGGTTTGTACACAAATGTTCATAGCGGCTTTAGGTGTAATAGCCAAAAACTTGAAACAATTCAAACACCCACCAATGACTGAATGGATAAACAAATTGTGGCCTGTCCATATGTTGAACTACTACTCAGTAATGAATGGAATAAACACTGATACACATAGCAACATGGTTGAATTCCAAAAACATTATTCTGAGTAAAAAAAAGCCAGAGGAAAAAATAACATACTTTGTGTTTCCATTTATATTAAACCCTAGAAAACGTAAGCTAATCTATAGCAACAGAAAACAGATCAGTGATTGCCTGAGAATTAGAAAAGGATACAGAAGGGAGCAACAAGGTGGGATTACAAAACTACAGTGGAGCATGAGGAACTTTTTGGGGTGATGGATGTATTCATTATCTTGATTCTATAGATGATTCTACATATGTGTATGCTTGTATGTGCATATATCAATAACTATGAGATCTCATCAAATTGTATACTTGAAATATGTGCAGTTTATTTTATGTCAATTACAACTCAATAAATCTGTTTTAAAAATGAAAGCAAGAAAAGGATAAATACATACTTCAGAGGATGTTTATACTAGTAGAGAGAGCGAAAGGTATGCATTGTGGGAAGACCTTTTGGTTAGTTGTATTTTATTGGTCAGATCCTAGCTTTTCTGTTGAGTGATATACTCTTGAGTATTGATTATATTATTAAAAATAGCAAAATGATTAAATAAAAATCAGGGCAGAATGATCCAATAATGTACATACATTTAAAAATAATGGTTGTAGTATTTAGTCTGATTTTTCTATACCTGTCTTCCAAAAAATTAAAAATAATTATAATGATATTTTACAGGATCTACATAAATGTTGTTAAACATTCACATTAAATTACAGCATCAAATTAAGTTCCACACTATCTTGGAACAGAAAATGCTATTTTTAGTTCTATCTCAAGTTTTGATCCAGAGAGAAATAAAGATGCACCCCAGTTTCCTCAAGGATATGCTTTTAAGTATTTTGGCTGTGAAACTTCAGGATATTTTAAATTTAATAACAGTCACCTATAGTACAGGGAGAATGTCACATGAAAAATCACTTGTTAAAGTGGGTTGCAGGATGCTCTCTCTCACCTATGACTTATGCCGTTTCTTTGTGCATTCGGACACGAAATTTAACAATCTAGTCTGCAAAATGGTTGTTACTGCTCTGACTTTTGGGAAAGGTGGAAGGATGTTAGCCTTGTATTGCCTTTTTTTTTTGTGGTGAAGGGTGGAGTAATGTGTGGATATGATATTTTTCCAAGGTTTCTGGCAAGCATCACACCTCTGACCATGATCTCAACTGGAGGACTTGAGCCAATTATTTTCCCACTGGTTTTTCTCTTCTAATATATGGGCTTATAGCAGACCTTAAATCATGGTTTTGTAATGTATTTAAAGCTATGACTTTAATAGTCCAGAAATGCTCAGGTTTGCTAGGAAGATAATGAAATAAACTGGATAATAGCTACAGATTCTTCAAAACAGATGCTGATAGAAGGCTTTTTTCATTGCACAACTCTAGGCAGAAAATTCACATAGAATATAATCTGAAAGTTACCCTGGAGTTGTACAATCATTCAGCTCTTGATAGGACCAGGTGAAGAGAAAAACTTCAGACATATGAGAAGTTAGTGTCTTTTCTGTTATATTCATTCATTCCTAAATTTTATATTTTAGGAGTAAAATCAATTGTTGGTTATTTAAGGGATCATTATATAGGTTTTATGGTTTTATGAATCTTTATATTTCATTCTTTTAGTAAAATAATTTCCTGATAAGTTTTGAACACATTTAACTTACTATTGATACTCTTGAAAATACTCAAAATCTTGTAAAGGAATCATGGCAATAAATTTCCACTTTGTATCTATCAGTGCTACCACCCTTTCTTCAGTTTTAAAAATAATAAGTAGCAAAACAAAACAAAACAAAGCAACGGCAGCTGAGAATAGAACTATGAGGTGGGATATAAGAGGTGTTTAATACCCTCCAATCCCACTAGCTCCCTCCTCATCCCATGCATATCCAGTCCATCCCAGTGTCTTGAGGATGGTAGTGTGATTTATCTCTGCAAAAAGTCATGATGGAAGAGTGTTAGTGGACCAAGATACAGTCTTCTCTGCTACAGTTGGCCCTATGTCATAATTAATATCATCATTTCCTCCTCTGCCACTCATTTTATTTTTTACCAACCTTCAGTCAGTATTTTGGCCTGGGTTGATTGGTTGGTTGGAATATTTAGTTGAGTTATAGCTGTCGGGCTATGGTTATTGCATGTATCAGTTTCCAGTTATTATGAGGCATGCAAGCATCAAGATTCCCGTGGGTCCTTAACATATCTCTTCCAACTCAAGGTTATCATGGTGATCAGGTAATCACTCATATGTAAAATCTTTATTTGACCATTTCTACACCAGCATAAGAAACCCAAATTAACTGGGTAATTCCTAATCTCTTCCATTTTAGTGGTATTCTTATTGTATCCCCTGGCAGAAGCATTTTTTTTCTTTCTCTCCTACTCCCACACCCAGGAAGCAAGATTTCTACTCCAGCAGAATTTAAGTTGCACAAATGGGAAACACAGATTACATAAACAAATCAATATAAGTGAGCTATGACAAGTCAGGTTAATCATACTTCTCTTCCTTAGTTCTCAGATCTGTGTATTTTAGCTAATGGGGACACAGCAGTATAAATGGTCCAGTTATACAAATAGTTCAGTTTTATATACTGCATGTGTGAGGACAGTACCTTAACTCTGCAAACCATTGTTCCCAAGCTGGCAGCATAGCTGAAATTTAAATGGCTATTTTATAGCTGTGTTAGACTGGTTACTCTGGATAATGTTGCATATGGCAGAACAAATGATTGCTATGGTCATGTGCCCATTGTTACACCTTATTCATCTTAATCAAAGGCAATGTTATGTGGGATTCCATGTTGTTAAATCTGGCTTCTGTAAGTTTTAAATGGTGGTGACTGCAGACACTTAAGGGACAGGAAATATCTGGAATAGGTATCAACTTATGTAGAATTGAATCACTGTCCCTTCGAAGATACAAGTCATCTACTGTAATCAGTCTGCCACCTAATGACTCACTGGTTTTCAAGATGGAACATACCTAATCACAAACTTCCTGATCTCCAGTCTTTCAATCTTGCTTCTTCCAGAAATCTGACCAACCAGCCAATATATTATCCACTGCCCTGGAATCTATGCCTTTCTGTATCTCAGTGCATCTCTCCTTCTTTACAAGGTGAAAAATTAAGTGCTCTGATTGCAGGTGTGCCCTTTGGAAGATTTCCCTTTACTATTCACCTTCAGAGCCAACATGGGGCTATAGAATGGCAGCAGCCCATCTTCTGATAACAAAACTCTATCAGCTAAGTTGTTCTCTTTGTTAGTTGGCTGTGTATAACCCCTCATGAGGCCACAGGTATAAAGTAAGAGAGAAGAAGAGTCCATACAACAAAAATAGTTAATATGGAGTGCCAGGCCACCTGTTCATGTAGCTTACTTATGCCCTCTAGATTTGTTTTGATCTTGTTTCATTTTTATCATACAATGGAATATTGTCATGCCTTCCCAGTCTATCACCTCAATGGATCTGATAATATTCAGCTCATGATAAGAAGCTTCTGTTATATGGTCACCATATATCTTATGGTCAGGTGCTCATTCTCTGAGGGTCTAGTAGTAGACCAGAAGCTGTTTGTCCAATAAACAAGTGGTTTCCTCCCACAGTGTTAATGGCGTTTCTCCAGGACCCTGGGATTCTATGCTATGGGTCTACTATTGGAGATTTCAATTGATTTCTTTGAGACATGGTGCCATATTGTGGGCTTCATGCTGATTTTTATTGCTAAAAGATTGGATATTGAACATGAGCAATATGTAGGTCAACCTTGGTACTTGAGAGTTTATGCTGGTGGGCTCACTTATAGTGTTTATCTCTGCTGCTGGGGGCTGCCGGGGTCACTTCATTTATGTGTTCATCATGCCAGCATGGGGGCGGCAGATCACTGAATCTGGCTGCTGTCATCTGGCTGCACCATATTTTCTGATTGGTTGTTTAGTCCCTCTTCTGTGGTAGATGTTCGCTCATGGGTGTTAACATGTCAAACACAAGTCAACACATTTCACACTCATTTCCATGTATTTAACTATTTGCCTCTACTCCAGATCTCATTGTCTATTATTTTCTAATCTTTTTCTTACCCAGTCTCAGACTAGTCACCGAGGCCATTTGTAGCTGTAACTATTCTAACCTCAGGGAATTTCTCTTTCCACATAAAGTGGATTACCAGGTACGTGCCTGTAGCTCTGCCCATTGGGAAGATTTTTTGTCACCATTGTCTTTCAAGGCTGTCTCTGAATAAATATAATGTATAATGCAGCTGTCACCCATTTTTGGCTTGCACTCACATAACAAGCTGGCCCATCGACAAACCAAAATAGTATTTTTCCCCACTCTTCATTCAGTTAATTGTTTAGAATCTCTATACAGACATAGATGCGAGCTGAGAGAGAGCAATGGTGTAAGAGTGGAAGAAATGAGGTGCCAGAGTAAAATGAATGCATTTTTGTGTATCTCATGGGTCATCTCCAAGCACATTTCTATAAACAATTTGAGATTATTGGTCTTTATTTCTTTCAATTTCTCCAAATAAATTTAATTGATATAATGTGCCAAGTCTCTTGTAAAAGATCTATAGTCAAAATGCCAGAAGAAAAATAACAAAAGCATGAAATCTACCTGAGGGATTTAAGAGACAAAATTTTGACTTGTGCTCAGAGAATCATGTGGCTAGATGAATACTACACATGCAAGTTTTAGAGCAAGTAGAATAATCAGAAAATGCTTGAGTGTATATAATACAAACACTCCTAATGCAATCAAAGGCAAGCTTAACCATCCTGGGTACTGGTAGACATTTCATAGTAGACACTTTTTAGGTATGGTAGACATTTAAGATGTAGTAACCAGATTGACATTCATAAGGTAATTGTTGCTTCTACTACTCATGTGTTGGGTATGACTGAATAAAATATTAACAGAAAAGTATCATTAGAAAAGTTTTCCTGTTGTGGAACTAAAAGGCACATTTTCTCCAAATACCTGTATCTAAATTTTCCCAACCTTATATAATCTACACATGTGAAGATTTAAACAAAGTATCTTTCTTCTTGTGAAAGCTTACCTGAGCTTCTAGGCTGGGTTGGTTCCTTAAAACCTTGTGCTCCTATAGCCCATTACATTTTCCTCCATTATAAACATCATGAAATTGTATAAAACATTTCTATATCCCCAGAAATCAGCATATTTTTCTGTCATAAAATAATTGAGCAATATATGTTTGCTTGTCAAATGAATCAAAGAATCAATCAACACCCTACCAAAGAACTATAATCTATCTCCCCTTAATCCTCACACTGACTGTTAATCTATCAAGTCAGAAAACTTTTGAAACCTGATTTGGATTCTTAAAGAATCTCAGATTCTGGCTGTTTCCTACTATTAAAAATTTAAATGTATCCTAGTTATGTAAATTCAAATTTTAATGAGAACCTTCTCTGATGATCACATAATTGTGATGTGGGAAGTTCATCTAGTGGAGAGTAGAGGAAACTGTGTCCTTAATATGCATTTAAGATGTAGGTAAAAGCAGCTTTGACAATTTTAATTGGGAAATTTTAATCGTCCAAGTAGATCTTAATCAATGATGCTGGTGCACTTCTAAAATAGTTTTTCTGGAAAGCAAATGGACAATGAGTTTCAAGAGCTTTGAGAATGTTAATTCTCTCTGATGCTCATACAAGTGGGGCTGTGTGACCTACTATTCTCTTACTATCTTCAGTTTTTGTGTTCACAAATTGAAGTATACTCTGAATTCAGTTCTTCCACATGTTCCATGAAATAATAATTTCATTTATATGTCTGTAATTTCTTTAATGTTAGAGTGGAAGTTCTATAAGGCTGAGGCCATATCTGCCTTGCTCACTATCATACCCACAGTGATACATTGGTATAATGTATATAATGATATGGACCTACTTTTTTCATTTAATAGCATTTTGTGATTATTTTAAAACAATTTTTGAAAAGCAAGTAAACATTTCTTACTGGCATGGTAGCTTGAGCAAACAACAAATATGTTGAAAAAAAGAGAATTAAAAAAAATGAAACAGAATATTCAAGAACTGTGAAATTACAAAAGGTATAACATATACATCATGGGAATACTGGAAAAAGATTTCCCAAAATTAATGTCAGAAGTAAAACCACAAATCCAGATAGCTCAGAGCAAGACAAATCTGAAAGATATACATTGAGGCATATCATATTTAAACCACAAAAATTTCAAAGGCAGAGAAAATCTTGAAAGAAGCTGGGTGGCAGTGAGGAGGGTGAAACACCTTACCTGTAAAGGAATAAAGAAAAAAGAGTTACAGTGGACTTGCCTTCAGAAACTAAGCAAGCAAGAAAAGAATGAAGGGATACATTTAAAGTGTTGATAGAAAAAAACACAAAGCAAAATTCAGCAATCTAAAGTTCTGTATCCAGTGAAATTATACTTCAAAAGTAAAGAAGAATAAAGACTTTCTCAGACAAAAACCTCTCCAATTGACTAGCTTTTGAATATGAAACTCAGTATTTAAACATCAAAAGTGTAATAGAAATTTTTGCTCAGAGTGTTCCTATACTTAGCAGACATTCTGAGCCTCTAGGAGATCAAGGATTCAGCCTCTTTCTCTTTGTCAACTTGCTTTATCCTATTCTTTAACTTAAAAATTTCTGCTTTCCTTAAGGAATAATTTTCAGTATTCACTGAAACTAAGTGAATATTCATTATTTATGGAAAGTCTAATAACCAACCTGCATTCCACCTACTAATCTGATAGCAATATACAGTGCCCCATAGTGACAAAACCTGATTAGAAAATGCAGAGAAGATGGTAAGATTGAGCAAGTCTAATAAGAATTCATATTGGATTAAATAATAAAAATGAATATGATATTCAGTAAGAAACTAAACCTTAGTCTTTAAGCTTTTCAGCAGGATTGATAAATTAGAATGACATGAAGCCACAAAATAGAATGATGTTAGTTTCCATTTTGATTAGAAATTCAGCTTTAAAAACAAAAAAGACTCTTGCACTAGAATGTTTATTGTAGTAAATTCATAATAGCAAAGATGTGTAATCAACCCAAGTGCCCATCAATTCATAAGTGGATTAATAAAATGTGTTATATGTACACCATGGAGTACCACTCAGCCATAAGAAAATGAATTAATAACTTTTGCAGCAATCTGGATGGAACTGGAGACCATCGTCCTAAGCAAAGTATCTAAAGAATGGAAAAACAAACACCACATGTACTCACTATTAAATTGGAACTAACCAATCAGCACTCATGCACAGATGGAAGTAAAGCAGAACAGAAATCATGTAGGTGGGAGGGGGGAAGGGGGTGGGTGAAATCATACCTAAAGGGTACAATTTACACTATTTGTGTGATGGGCACATTTATAACTTTGATTGAAGTAGTACAAAAGCAATCAATTAACCAAAACATTTGTGCCCCCATAATATTCTGAAATTTAAAAAAAAGTTTACAGAAAAAAATAAAAGTGTGTACACAAGTACGAGCACACGCACACATAAACACAATACATCATTAGAATCCCAAATATTGTCTGCATAAATTTTGTATCTATTGTTTGAAAAAAACGTATCTCTATCTTTTTTTGATAAGTCTTAACTCTAGCATAGCTTATATACTAAGTTTTAAATTAGATGGGTTAAAGAGTTATGCACTTCCACAACCATTTATTTTCCCACATACTTACTATAATCTTATTTTTGGAATTAATTCCTTTTTCTCCAATTACCCTTCATTTTCTTCTGTAACTGTATGTTCAGTCTCTAGTTTTAGTAATCCATTCTGCAAATTCTATTATCAGTGAAATTGATAAGCAAGGTGCTATTGATGATTGACTCAGAGCATCACTGCTATCAGAAAGCATGACTCTAATTACATTCCTTATTGGGAGTTCAATCTTTATGTAAGGAAGACTGCACAGTGTCTTTTATTATACAGAACCTTGCAATAATTACTGAACAATGTTGGTGATGGGTAATAAAAAGTTTAATTCAGAAATACCCCTAAATGAATAAATACCCCCACTGTGCTCATGTTTCTAAGAGTTTATTTTTTTGTTGGAATTAAAACTAGGCTGTGCATTGCAACTTTTCTGGTTTCTTGGAGAATACACATACACACATACACATATGTAGCATTCTTACTGCCCCAGAGGAACTTTCTTTCTCAGAATCCATTTATTGACAGACATTTAGGGAAAAGATAACTCAAAAATTCATAAGCATTTAGAGAAATATGTGACAGCAAAATAAGTTCAAATAGTTTTAGGTAGTTAGAGCTTCTTGTTCTTCAAGAAACAATGATTGGTTTCCTACTTTTGGTATAACAAGGTACCCCGTACAGCTACGGTCCCCAATACCCTGGCCACAGACTGGTGCTGGTCCATGGCCTGTCAGGAACCGGGCTGCACAGCAGGAGGGGAGGAGTGGGTGAGTCAGCAAAGTTTCATCTGCATTTACAGCAGCTCCCCATAACTTGCATCACCGCCTGAGCTCTGCCTGCCGTCAGATCAGTGGTGGCATTAGATTTTCATAGGAGCACAAACCCTACTGTAAACTGCTTATGAGAGGGATCTAGGTTGCACGCTCCTTATGAGAATCTAATGCCTCATGATCTGAGGTGGAGCTGAGGTGGTGATGCTAGTGCTGGGGAGTGGCTGCAAATGCAAATTATGATTAGCAGAGAGGTTGGACTGCACAGAGACCATAATAAATCAGTTGCTTGAAGACATATCAAAACCCTATCAGTGAGAGGCAAGTGACAGTTAAGCTGCATCTGGTGGCAGGCTTTATGGTGGCAAGTGAGCATCTTACCATCCTCCCACCCTTGGTCCGTGGAAAACTTGTCTTCCATGAAACCGATCCCTGGTGCCAAAAAGGTTGGGCACCGCTGCCGTACAGGACCTAATCCTTATGCAGATGAGAACTACATACTCTGGACTATTTTCTTTTTTGAATGAACAATGACACTAAAAAGTGAACAGCAGACAGATTCTTTGCAGGGTAATAACTTGGAAGAAAGGATAGCATAGATGATTTTCTATTTTTGAGGCTTTTAGTCAGGCAGCTGCACAAAGAGCAGCTAAACCTTTTATAGAGAACGTATGATCTTTGTGCCCCGAAGAACCAGAGAACAGAATTTCATGCAACTAACAGATGCTTGAAAGTGAGGGAGCATCAAGTGAAGGTGAGACTAGAGGAAAAAATGACCCACATTCTGTATATAAACTCTGCTCAAATCTCTGTTTCACTCCTGCTCATGATAAACTTTCACACAGGTTCATGATAGACTACAGCAAAGGATAAACACACGAAACTAAAGTGAGATGTCAGATATAGAATTTTCACTTGAATTCCTACAAGTTAATTTCCTGCTAAGACAATGAAAAGAATAACAAAAAAATTAAAAATTTTACAAATAAATCAAAGTCTTAAGCCTTCATAATATAATGCTCAAGATACAATCCAAAATCACTCTACATATGAAGAACGAACAACTTTTGACCTATTTGGATTAGAAACAATCCTGTGATAACCAATATGTTACAATTAGTAGACAAGTACTTTTAACATCAGTTATAAAAATATTCAAAGATTGAAGAGAAATTATGCTTAAAATGAATAAAACGAATGGAAATGTCAGAAAGAAATAGAAACCATAAAAAAAGAAAAAAATGGACATATCTGAAAAAATACAATATCTGATATTTTTAAAAAGCAAACTCTTAATAAATAATGTGGATAAGAGAAAATCAGTAAACTTGAAGATAAATCAATGAAAACAGAGAAAAACATAAAAAAAAAAACCAGAACCTGAAGAATGTGTGAAACCATATCAAAAGAAATAACAGATGCAATTAGAGTCCTAGAAGAAGACAAGAGAGAGAATGGGGTAGGAAATATATTTGAATAAATATTGTCCAACATTTTTCCAATTTGAGAAAATGTGTAAATTTAAAGATTTATGACATTTTGCAAACATCAAGCAAAATAAATATGAAGAAAACCATGCCTAAGGCACATTAGTCAAAACTACAAATGCCAAAGATAGAAAAAAATTTTGAAAAGAGACAAAGAAAAGTAGTACTTTACCTATAGATAAATAATAATTTTAATTAACACTGATTTCTCATTAGAAAATCTACAGGGAAGAAAGCAGTGAACCAAAATTATGAAAGTATTTTTAAAAACCGCTCTTTGTTCTATAACGAACAAAATTATCCTTTAAGAATGAGGGTGAAATAAGGCCATTTTTCAATAAAGAAGAAAAACTAAAATGATACATTTCCAGCAGACCAGCACCGTAAGAAATGTGAAAGGAAATTTTTCAGGCTGAACAGAAAGTATGTACAAGAAAAGCCCATATCTTGAGGAAGATATGAATAACATTGGATATAGCAAATATCTAGGTAAATATAAAATATTTTTCTTTCCTCATAATTTTTAAAAAATATGTAGAATGGTTTAAAACAAATATTATTGCATTATCCTAGGTGATTTATCATTTTATTTATATGTGATATATATAGCATCTATAATATAAAAGATGGCTAGAAGTTTTGTACATTTTATGTTAAATGGTACAATATTAACACTAAATACACAAGAAAATGAAGACTATTTAATATTGTGATCCCTAAAGCAACCACTAAACATTAATGTAAATGGTCAATGACTTTTTTAATGTAAAAACTCAATAATAACATTAAAATGGAATATCAATAGTACATAATCCAAAAGAATGCAAAGAAAAGAACTAAAAAATAGAAGTCAGTGATAAATGGAAAACAAATAGAAAAAGAGTAGACCTAAATCACAACTATGTCAATAATTACATTAAATATTAATGGACTAAGCACTCCAATTAAAAGTCAGTGATTATCAGAATGGATTACAAAACACAAAAGACTGTACTATCTGTTGTCTATAAGAGATTTCCTTTAAATTAGAGACATAGATAAGTTGAAAGCAAATCAATAGAAAAAGGTTTGTCATGCTTACAGTAAGCCTAAGAAAGCAGAAATGGCTATGTTAATACCAGGTAATCTAGTACTTAAGAGAAAAATATTTCCAGAGGTAAAGAAGGATATTTCATAATGATAAAATGTTCAATTTATCAAAGTAAATACAATTATACATGTTTATGTGTCTAATACGAGAACTGACAAAATTAGAGGGACAATTTCACAATTACAGTTTGAAATTTTAACACCCACTCTTGTCAATTGATAAAGCACCTGGACAAAAAGAATTACTAGATAGATAATTTCAAGAGCAACGCCAAGCATCTTGACCTAACTGATATTTATAGAACACTGCATCCAATAACTAAAGAAAATACATAATTTTCATGGACATATGGCATTTTCGCCAAGACAGGCAGTATGTCGGGATATAAAGCAAGTTCCAATAAATCGAAAAGAATTAAGTTATACAGAGTATGTTCTGTAGTTATAAGTGATTTAATTAGACATCAAAAACCATAAAATACATAAGATAGCCACAAATATTTTCAAATCAAACAACGTACCTCTAAATGATCTGAGTCAAAGAAAAATTACAAATGAAATTGGGGATGGGTGTATACCTACAGGAGGAGTGCGATGTGCACTGTCTGGGGAATGGACACGCTTGAGGCTCGGACTCGGGGGATTGGGAGGGACATGGGCAATATATCATGCAGAACTTTTGTACCCCCATAATAAGCTGAAATAAAAAAAAATGAAATTGAAAAATATTTCAAACTGAATGATAATAATGAGTCAACATATCAAAATTTGTGGGGTACAGTTTAATCAGTGATAAGAGGGAAACAACAGCTTTAAATGTTTATATTAGACATGAAATAATGATCATTCTATATCAAAGATAAGGAGAAATTCAACAGAATGAGATGAATTTTAAATCCCCTATGGTTATAACAGATAATCTGATGTTTTGGGAAAAATGAAATTTAGACATTTTATCTTTTCAATATTTTTTTTCTATCAGCCCAAGAAAGTCCCAATATTTAATTAACTAGACAAATTTGGAATGAATGTAGTTACTTTTTCCATTTCTTTCTTATCTCTCTAGCCCTCATCACTTGGTTATGGGTCCTTGATCGGTGGTCCCTAAATATATGAGGTTAAATTAATTCAGTCCTCTTCTTGTTCTAATATCTATATTAGTACTGATACCAACATATCAGTCCTGTAGAATTTTCTGAAGATTAAAATGTAACAGCTCTTAAAGATTGAGGGGAGCTATTTCTACAGACATTTCTTACCAAAACCAAACTTCACCTCATGGAGTAAGTGAAAAAATGTATATCTGGTTCATGGATGTCCTTCAAGTGAAGCTAAAAGTCGAGCTCAAGACTTTTATATGTGTTTCCCAGATCTTAATCTTTGAAACTACTCATTTAAATGTCTGGATTTAGTTAACTCAGGATGAGAAAGAGAACTTGTATGATCCTCACACTGAAGGTTGATATCTGAGAGTGGGAACTAACCCTTAACCTGACCAAAGAAAACATCATTTCCAAGTCACAGACATGAGACAAACTCCTAGAGATGGAAAAAAATTAAGGTTTGCATTTTTTACAATATAAGTTTTAACAAGTTTGTAATGGGTTTGCCTCATTTTTAAACAATGAGAAAATGGAAACCTAGAATAGACAAAATCTTGATTTTAATCTCTACCTTTTTATGCCATACAAACACAATCAGGTAACATCTAAAGTGGTGCTTTCTATCCATAAGATATTTAGCTTGCACAAACAAGATATTGCAGTAGTGGTGGTCTACTAGTTCTACTTTTTTCCATTATTTTATTTGGTAAAGAAATACAGTGTAAATACTCCTTCCTTACTGGGTACTTAAAAAAAAAAAAGAAATATAGTGTATGGCATATACATAATCTAGTTAAGCTGTCATGGTGTAATGGACACATTTAATTTCTAAAAATGTCATTGGTGCTTTAGAATTTGTGGGAAAACGTGTCTAACCTATAAGTGCACTAGCTTTTATTGCATGGAAATTATAGTATTGAGCGAGGGATTAATATATTATTATTATGTGATCTATTATGGGAGGTCTTTTAGGAGATTATTGTCCTGTTTGAGGGGATGGGACAAAAGACTTAGGGTTCTTAGTATTAAATTATTTCTTAAGGATAAATGTATTAATTACCACTATTTTATAAAGCAGTGCCCATACCACATATCTCTCCTGTTGGTAAACTGTATTTAGTGAGAATCCTTGGAGATGTCAGAAAAAAAATAGCTGCTTAAAAATAGTATTTGATTGAGGTAAAAAATCTAGGAAGACTAGATTCTGGGTAGCAATCAACAAGATGGCACCTGAAACCCATGACTAAAGTTGACATAGGGGTGTAAAATAGATCCAGATTGTCTTTTCTGGCAATATATTTGCCATGGTCATATCATAGAAATCAGATTGTCTTCTTGACTGATTTTAGTATCCTTTCTCTCTCTTTTTCTTTTTCCATTTTTCCTCTTTGGATGTAAAGGTATTGGTAACTGCAGAAACTACAGCAAGAAAATAGTGCATCCATAAAGCAAAATCTCAAGGAAAATAAATCAGAAATTGTCTTTAGAAAGGATCCTCTGACTTGAAAAGTTTATTTCTAGAATGCTTATTTTTTCAAAGAATACAGATAGATAATTTTGGAAAATTTATTACTGTGTACTATTTTTATAAAAGAGCATTGATTTTTTTGTATTGTTAATTTACTTATTTATTCCAAGAGATTAGCATAAAAATACAATGAGATAATTGGGAGGGGGAAAGTGGATCACAGTTAACACTTTCTTTAATATTAGGCTTACTTTATATATGTTCTAAGGATTATATATGTTTATTCAATCATCACACACACACACACACAACCTGTAATATTTTAAAGGCAGGTAATATTATCCTACTACATTTACAGATGAGGAAACAGATGAGGTTCACAAGGATTTGAAAGTGACTTGCCAAGAATACATGAATAATCGATGGTAAACTGGAATTTGCTCTTGGGCAATTTAGTTTAGAACCTGTACTCTTAACCACTCTATTATATTAAGCGACTGTCCTTCATGAATTAAGTATTGACATTCTGTGAAGAGCTTGACATTCATATTCAACTACTGGCCTCAATAAACCAGACCTCAAATTTCTCTGTTCAGAAAATCTCTGTTAATAGGTTGTGACTCCTAGAATATGCCCCATCTCCACATTGATTTTTACTTCCAAAAAGAAATGAGTTCTTTGAGTAAATGATCATTAGATATTTAAGAGCACAAAATTATATGATTCTGAAAATAATTACCAATGTATCATTATCTAGATTTCCTTTTGATTACCTATTATTTAACTACTTTACATTTCTGAGTTTATGTTCATAGACAGGAAGAATGGTAATACATTTAAAGAGTCTTCTTGTAATGAATTCACAAACATTTTGTGAGAAAGGAAAAATATTAACAAAAAAATAATGGTTGCATTACCATTGGTTATTCAATTAATCCTAAAATTGCAAATAATAAACGTTTCAATATATAAAGTAAAATGATCATAGAAATGGTAATATTCACAAAAAGCATTTATCACAATGACATTGAACTATTACTTTTATTTAGGACCAGTGTGAATTTTTAGTGATTGTTTCACACTGCTTCTTATTGTGAGTAGAGAGCAAAATCTACCAGAAGAAAATGAAGACAAATTACAGAAGCATATAGATTTAAATACCAAAGCCTATTACAAAGTTATTTTCCCAAAGTAAAAAATCTATAACATTTTCACATTGTATGTAATTTTAAATTATGTTTGTTTTAACATGAAATAGTAGATTATTTTGACATAACGTGTTTTATTAAATCCAATTGCCTTTGATATTTCGGATTGCAATATTTCACTAAGGAATATTTAACCTTATACTATATTATGTTCTTGAATATATGTATACATACTGCATCATCGTAAGCCTCATAATTTGACAATCTGCAGTTTGTTTATTTTTTTGTTTGTTTTCTGTCAGAAACTTCTCAAAAATCTTATTAATCATAGCAAACCTTTGTTTTCTTATACATAACTCTCCTAATTGCTCATATGATTTTGAAGAACATTCTGCTGCCACATAGCATTCAAAAATATGTGACAAAGGAAATGGTAGGAAAATACTATTTTCATGATTTTTTTAAGTGGGAAATTGCCTGATAAGGGAGGGGGGACACCTGATTAATAAAATAACTTCCTAAGACATTCCAATAGCCAGGTTAGGGCAATTTCAATTAAAGTAATTGAAATGCTTAACATACCAAAACATTTTTTTTCCAGAGTAGTCCTGATACTATCTGTTCTGTCATAGAGTAGGATTCACCTGCTACCTTTCCTGTTATGTTATCAGTATCCTACCATTTTCCCTCCCATTTCCTCTCTGGGCAGTTTTCTGGCCCAGCTCAATTAAAGGACAAATCCATTGCAGTCTGCAGCCTAGGAATTATAATGAAGTCAGCTGTCAAACTCCTATCTCACAGCTGCCCCTCTGTGGGTAATCTGATGGCCACTTGTCAGCTGTTTCACCCAGTCAAACACAGACAAAGGGCCTCTGATGGCCTGCTTTATTCTAATCAATCTACATGGAGGCAGATGTTGAAATCCCAACAGGAAAAGGTATAATTAGATTTAGCATTCAGAACTGCCTTCTCCTATTGATATATCAGATCTCTCTGAACTCGATATCCTTTTGCAACCATGAGGCAAATGACTTTCTGTTTATTTTTCTCCTTCTGTCATTAAAAAATAGTGCTTTAAAATGATATTTGTGGGTACAGAATATTGCTCAGTAGAATATACCAGAATACAATAAATTATTTGGTCTCTCAAGATGGAAGAAATCTGGGTGATTTAGGTTTTCTTAAAGAGATTTCTATAATTTTATAAATATTCCAAAGTGAGCCAGAAGAATCAAAAAGCTGTTCATTCATTCTTTTATTTTTTTTCTCTACAAACCAGAATGGATAGTGGCAAGGAAAAAAAAAATTAGTGTTTTTTTTTTTTTTTTTTTTTCTCCTAGAGTAATTAGGCAGAAGAGCAAAGTGCAAGATTTGGTTGAGAGAAATAAACAAACTTGATACCAGTTATATTCTAGGTTTTCTGTTCTCCAACCACAAAGATTGTAGTGAAGTTGCCTGTTTTCTTAATGTAACACTTCTCTTTTTTAATGAATAGCTTAATATGTATTCTATTTAATGTATTTGAAACTTTTAAAAATATGATTTTGATTAAACAATTACTGTCACTCTCTGACTGCAGAAGTTATGTCTCCTATGTTCTCGAATAAGATAAACATATCAATGAAAATCTAGCTTTGAACAAAATAGTTAGTCTTCTTACTGAAATCTACAATTTCCATTTCTAATGTCTTTCTCAAGGTAGTAAATGTTTCTTGATGATATGTACATATTGAGTACATGAAAATAATTATTTCTTAAAGACCTGACCATAAAAATGGTTTGCGGAGCCAGCCCACTTATTATCTGCTTTAAAAAAGGAACAGAAATATTCATGATTGCATATCTGGGGTTCTTTTACACTGAGAATTAGTGTCTTCCCCACCCCAAGTTCTAGTTATTAAATCACTTTCACCTCAGGTGTTTTCCTTTAGATTAATTTTGACTCTAGTTATCAAAATATAACTTTATTATCTTTAGTAACCTTTTAAAAGCCAACATCACATTAAAATTCTGAAGTAAAAAAGCAGTGTATATTTTCCCTGCATATCAAATCGCTGAAAGACATTTTTCGGTGACTTGGAGCACTAACTTTACAGTGGTTTTTACAATTATTTAAAACATCAATATGTTTCTGAGAATGATACTCTAGATTGAAGCTCCGTTCCAAGTATTTTAATTGCTGACATTGGAAGAAACACAGAAAGATAACATAAGATTCAAAAGAAGATAAGGCCAACTCTTTGGTGGCAAAATATTCAATGACATTTAATAATAAAACTTTCTTTGAAGACAGTACTAAAAGAAAGGAGCAATTATAGAAACTGGGGTGTTGTTAAGAATTCGGATTTCAAGACTACAGTGATCAGTGATCTTTTCATATGAAAATGATATCAATGAATGCTTTGCTATCTTTGAAGATCAAGATGGGGTGTGTGTGTGTGTGTGTGTGTGTGTGCGTGCCCCTGTGAGAGAGTGCTTTAAGAATGACACGAGTTTGATGTAAAAAGAGATGAGGACATGAGCATTCTGCCATTCCTGGTATAATCAATATCTGCCTATCTTTTGTCTGGCCCCTGAGCACAGCCCTAAAGCTGATTTCTAAAAGAAGAGTAGGCTGTCATAGAGATAAGAATGAAAGCTTGTACCTGCCTTGGGGTTTGTGTGTGAAAATGGTGGTGTCAGGATGCAGGAAGCGGGGGTGGCCCTGTAATTTTTGTGTATTGTCCTAACCTTACAACAAAAGAAGATCCTTAGACTAAGATAGCTGCTAGAATCAAAGTTTAGATAATGATTCTTTTTGGCAAAATTGATTATTTAAAAAATATCCAGGTAGCTCAATGTTCTTCTATATGAGTGGTTTTCATAGTTCCTTTTGAGACCCCTGGAAATCCCCGACACCTTTCAGGGTGTCTGAGCTATCCTCATAATAATACTAAAGTGCCACTTGCCTTTTTCATTCTATTTCTCCATGATTATAAAGTGGAATTTTATAGACAGCAAATGAAATATGCTCTGTGTTTTTCAATTCTTCATTTGTAAGTTCTAACATAGTAAGTGGCAATGGATTTAACCCACATAAGCAAAAGCTCTTTTGGATCTTCAATAATTCTGAAGAATGTTGCAATTGACTGAATTATGTCTCCCTGCCCCAATCCATATGTTGAAGCCTTAACTCCTAATGTGACTGTATTTGGAAATAGAAGTTTTAGGAGGTAAGCAAGGTTAAATGAGGTCATGAGGATGAGGTTCAAATCTGACAGAATTAGTGGCCTTATAAGAAGAGGAAGAGATATCTGTTCCCGTCTCTCTCTCTCTCTCTGTCTCTCTCTCTCCCTCCATAAGCACAGAGGAAAGGTCACATGAGGACACAGTAAAAAGATGGCCATTTACAAGCCAGGACAAGAGCCCTCCCCAGAACTTGGCCAGGCTGGCACCCTGATCTTAGACTTCCTACCTCCAGAACTGTGAAAAAATAAATTTCTATTGTTTAAACCACCAAATTTTATGTTATTTTATTATTGTAGTGCAAGGAGACCAAGACAAGTGTAAAGAGATCCTGTAAACAAAGATTCTGAGAACCGCTGTTCTAGATTAACAAAGTTATGATATTGGAGCCCTTTCTAGGCTCAAAGAAGAAAACAAAAATCCATGATTTTCTTTGACTACAATTACGTCTTTGAACAAAAAGGCTAACACATTGTGCTAATAAATCTTTTAAAATGTTGCAGTCTTTGCCATAATAATAGATTAGGAAAGAAATCTGTAATAACTCCCTACTTACTCCAAAATTCTTAGCTCTGCATTCAAAGCCCTATGCTTGGGACTTCAATCTATTCATTTAACAGTACCTCCTACTGTTCTTATCTTTAAATCTCTTCTTTAGAAAGGAAATCTCAAATTCCTTTGAGTACGCACTGCTCATACTAATATCTGCCACAGTGCTCATGCAATATTATCACTGTATATTAATATTTCAGATTGTTCCTTTCAACTTAAAGAACTTTCTCCACTACCATCTCACTATGTGCATTATCACAAGCTGTCTTCTGAGGAATTCAGGAGCCAGAGCACTCTGTATGTATGCATTAGTGCTACAAATCTAAAACATCGTCCTGCATTTTTAAAGAGGCTCATATTAGTACCACTTTGGACTAAAAAAAATCTGAGATAATGACTCTTTTTCTACAATGTACTATGTATTGTATAGAGATTTTAATGTACCATTCTTCATAATCTAAAATGGGTTCTATCAAAGAGGACACTGGCATAATGGGGAAAAGTTTTCACAAGATATTCTTTTCCATTTTGCATCTATTTCCTCAATTTTCTCCACAGTGAGGCCTGTGCTGTCCATCTACTTCAGTGGTGAGGGTAAGGCTATGCAAAATAAGGATTTTCAAATCTGAAGCAAAATTATAGAATTCAAACCTAGAATTTGTGAAGATCAATAACAATTTTTCAAATTCTTATATCTCCTCCTATAGACTAGAATAATCCAAAAGGTCCATGTCATTACCTTTTGAGGGTGATTTCATTATGCTGAGCTAACGTAATTTAGGCATTTCAATGTTTTGGTTCCCAGTGTGTTATTGAGTGTACTTAGAGATTCAGTAAAGAAGGCCTGGCCGTGGTTTTCCACAATGGTAAATCTGTTATTGGTGAGCATGTTTGCTCATTCTAAAAAATATTGAGTTAAAAAATGCAGAATTGTGGCTTATGAGAAAAGATTGTCAATCACATTATTATTGTAATTGTTAACCAATTAATAGATCTTTAATTTTAAGGGATTAGTGATTTCACCAAGGGTCTAAAGACATCAGAGAATATACATTACGAGAGACTATTACCTGAGTCCAGGGAGCAGTCTGGTTAGTGTGACTTTGCAGAGAAATAAATTTCTCAGTTTGGGACTTTTATGGTGAGAGATACTAGAAACTTCATTCATGAACAAAACAGACTAGGTAACTAGGAAATTCAGGAGTGTAACTAGCATTGGGTGGGCATACTGATCCAGGGCTCTGAGTTATTTCTTTAGGGTCCTTTTTCCATTCCTTGGTTTTTCTTATTCTCACCTGTCTTGTTTTTATACAAGCAGACTTACTCCATTTGGTGGGAAAAATGACTGCTGACAGGCCCAGGCTGTGTCTTCCCATGTGGTCCCCATTTTTCATGCTCTAGTGCAATGTGACCTTGCCAATGCCCCATCAAGACGTAGACTTTAATCTGCCCCAACTATCACCACCAGCTGGATCTGGGCTGGCCTTAATGATGTGCCTGTGATTAAGAGAATGTAAAGGAAGTGATGTTGTGTGACTCCCCGGGCTCCCTCAGAAAAGGCTGAGCAGGTTTTGTCTGGGTCTCTTATAACTACATGCAGACTGGTACCAGTCCGCGGCCTGTTAGGGACCAGCCGCACAGCTCCGCCGCCGCCCTACCCACCCTCCCCCTATTCGTCCTCCATGAAACTTAGGAAGCAGGGGGCGGCACAGCAGGAGGTGAGCAGAGCAGCAGGGCAAGTGAGAAAGCTCCATCTGTATTTACAGCCACTCCCCATTGCTTGCATCAACACCTGAGCTCCGCCTCCTCCTACCAACCTACCAACCGGCCCCACCAACCCCCACGCCCCAACCCCTGTCCATGGAAAAACTGCCTTCCATGAAACCAGTCCCTGGTGCCAAAATGGTTGGGGACTGCTGTCTTACAACACTTCCTCTCTGGACCATCCCTCTAGGTTCACTTTATTCTGGAACTAAGCCACCATTCTATGAGGATCCCAAGACACATGGGGAGTCCACATATAGGTACTGGGTCAACAATCACAACTGTACTCAGCCTTCAAGTCATCCCAGCCCAGGTCCCAGACATACAAGTAACTGAAGAAACCTCTAGATGATCCTGGCCCCTACCCTGACCCAGCAATTCAAGTCTTCTAAGCAAAAGCTCCAGACATTGTAGAACAAAGAGACAAGTCATCCTGTTCTGTCCTTTCAGAATTCCTAAACCACAGAATACTTGATCACAAGGAAATGGTTGCTTTTTGAAGCCACTAAATTTGGGATGGTTGGTTATGCAGAAATAGATAAACTAGACACAGTAGTGAAGTACATTTTCTTCCAACTTCCAAAACCAATTCCAGGGAAGATTCATTTGCCTAGTTTTTGTCAAAATCAGGAAGGCGAGGCTAGAGTGAGACTGTGATCTTGTGTTACATTCCCAGCCTTGTGACACAGGTGGGGAATTATGATTTTGACATACTCACCAGACCCTAAGGAATGGGAGAAATGTTCCCTAAAAGAACCAGCAGAAAGAAAACAAGAACATATGCTGGACAGAAAAAAATACATGTATTAATAGTGTACTTCCCAGATATCATCAGGATCTGGGCATTGACCACTTAACTCAAGGAGTTATTTCACCATGAGGCCTCAGCAACCTAGATAGGATGCCCAACATATCTAGTCAAGCTTTGCCATTAAAACTGGTTGTAGGTTTCTCACCATCTTCTAATGAGCATTGCTAGAAGAAGCCTTACCCTTAAATGCTCCCATAAAAGCACAGTTAACTACTTCTAAATTCCTAAAATTCCCCAAAACAATTTCAAAATCCTTCACTTTACCTACTCATCCATATTTTTAACTCCCTGGCTTATTATGTGTTTCATACATCTCAGGGACAGATAGACCCACAGTAGAAATTAGATGGAAATTTCACTTTATTATGATTATCCATGCTGAAATTAGAAATTTGGTTGATCCACATGTTAATGTTTTTAACAGAGGGTGAAACATCACACACAAAAAATTAGAGGTGAGTTTTGTTACTATTTAAATGATACCATGTGAATGGACCAACTAAATATTTTCACTTCAACTTAATCTAGAATGAATTCATTCTGAAAGAATAAGATAGGCATTGTTCTCCTCATAATAGAAGTCGATAGAAGAATGGGTAAAGTAATAGCTAACATTTATGGTAGGCTTTCTAATGCAGGAACTGTCAAGAACTTCTCATTTTCCTCCTTTAATCCCAAGAAGAATCTTATGCCAAAATAAGAGGCTAAATCTAAGGACTGGGTTCAAATCTCAGCTCTTCTACTTACTTACTGGGTCATTTAACTATTCAGTGCTTCAATTTTCTATCTGCAAAATGGGATAATAATAATAACCCAGACTTCATTGTGTTGTTGAGAGTATTTAATGAGCTAATGTACCTAAAGGTATTAGAGCACTGCCTGGCTTACTGTGACCTTAATATAAATATTTAGCTCTGTTTTTTCTCATTTTTCTAATAAGGTTCTGAGACTTGAAGAGGTTAACTAACTTAACAAGGTCAAAACTCTTCTTTGCTAAAGCTGGAATTTAAATCCAGACAGTTTAATTCCAGAATTCATGCTTATAACCTCTATGCTAAATAGTCTTCCCCAGAAAAAAAAAGAAAGAAAATAGAGGGGGAAAGTTAGAAGAGAGGTGTTGCTTAAGGAGTGATACTTCAGAAAGTGCTGTTGATAGGGTCAAAACCAAAACTCAGCCACAGGTGTGTAACACTTCACTCTGTAATCACAAGAATTTCGTCAATTAGTCAAAGCAAATATTATTCTTCTTATCTCACAGATAATGAAACTGAAATTAAAAATTTTTAAGAACTTGCTGAAGGTTAAAGTGTTAATGGTTAAATCTCAAATAAACCTGAGTCTTCTAACTGTGGATTCAGGACTATAAACACAGAGAGATCAAGACAGAGAACAGACATTGATCATGATCTTGTGTAGGATGTATTAGACTGTTCTTTAAATTTGTGCTTAATTTTTAGGCTTAAAAACCCAACTATTAAAGCGATTATCATATACCTCTGGAGCACATGTCAATAACTTTTTTCTATAATGGACCAGATCCCAAATGTTTTAGACTGTGGAAGCCAGGACAAACAGTCTCTGTTGCAACTACTTAACTCTGACTTTGTAGCACAAAAAGAGCCAGAAACAATATGTCAATGCATAGGCACAGCTGTGTTCTAATAAAACTTTATTTACAAAAGCAAGCAACAGGCAGGATTTGGCATACGGGCTCTAGTGTGCTGACTTCTGTTCTCAAAGCTGATTTATACCTTGCCGTTAGTTCCTTACCATATACTGCATATAATGCATTCTCCTTTAATACTTGTGAGTGTATGTATTAAATGAAATGCAGTGGTTTTAGCTTTATTTTTCATGCACTGAATAGTTATTGGGCACCTACTATATGCCAGGCACTTTTCTAGGTGGTGGGGAAAATTATTAAAAGACAGACAAGGTCCCTGCTCTGGTAGAGATCATAATATGTACCAGGTATTAGAAGATTAATAAGTGAATTAAACACACACATGAGATAATTATAGAGCAGAGTAGGTAGATGATATGAAGGAGATAAACAAACAGAATGATGTGTTGGAGAATAATTGGGTGAGTTTTGTAGATTTTTTTTATTTGTTTTGTTTTGGTTTTGTTATTGAGATTATCTGTAAGGAGGTTGCTTGTAAGCTGAAACAAGAAGGCAAAACTCCGTGGGAAGAGTGTCCTAGGCAGCAGACTCCTCAGCCAAAAAAGCCGTGGTATGCTGAGTTAGGGAAAGGAAGTTTGTATCAGGAAAAGTGGGGCATGTGCAAAGGCAGTGGGTACAGAATGCAGGGGAAAAGGTAGGAGGGAGGCCAGCTTTTGAAGCACCTTGTTGGTACTTTGTGTTTTATTCTAACGATATGGGAAGCCCTCAAAGAGATTTAAGATGGAAAATGGTATGTTCTAAATTTTGTTCTTAAAAAAAGTTCACTGTAGTTGCTGTATTAATAATGGGTTTGGGGAAGTTTATGATTGAATTTGGATGACCAATAGTAGGATTGGCAGAAATTTAGGTGAGAGAGAGGGATTGCTTGGATGAGAGTGGTAACAATGGAACAGAAAGAGTGGAGAAACTTGAGATTTATGTTGGAGATAGATTCCACTCTTGCTAAAGGGATTCATGGGAAGTAAATAGCATTTATGTTTACTGAAACGAGGCAGAAAAGATTTAGAGAGATTGCGGATGCAAGAGTTCGACTTTGGTAAATGACAAGTAAGTTTGTGATGTTTATAGGACATCCAAGTAGAGTTGCCATATAAGCAGCTGAGTCTGAAGCGAGTCTGAAACTCAGAGAATAAGTCAGAGCTGCAAATATGGACTTAGGAGTCAGAAGCCTCTTTAGATTTTTGGGTTTTAAAGCCATAAGGCAGGAAGGGATCCTTTAAGAATGCGTGTAAATATAGACGGCAAGAGGGGATCTATGCCAGAGCCCTTGGGCCAGCACAACAAACAAGAAATATTTTGGGAGAAGATATTAGCTAAGGAGATTCAGAAGGAACCGACGGAGATGTAGGAGGAAAACCAAAAAAGAGCGCTCTTTGTAGCATCACAAAGGAAGGGTCAGCTCCTATGGCAAAGGCTGCTAAAAGGTCATGTCCAGTGATTACAAAGAAATGCACACTTTAATGGCTTAACTTAGGGGTCACTGATAACCCTGAAAAGAACACTGGTGAGGTGAAGAAAGAAGAGGAACTGGGGTGCATGGAAGAAAGGATTCAAGGTGAGGAAATGAATTCATAAATTCCCTGTGAATAAGGAATTGACACATAGGAGGGGTATGGTGGGGTCAAGGTTGGTTGGTTTGTTTTATGAGGGAAAATGCTGGAGCATGTTTATATGATGATGAGAATGATCCAGTAGAGAAGGGTAAATTAATGATGTAGATGAGCAGATTCCAGAGCACAGAATAGACACAGAAATATTTGTAGCACATTAATATAGAATAATCTCCATTTAGAACTCTGTATACAGCTTTTTAAAAAAGCTATTTTGAAACATATGTTTTGAAATTTGGGATAAGTGAAAGAATGAGCACCATCAGAAGAGAAAAGTTTGTTTTGTACATTATTTATAAATAAATGCAATTAAGGTTGAAACCACAGAGTACTACCTAAGAGAATTATAACCATACATGCTTGAATGAGAACATGAAAATAATTTGTTACTAGCATAGTCATATTGCAACATTAAAATACTGCCAAGTAGTTTTTAAACTAATATAAAAATAATTTATTTTCTAAAAAGCCAGACATCCTCTTCCTCCTCAAACACAGATTGTGTTTATACTTTTAATGTATTTTTCATATTGTGACAGAGATAAACACCAGTCACATCTATATTTGAATTAGGACAAATTTGAGAGAAATATTCAGAGCTATTTAAATGCTTCCTTAGGAGGACTTTATGCCAATATAAATTACAATTATGATGATGATGATCAATATTTATGCTGCCTCTGCCAGTCGTCTGAGCACATTCTGTGGCATTGTGAATGAGGGGCTTATTCATAGGACTAGCTGTCTGCAGCAGGCCATTGAGTGAATCACAGTCGTAATATCATGACACTAATGCAGGCTGAGCGATGATTGGTTTCCACCTCAGTGATGATATAGTTGTGGATGGCTCCATTTCAACAAAAGCAGAGAAAACTCGTTATTTTTATTTATCAGGTGTAGTATGTTGTTGTCACCTTTCTATGTGAAAGCTTTGTTTTTCAGGTGAACTGACTGAGAAGATAATTGAGACATTGACAAGTCATGTTTTTGTTGTTGTTGCTATTGCTGCTGTTGTTTTATTTCTAATTAACTAGATAAGATGCCGTTTGAGTTTTTTGTGTGTTTTCCATTCATTTAAAAATCTGTTTGTCTTGGTTGTCAAATCAAACCAGATATTTATTTTTTAAATTGCTGACGTTTGACCTAAGAATTTGAGGGCAGGGAAGAGCTGGAGCCTGTATAGTGTGGAGATGGCACAGCAGAAGGGTCTAAAAAATAACTAAACTAAGGTCTTACACTAAGATCAAATTGTTGAAGTCAGTCCTTACATCAGGCCTACCAGCCACTGAGCATATTTACTTGTTGAAGTATGTAACTAAGAAGATGATAGGGAAATCACCAAGGACATTGCTTCTCTTCGGCTCTCCCTTGTACTTTACCTATTTTTGGAAACCCATCTCCATGCATCATTACTGGTAACTAAAGGGATTTTGTATTTCAAGCATATAGACATAATGTAGTGGGAAAAGACCTGAGCTTTATCTTCAGAACACGAATTTGAAAATCAGCAGCAGCTTCATGAGATTATATGTTAGATGTGATCACTCAGTGTCTTCCTGACGAAGAGTTTGAGTTTCTTCATAATTAAGGTGGGGAACACGATGACACTTACTTTATAATAGCTCAGGTTGCAGATTAACACACCTTGGTTTCCAAGGCCAGCCCTGTCACAGACATGCTGCCTTACCTTCAGGGAGTCACTTGACATCTCTGAACCTGAGCTTGTTCAATAGAAAAAGAGAACTCATCTCATTCTGCTCATGGAGCTGCTGCTAACTTCACAAGGGATCGAGCAAGAAAATAGATGTAAATTGCTGAGCACTGTATCTTCCAGAGAATACAAACTCAATAAAGGTTAAGAATTTCTTTCCTAATTCTACAGATTTTTATAATTTTAGGATCTATCAACATAGTTCATTTTTTCTCAAGCTTGTGAAATGGACTTAATGATATGTACTATTTCTCTAGGATCTGTCATGAACTAGACTCTCAAATATCTGTTGAATGAAGGAAAGAATAAATGACTATCTGGATGACTGAATAAATGAAGTTGTATTTAACCCCTTTTCATGACTGGACACATGGAATTATAGATGTTAATAACTCAAAAGTCACCTACCTACATGTTGATGGTCGTATGACTAGAATTAGTAAATAATTACATTTCACTGGCAAAATAAAATCATCAGACTTACAATAACAATTCAAGTTTGAAAGACAAAAAAGGTCCCTTTCTATGGAAAATGCATCTAGTTATATCTGATGCCTTCTTAAACTATCTGATTAATACTCCCCCAAAACTAATTGGAAAAATATTAAATACTAACTTATGCTGTTAGCTTAAAATTAGATGCCTATAATGACACTGAAATTTGTATTCCTTACATAAATCCATATATCTACATTATTAACTAGTGTAGAAAAGTCTATCTGAGTCCTCTAAATGGTTTTTATTCCTATGTATCATGGACTTTTGTTTATATTTATTTCGGTGTTTAAAACAAGGGCAATAATGATATTCCTAAGAATACTCAGAAGTCATTATTTTCTAGGTTCTTTATAATTATTTTATATATTGAAAGTTTATTTTCTTCTGAGAACTACTGAAAAAATAAAACCAAACTAAAGTCATCAAATAAACCCCACATTCAATCTGTACTTTGATTCCTTAAAATAACAAGAGGGAAACTGTTTCTAAGCTCAATGACTAAGAGTTTCTGTTAATGAAACCCATTTGTTGGTTGGGCAATTGAAGAAAATATGAACACTTTTAAAGAAAAGACAGGAAACTGAAAAAGTTCTAAGTAAAAGTTGATTACAAAAAAAACTAATGAAAATAAAGTAAAATTTTATATTTAGCAAAGTACTGTGTAGATTGGTGTACAGATGCAGTTATGGCAGCAGACTGGACATTGATTGCACTTCCCAGCAGGGAAGAATAAGGAAAAAATTACTAAACTGAGGTTTGATTTGCCCTTGTGTTTTAATTTCAAATTCTTTGCAGTGGTGGGACAGATAATGCTAAAAAAAATCGACTCAATGTCTCTTATTAGAAATCTAAACATAATTGTGAAATTAATTTCCTTATGTTAATTTATAAAATTAATTTCCTACTAACAAATTCAGACTGCCTACCTTTATCTCTTAATGATAACAGCAGTCAATAATAATTGTGAATAGTATGATAGTGATTAAAATTGTCAATTGTTTATAGCAGGTTTTCAAATAACATTTCATTCAAAGTCATTTTGTTATAATGTTAATGAGAAAAAAAATCAATGGCTGGTCAGGGCCATTGACTATGTGATGTGTGCATGTTCTCCCCATGCCGATGTGGCTTTTCTCTGGGTCCTCTGGTTTCCCTACATCCCAAAGAAGTGCACATTAGGTTCACTTGCCTGTCTATGTGGTCCCCTTCTGAGTTAGTGTGTGTGTGTGTGTGTGTGAGTGTGCCCTGCAATGGGATGGTATCCCATCCAGGGGTGTTTCCCCCCTGGCACCCTGAGCTGCCAGGATGGGCTCTGACCACCAGGATCCCAAACTAGAATAAGCGGGTTGGAAAATAAATGAATGAATGAAGACAAATTATTGTAAAATAAAAATTCATAAAGTATACAATAATCATACAAATGCACAACAATAAATGATACACTAGGAAAGTGCTCACCCAGCTGCCATATTTTTTCTTGTATGTTTTGGAACTATGTGGTGGTAGGAAGGGCTCTTTACAATTTTCACTTTGAAAACATTAACTCCTTGATTTAACCTACCATCCCTGTGACTGCAGTCCTCATTGATTCACCAAAAATTGGGTAAATACTTATCTTACTTTTTTATTAATCTTTATTAAATGTATGCATAACTTACATTTATTTCAATGTTTAATATTAGAAATTGTTTTGAGTCTTTATTTGAAATTTTGGTGATGTTTTTGTGACCAGAAATATGCCATAGGAACTTAACTCTGGGTTCTATCAGTCTATGGTAAAATTCATTTTGTTATGTGTCTTTTCACTTAAAGTTGTGGTTTCCAAGAACCTATTGATGATGCTAAGTGAGGACTAACTGCATTGCTAAATTCATGATCTAAGACTTTTCTTTGAAGGGAATGAAATTATTGTAAAAATAATATAGATAATTTAGGAAAAATTGGAATATGAGTATTTAGAAAAAGAAAATGAGGAGTGAAAACTTTTTTGTGATTATAATGGTAAATTTGAAAAATCCATTGCCTTTTCTACCTTTTTATGTTTTGGCAATGATGCAGTTGTGAAAACCAAGACCCAGGAATCTCATGACTATTAGAGTTAAACATAAAACATCAGTGGAGGGGAGGCGGCCAAGAGGTCAGACTAGAAGCAGTCTGCACACCTTGTTGTCACAGAGGATGGAAAGTGGCAACTGCATATTCACCTTCAGATTCATTGTCTAAGAGAGAGCACTGGGAATCAACAGAGAGGCAAAAGGAGGCCCCCAAAGTGAAGGAGAGGGAAGAGAGGCTACCCACTCTGTGGGAATGGAAGTACACAGGGAAGGCACCCACATATGGGGAAGGAGAGAATCCTGGGGCTCCGCACTTTCACTACTTTCACCATGGACATTACTATCCGAGCTGTGGGAGGGACCCTCCACTGCAGCAGGCTCCAGGATTGACATGGGGAGCTGAGTGAAGACTGTCCGGTGGTGTTGCACTGGAGAGAAGGCACAGTGGGGACCCACTGGCTGGTAAACTTGGACACTGTGGCTAGCACCAATTTGAGATCCCAGACCCAGAGCACTGCATCTACCCAGGGGTCAGAGCCATTGCTGCTGCCTCTCTATCACCCCTACCAGGCCAAGGAAGGAGCAGGGAGGCTGAGCACTCTTGTGAGTTCCGTAGGCAGGAGCTGCTCACCCCCACTACTGCCAGGGAACCTGGGCAAGGCAAACATTTGGGCCACCAAGGGCCAACATCACCTGGATACTTGAGCAGGGCTGCACTGAAGCTGGTGTGGGCTGACAGTTGCCACCACTTGTGGACATAGGTGGGGCTACGCTTAAACTGGCATGGGTGACAATCGTTGCCACCCACAGTAGTGGGTGGGGCCACACTCAAGCTGCTATGGGTGATAATTGCTACTGCTGACAGAACTAGGTGAAGCAATCACTCACTCTGCAGCATGCAGACTGCCAGTGACAACCACAGGGGAACAGTGAGACTGTAAATGCAGGAAAGCAGCAGTGTTAAAATGTCACAGTGCATCTGTCCCTCTCCTGGTGGGTCAATCTTCCAGAGTAGGACTCAAGTGCACCACCCAGAGACTTCTCTGTCTCTTCATTGAGTAGGAGAGTTCACAGCAGAGGAAAACAGGTATACTGCAAACCTGTCTGTCTTGATCTGAGAGAAGAGGTTTCAGATGAGAAGGAACCAGCATAAGAACTCTGGCAACATGAAAAAACAAGCTGTTTTGAAACCTGCAAAGGATCACAATAGTTCTCCAGTAACAGACTCCAACCAAAAGGAAATTGTCAAAATGTCAGATATGGAATTCAGAATACAGATAGAAAATTAAATCAATGGGATTGATGAAAAAGTTGAAAACCAACACAAAGAAACCAAAAAAGAAAAAAAAATTCAGGAAATGAATGAAAAATTCACTAAAGAGATAGATAGCATAACAAAAGATATAAAAGAACTTAAAGAAATGAAAGAGTCATTTAAGAAATTTCAGAATGCAGCAGAACATTTTAACAACAGACCAGACCAAGTAGAAGAAAGAATTTCAGAGCTTGAATACAAGGCTTTCAATTTAACCTAGTGAGTCAAAATGTAGAAAAACGACTAAAAAAGAATGAATAAACACTTTGAGAAATATGGGACTATGTAAAGTGTGCTAATATAAGAATCATAGGTAACCTCGAGGGAGAACGAAAAAAAGCAAATAACATGAAAAACCTGTTTGAGGGAATAATTGAGGAAAATTTCACTAGTATTGCTAGAGATTGAGACATCAGGAGCAAGATGGTCATTGAATACTTGGAAGATTCATAGCAAATAGAACATCACCAAGACAGATAAGCATCAGTCTGGCCAAAGGCAAAGTGAAGGAGAAAATAGTAAAAGCTAAAAAAAAAAAACCAAAAACCAAGAACTAATTTACAAATAAAAAAAAAATCAGACTAACAGCAACAGCAGACTTCTCAGCAGAGATCTTAGAAGTCAGAAGGGATTCAGTTTTCATTTTTAGTACCCCTAAATAGAATAACTGTCAACCATGAATATTGTGTCCTGCAAAACTAACTTTCATAAAGAGAAATAAAGTCTTTCCTAGACAAACACTAAGGGAATTTGTCACCACTAGACTTGACTATAGGAAATCGTGAAAAGTGAAAATGAACAATCAATAACCACCAGTGTAAAAACATCTGAAAATTAAAGCTCATAGCTTTTATTAAACAGCAACACAAAGAGAACAGCAAGGCAACCAGGTATCACTCAACACGATGAATAGAACAGTACCTCACAAATCAAGTCACACTCAATGTAAACAGTCTTAATACTCCACTCAAACGAAATAGATCAGCTGAATGCTTGAAAAAAACACAATCCAAATATATGCTATTTTCAAGAAACCCATCTAACTCAAAAGTATTTTCATATACTCAAGATAAAGGGATGGGAAAAAATATTCCATGCAAAAGCAAGCAGGAGTAGCTATTCTTATAGCAGATAAAATAAAATTCCATGACTGACCCATTCTTCCTTCCATCCCTTCATAAAACAGAGAACAGAATCCCTAAGCATAACACCAAACAGCATCTCTCTCACTGATGTCAGACAAACCAAACAATTCAATGTCTTATCAGTTACTGAAGTTATTTCTCAATCATCTATTAATTTCCAAATATTTCTATGAGACTGACTAATCCATGTTTTGGATGCCTACTGTAGTGTTTAACAAAAACGTAGTGTTTAACATAGTAGAGCATATTAGATGTTGGTCAATTAAATGAATAAAAAATAGTCCAGACGGCATGTTAAGCGTATGGTCCTGGGAGAAAGAGAAAGTAGAAGAAGATAACAAAAATAAAAGTATCATAAATCTGAGTCGCAAATGTTTCACAAGTACTTTATCTTTTTCATGAAGTACCAACACTCCCAGTTCAATATCCTATTGGCTCTTGGCCCAATGCTGTATCTCACACTAACTATATTTATGTGTGACCATCTCATTGCAGTCATATAGATCAATTGGAAGAAAGGATATCTTTAATGATTTGAGTATATATGATCAAAATTAGCTAAGGAAAAAAGCAGGAGGGCACTTAACTGCCTTGAACCATCCTAAACTGTCTTATAGGAAAGTAAGATTACATAGACATAGGTATTCTCAGAAAAATAAAGAAGAGAGATACTAATCCCAACTTCATACATTGACCTAACTCCCTGGACAAAATGGATTCCGTAGCTATTACTTCATCTGCATAACCATTCTTTATAAGTCAAATGACACTTAACTACCTGAAGAGAGATTATACTTTACAGATTTTCTGACAAATTTTAAACAGAAATTATTCAGCCTGAAAAATAAAAATAACTTTTAAACAGTTATCTCTTTAAGAGGAGATTGTGATTTAAAAAGATTCTTTTTGGTTATTCAAAGATGTGAGTTAAATAATATCTCTATGTAAGATTATATAGATAACCGGAATACTTACCCTACATATTAGCCATCAAGGTACTGATTATATAAAAAAACATTTAGTCTTTATTAAATAAATCATAACAACGCATTCGAATTGGGTTATTAGAACACTAAAATACTGACAGCATGAGCCACAGTTACAAAAGTGTTTCATGTCAGTTGTTTTCTTAAGAGAGGATTTACATTTCATAACCTCCAGGAGCTTCCTCTGCCTACATGTGGAGATTTCATTGGCATATATGAGTAATTCCATTACCCTGGTTTAAGCCAGAATTTGCATGTATGGAGACCCTATGACCCATTGCTTCAGGATTACTGTAGGACTGTATATTCTTATGCGGTAATTCTCAAAAGTGAGCATAAATATCAAACTTTGCAATCCTTGCACATATTATCTCAGTGAAGGCAGAACTTCCTAAAAAAACAAACTGATGTATAATTGGCCAGCCACTGAATTTTTTAGTGGCTTCTAAATTACTTTGTGTTTCAAACTCTATTCGATTATGAGCTGATTGATCCAAAAATGATTGGGAAAAGTGCACAATTATCATTCTGGAGGTGAAATAACAATATGCTTCTGAGTGTGTCCAAACTGTCAATGGCAGGTTATTTTTTTCTGCCCATTAACATGTACTACCATCATGCAAACAGAACAGCTGCCCGTTAGTTATCACTTTTGCCCATTTAAGAGCAGATTGTAATATTTAGCAAAGTTTAAAGTATCAGTTAAATTTAATGGATCATCTATGTAACTGTAGAACATCTGTGTAAGTATTGGCAATGTTTAAAGGTCATAAAACACAAGTTAAGACACAGAATGGACTAACGTAATGGCTTCATAAATGTGGCAGCAGACAGAGCGCCCACACCAACATTCAATAAAATCTTGATTATGCTCTACTAAAACACAATAGACTTCTGTAAGCAGCTGGCATTCCAGGGCACCCAGAAGGAACAGAGTAGCCTATAAGAGCTGACAAATCCAAGAAGATCTAAAAATTGGAGAGTAGAAAAATGACAGCATCCGATTGGCTTGTTTTCGTCCAGTGATGATGTATTGATGGGGGTTATGGAAGTTAAGTACATAGCTGTAAGAAGAGTGTTACAGTTTAAAACTATTTATTTGAGAAGATTAAGACACCACAGTATATAACATTAGGAAATTTATAACCAGTGAACTTCATGGAAATAATCTATAAATGGAAAATTGTGGCTTGCTATGAAATATACTAGTGAGAAAAAATGATAGCAGGCAAAATCAGAAGCAACGGAGTCTGTGTTGTAGCCTGGAAATAGTGATATAGAATTTATCCAGGTTGGCACATAAAGTAGGTAATCAAAGCATTGTACCTTGGTAAGTTCATTAGATTTGTCCTATCTTGAGATATGGCCATTCCTAATAATTCATGCATTCTAACCAGCTGTAACATGTATTATCTCAGATGTGTGTTTTCTCTTTTATCCTTCCTTCCTTCCTTCCTTTCCTCCTGCTTCTCTCCATTCCTTCTTTCCTTTATTCTTTTGTTTTATTTGTAGATAAATTGATTGTCTTCTTAGACACCACATTTTCCCCAAAATTTGCACGTACAGTCAAAGAGGAAGAACTTGTTAGTTAATAAATGTGTATTCTGTCTGTGTATTCTGGGTACTGTGATAATATTTTGTCTGTTTAGAAATGCTAAGAATTTTCCCTCTACACCAATATTCCAGATCCATACCTTCCCAATGTTGTGTAACCTAAGAATTCATTCAGGATTTAAATGAAGCCTTTAAAAACAAGCATCATAAAAAAAATGCCTGATTATGTTCTTCAGGATGGATGTAATAAAAGAATCTGCTTTTTTGTAAATCTGCTATGTTATAAGCCCCTTAAGGACCAAACCTATATCTGATATCTGTTTAAGAGCAGATTGTAATATTTAGCAAAGTTCAAGATATCAGTTCAATTCAGTGGCTCATCTATAACTGTAGAATATCTGTGTATCAGCACTGTTTAGAGGTCGTAAGAGTCAAGAAATAATCTAGTTCACAATTGCATTTTACATATCCAGTATAATGTCTGACACAGGGCGGGTTTATAATAAATACAATAGTATAAATTAAGAATCCATTTGTTTCTGGAAACAGATAATGATACTTAATATGTTAAAATTAATCAGTACCTATAAAATTGGGGTAATGTTTTAAAAATACTAAGTAGATATTTTATTTTTCCCTTAAATTATATACCCTTGCTATGTCATACAAATATAAAGTAAGTGGAATATATGTTTGCTAACAAAGATAGAAAGGGATGGAAGTGCAAAGTCAAAGCTAAGTATTTGTGGTGCACTAAGTATAAGAGCCTCATGAGGCACTTAACATTCATCTTAGTATTCATGTAGTCTTAAATCAGACACCCATTGGTGATAGAGATTCCACCCTAAATGTCCTTTACTTGAGACACTCAAATTAAAAGCTGTGGTCGCTCAGCAGATCACAGGCAAACTATAGCTCTGAGCTATGGCCAGAGGTATCTGTTCCTAGGTCTCTCTGCTAGAATGAGTATTTGAGTATATATGTATTGGCCCCAGGCACTTTCTATCTGTTGGATTCCCTTGTGAAACCTCAACTCTGCTTCTCCTTCCCTCACCCTCATTGTTAAAAGTTTATGCAACAAAGAAAGAGATGGAATATATGAACATTGAATTCAAACAGTGAAAGTTAACTTACTGTAATTCTTTCCCTGTACTTCTCACTTTGTGTTCTAAATTAAATAAACCATATGATTCACTCATTTTGGTTTGGTCTATGAGCCTTTCTATTCCACGATATGGGTATAATTTGCCTGGTCTTAGAGGCTACCATTGCATCAGAGTACTTTCTCAAGGCCATTTCCTCCGCCAACGTAGAATGGGAGAAAAGAAGACATGGACTTTGAGGGCTGAGGGATCAGATATGTCGTCCTCACTTTTCCTTTGTTGGAGGAAACCCCAAACTGGGGGAGGGATCAGTAGTGATATGAGCTGCAAAGGCTGTCAGTCACTTACTTACTATTTATTCCCTAAAATCTTTACTTAAGTTCTTGCAATAACTTAGAATTTACTACTTTTCCAGTAAGCCTGCTCAACTTTTGGATAGCTGTATTTCTCACATGGTACTTTTTTATATTGATCCAGATTTGCTTCTCTATAATTTCATCCCTTGCCACTAGTTCTGCTGCACTCTGCTGCATAAGAGAATAAATTTGCTTTCTTATCCATATTTATTCAGCAAACATTTATTGAGTGCCTATTTTATAGCATTGCATATTAGGTGCTAGAGATAGCTCTAAAGACTTAAAAATCATTATAGGTGCTTCTGGTTCAGATGTTGATATCTCAAAAGACCATTGCTCTCATCCTTACAATTAAAACAAGCCAGATAGGTTACATAAGCACCATTGTAAAACCGATCAAGGAATAGGACTCAGGCAAACCTAAAAGAACTGAACTCTAGAAAGTGGCAAAGCCTTCACGAGGGTGGAAAAAATTCTAGACTGCTCTTATTGCTCACTGAAATGGAGTGAGGATGAATAAGCTGCTATGGACAGGATTAAGGAGAAAGGAGTATAACACTTATTAAACTTTTAATGGCCATGTGTGGGCTGACTTGGCATATTCGAACCCAAATGAATCCCATTCTCAGACCTTTAATGAGATCGATACACCAAAAACAGGAGTAGGGAGAGATGAAAGAAAGCTTTTGAGTTATTTTGTGCCTTCAGCTAACGAGGTGGCAGAGAAATATCCCTTTCCTGGCAATGCCAGCCTCACAGATTATGGGGCAGCCACAGCTGGGGTAAAAGGCTGGGGATGAGCAGGGCCTGGTAGTATGTGCCTTTAGTCCCAACTACTCAGGAGGCTGAGGTGGGAGCATTACTTTCTTTCAGGAGTTTGAGACCAGCCTGGGTGACACAGCAAGACCCTTTTTTTCAAAAAAAAGGCTGAAGGTGACTTAGAAGAGCCAAAAGAGATCACCTCAACACAGTTGATATAACTTAAGAGCAAAGAATACTTGTCAGTTATTTAAAATGGTGGTGGCAGAAAGGAATCCCACCACTTGGAAAGAAAGTGGCTCATCTGTGAACCACAGGCAGTCAGGCAGTACTCCATAAACTTAATGAGCTTAAATCCCAGGCCAAGCCTACCTTCAAGACATTTGAATACACTGTTGACCTAAATTAAACTGGCATTTTAACAAATCCCAGACCTCAGCTACCAAGTATATTAACCCAGCCCATACTCTAACAAATTGACAGAAGAAGGGGAATTTTCTTTCTGGAGATAGATATTATTTACTTCAGCCTCTGCTGTATTTATATAAAAATGTTCAGCAAACAATTAAGAATCTAAAAATACACAAAATAAAACAACAAAAGGTCACCAATAGTTAAGAAAGGAAATAGTCAATGGTAGCAGAGTAAGAAAAGGCGTGGATTTTGGAATTACCAAACATGGACTTTAAATTGACTGTGATGAGACATTAAAATGGAAAAGGTGGACAACATGTATGAAGTTATAATTTCAGCATAGAGATGGAAACTATAAAAAAGAACTCAAAGAAATAAAAAAATACAATATGAGAAATAAAAACTTATGAGTTTTAAGAACAGACAGTACATGGCAAAGAAAAGGAAAAGGAAACAAAATCATGAAGAAAGGTCAAAAGAAAATAGCCAAACTTAAACCAAAAGGGAAAAAGAGTTAAAAAAGAAAAAGAAGAAGAAAAGAACAGACCATCCAAGTTCTATGGAACAACATCAGATAGTCTATCAGAGGCGTAAGTAGAGTCCCAAAAGGAAATGACAAAGAGAGAATGGGTGGAAGGAATGTTTGAAGAGATAATGACTGTGAGCATTCTAAAATGTAAACCCATTTATAAAAAAGTTCAATAGATACCACACAGAAAAGTAAAATCATAATCAAATTTCTGAAAACTGAAGATAAAGAGCCAGTATTAAAATCAGCTCTAGTAAAAAAAAAAATCACAATTACATAAAGAGAAAAAATAATATGAATAATTGCTGATCACACTTCAGGAAAAATGGAGGTCAGAAGATAATTGAGTAATAATTTAAAGTACTGAAATTAAAAACACAGCCCAGAGACTTATATCCATCAAAAAATTCTTCATAGGCCGGGCGCGGTGGCTCACGCCTGTAATCCTAGCACTCTGGGAGGCCAAGGCGGGAGGATTGTTTGAACTCAGGAGTTCAAGACCAGCCTGAGCAAGAGTGAGACCCCGTCTCTACTAAAAATAGAAAGAAATTATCTGGCCAACTAAAATATATATATATATATACAAAAAAAAAAAATTAGCCGGGCATGGTGGTGCATGCCTGTAGTCCCAGCTACTCGGGAGGCTGAGGCAGTAGGATTGCTTAAGCCCAGGAGTTTGAGGTTGCTGTGAGCTAGGCTGACGCCACGGCACTCACTCTAGCCCGGGCAACAAAGCGAGACTCTGTCTCAAAAAAAAAAAAAAAAAAAAAAATCTTCATAAATGACAAAATGACAGTGAAATAAATACTTTCTCAGGCAGACAAAAGCTGAACTGTGTCCAGCAGAACTTCATATCAATTTATGCCAAAAGTTCTTTGGGCTTGAAAGTAAAAAGCACTCGTGAGACCCTGGGTTTTCAGGAATAAATGAAAAGCACTAGAAAAGATAAATATCTGAGAAAACAGAAAAGACCTGTTTTTACTAAATATTTTAAAAGCTACTGTGTATGTGTAAGTAGATATGTAATTTCTTAAAAAGACTATTGACGAACACAACACTCATTGTAATACTCTGTAAGTGGCTGACAGCATATGCACATATATTCCTTACATATGTGATATTCTCTAATGATTTAAGAGCTTATGTATAAAAACATCAAATAAATGTTCACATTTATGTAACATTTATGTTATATAATATGTTTTTTAAATTGTGTGGCAAATGATGTGCAACTTCAAGAGATATTAATGCATCACCATTGAACACATGTGACACTCAGCATCTTCCAGCAAAGTGTTTGATTCTCCACCAGAAAACCATTAAAAAATTCTTTTTGCATTAAATTAGATGCTTTCCAAGAGAGACAGGCTTAGCCTGTCTCTGTTTCCTAAATTGTTGTTTCTAGCTTCTTACCCCTGCTTAAAGCTTCAATCATCTGACATTCTGGAACTTCTATAGATTCAGGGACAAATGAAAACCCACCTAATGACTCTCCTTATTACTTGGGAGATTGTGAAGTTAATTCATCTTCAAAAGGGCTAGATGTCAATCCCCAGCACCACCACCACCATTACGTGCTCTATAGTTAGGTTCCTTATTTTTTTACTTGGAAACCATCTCTGAAAAATCCTGGTCTGGGATTTTATATCTAGAAGAGAAAGTAGCCACTGAGGACACTTCTGCTTTTTTTTAGTCCATTAAAAATAATATTCTTTCTGACTAATGGTAGCAAGTGCAAAGCACACAAATAAAATATAATTCCTCTATATAAGGAAAAAAGATTAAATTACCCTAAAACAAAGTCAGCCCCCTCCAAATCATCATATTAAACTACATTAACTATTTATGTAAATGCTATCCAAAAGCAAAACAAACAAGCAAAGTAAGAGATGATTTGAAAACATGTTGTAGATAAGACTAAAATGATCCATAAACCTTAGCGAGGGTCAAGGGTGCCTCCTGGAATAGAAAGGAAATTGTACACAATGAGGAAATTTTTATCATAGAGGACAATAGTGTCTGATAAAGAATACATAAAAAGAGGAAAGTCACAAAACAAGGGGCAGAATAACAGGGAAAATTCTTATAAAGTAAAAAAGGCCACACTTCTACTTTACTAAAACTGAGCACAGTTCATGAAATGGCATCCAGAAAGGACTGCCCCAAAATCAAATAATAAATAAATAAAGACTCATTTTTAATTAAATAAAATGGTAAATAGTTTATTTTTTTAATTTTTATTTTTTTAGAGACAGTGTCTCACTCTGTCATCCAGACTGGAGTGCAATGGCACTATCAGAGCTCATTGTAACTTCAAATTCCGGGGCTCAAGCATTCCTCCTGCCTCAGCCTCCTAGGTAGCTGGGACTACAGGCATACACCACTATTCCTGGCTAATTTTTATTTTTTGTAGAGACAAGAGTCTTGCTCTGTTGCCCAAGTTGGTCTCGAACTCTTGGCCCCAAGCTATCTTCCTGCCTCAGCCTCTGAAAGTGGTGGAATTACAAGTGTGAGTCATTGCACCCGGCCTAGTTTTGAAGCATAGAAACAGCAAATATCTCACTAATCACAGAATGCCAACATATGCCTGTTGCAGTTTTCTGGGCTGACGATTAAATGGCGATTCTTTTTGACAGCATAATTCTTTACATCAAGACAGAACAACGCTGGGGGGAAAAGCACCTTGACATAATTCTCAAGTCTCTTTCTTCCTCTCACAACATTCTTAGGCTAATCAATTTCTAATTTTTTTTTTCTTTTTCTGTAGTCTGATTAACCCAAGTGTGGAAAGAAATAAGATACAGCATGCATAAATGTTAATAAGTATCTTAGGTGTCAATACCAGGCTTCTCTTATACCTGGAATTAATGTCAGGAAATTACCTGAATGGGAACTTTTCATCTCTAAGGTTTGGAATTTCCTGCATTCTCTCTCATAAGGTGATATCAGATAGTGCAATGTATACCACTCTGAGAATCAGGAGACTGTGTTCTAATTCAGAATGTGCAGCTAGACCACTTGGCATGACTGACCGTCAGTTTCTTATTCTATAAAAGGAGCCAGTTACATTTTATTTTTTTCTGAAGTCCCTTCTGTCTTTAAAATCTAGTTGAGAAGAACAGTCTATTTAATATAGTCATCAGAATGTCACTAAAATTTGTAAGAGAGTATGGCCTGGATAAGTCTAAGGAAATGAAATGATAAGCAATGAGAAGAAATAGCTATTTGAGAATTCTAGAACTAAATAAAAGTTGTTTTTCCTATTGGATGCATCTAAGTTCACAAGATATTTGTATTTGTGTGTATGTGAGTAAGTGCATGTCTGTGTGCATGCATTTGTATATGTGTTTCTGTGATGAATTTTACTTGATTAATTTAGCCTCTTTGTATAAGAACGTTTCAATGAATTGTATTATAAACATAAAATTATATCATTGTCATTGGGATGGTAGAACTCTCCAGTGCCTTAATGAGTGAGGACATATTTAAAACATAAAGCAGTAAACTCTGCCATCAATACAATAAAAGCAATACCAAATAACTTAATATGAAATAAGTTTGAAGACTATAAAATTAACATAGTTTTCATAAAATCTGAATAGATGAATTATTCTTACATAAATAGCATACTCAGCAGTCAAAAACAAAATGTTCTTATTACCAAGATATATTTTGTATAACTTCTACCACTTTATATTATTCAAAAGAATGGCTAGACTGAATTAAATTAGCCATAAACATAAGAGGCTTTAGTATTGGTCCCCGATGCAAAAATTTCCCAAAAGTTTTTTGTTAACCACAAGATGAATATTACAAATTAAAAAGGTACACATATTTTCTTATATCTTCTCCTATCAGTAGAATGGTTTTACATTATTTTTTAACTTTTTATTTTGAAATGATTATAGACTCATAAGAAGTTGTAAAATTTTGCAGAAAAGTCCCTTGTGCCTGTCACTCAGCTTCCCCCCAGTGGTGAAATGCATAACTAACGAGCATTATCAAACCAGGAAATTGATTGGCACGGCACAATTAACTAGTCTACAGCTGTTACTCAGATTTAACTAATTTTTGCATGCACTCAGATTTTTTTGTGTGTATCTTTTTACATTCATTTTTACTTTCAGCGATGGTGCACCAAACTCTCCAAACTTTCTTTTACTCTGTACTAATTTGAAATCCTAATGTTAAAAATTATGTTTTCTTTTGCATGACATGAATAATCAGCATGTTTTATGGACTTCAAATGAACCTCTAGGCATAGAATCGGCTACTTGGAAAGCAGTGACTAATATTTAGCTTACCAAAGTAGATTCCTAAAATATTGTAACTATCTGTGCTATATATGGTAAGGGACTCAGGCGGTGAATTAAATCCCATTTTACATTAGAGACCATTAAGGTATTCATTGATTTAGGAGATGTTTATTGAACAGCTTATTCTGAACAAATACCACTAGATAATATAAGGGATATAAATATGCATAAAAGCAGTTCCCCAGTCATCAAGGGACTTGTATAATATTGCAGGGGAAATACTATTTTGGAAAAATAAATAAAATAAACTACAAAGATTGAGAATTAGGCTGGATGAGGGAGAGTCATGAGGGAGTGCCCTTATGTTTGTGGAGAGTTTACCAAGAAGTTTGAAATTGTATGTCTAGTTTAATATCTCTACCCAAGTACTCTCTGGCCTTCCACCCTGACTTGCAATCCCATCTACATTAATTTTATTACAGCAATTTAGAAATCTACTCCCACATGTTTCCTTTTTCACTTGAGCACCCCCTGCTTCCAGACTACTGAACATCAGAATAAGGATAAAATGCCACCTTGAAAAAAATTCTCTTTGTTTTTTTTCTTTTGTTGGTTGGTAAATGGTTGGTTCATTTGTTTTTCCTGTTTTGACTCACAAAATGTATACAGCTCTGTCAACAGCAGAGTTGATTCTTCATGGAGTGCACTAACATTGCATTTACTTTTCTTTACTCCAAGCTCCAGCTTTTAGCTGGAAAGACTGAATATTAGGACATGCTCCCAAACCTAAAACTACTACAAAACAATAAGCACCATGCTTTCCAGAGACAAAGGGAGACAAACGAAAATTAACATCTTATTGGTTACTCCTAACTGCGGCTGAAAATCTTACTTGGCTCAAGGTGCATGTTTCTTCTAAAGAATACAGTAGTGAATATTTTGCACAGTATCATCCCTAATTTATTTAGAAGTGTAACTAATGTCAAACCTAAGAAGAAAGTAATGAGCTAAGTTGCAGCTTAGTATAGCGGGTAAGTATTTGGGGTGTGGAGTCAGATTGCCTGGGTTACTATCTTGATTCCCCCAAAAGCAAGTTATGTAACCTCTCTGAGCCTCAGTTTCTCATCTGTAAGATTAGAGAAATAATAATAATGCATATCATAAGGTAAGCTTGGTGTCATAAAGGGTAAATCTCAAAGTGTCAGTGGATTAACCGAATGAAACAATCTTCCTTTTTCCCCTTACAGTCTGACGTGTGTCCCAGGTTGGGTGGCTCTCCTTCAGGTGGGCTCCTTTTATCTTGTGGCTCCATGTTCTTTAATATGTAGATTCCAAAGACACACCATTTTGTGTGTGTGTGTGTGTGTGTGTGTGTGTGTGTGTGTGTGTTGGGGAAGGAGCTGAGAGCCACCTAATTCCAGTCAGATGGAAATGAAAAAAAACAGCATGGGGGAGTGTGCCTGGAAAATGTCTATGGACATGGACTGAAAATACGAAATACCATGTCTGTCCATATTACATTGGTCCAAAGTCGGTCACAAAGCCATAGGTAACTGTGAAGTAGACTGTGATACAGAGTCAGATGAAAAGAAACCAGGTTTTGGTAAATGCCCAGTCAGCTCTGCCAGAATTATATATCACAAGAGTTCTTATGGGATTTTAAATGGATTGAAACACGAAACCCTTAGAATTATGCCTTGTAACACAATCCTTATAAACCATTTTTCATATTGTTTATTACTACTTTTTCATAATCCCAAGTGCTAGCTGTCTTTTCATAATCAATTCTAATACTCAGACTCCTACAAACAAGCTGGCAGTTCAGCTCCTCACTTAGTTACCGCCCAGAAGAACAAGTTGCCTGCAACGTCATTGCAAACTCCGTTAGCAAAATATTCGCTCAGCGGCTTTTAGTGTTTCAAGGAGACCTACAACACACAGATCAATTCAAAGAAGATAGAGTATATTTAAATATTAATATGAAAAAATAACCAGAGTAATGTGAGCCCTTCAACCAAAGAAAATGGAATCACCATTGTTCCTGTTATCTCTGCTCTGAGATTCTAAATTATTTCCCTTAATTGATGGTACTTAAATTGTTTTCTTTTTTTTTTTTTTTTTTTTTTAGAGACGGGGTCTCGCTCTTGCTCAGGCTGGTCTCGAACTCCTGAGCTCAAATGATCCGCCCGCCTCGGCCTCCCAAGTGCTAGGATTACAGGCGTGAGCCACCACGCCCGGCCAAATTGGATACATCCTTCGTTGGCATTTCATAACAGTCTCGTGATTTGGAGAATATCTTTTTTCCCCTCTCCGATTTTTATTAATTTTTGTAGTATTATTTGAGTTTTTATTTTTCTGTCAAATCTTTCTACCCTAAGTCTAGCATTTTGAGGGCAGGAGCTATATATATACTTTTAACATTTACAAATGCCTACTGCATTGCATCATATTTGCAAGTATCCTGTAAGAGCTTGCTTATTTGATTCTTTGTATATCTGCTACACCATGGGAAGGCACAGACTTGGAGTCTAACCACACTATGGTAGCTTCTGGGACCTCAGAGATGTTACCTACACTTTTTAACCTCAATCTCTTCCTTGATTAAGCAGAGAAAATAGAAGTACCTACCTGTAAAGTTTGGGATTGGAATAAAATGAGATAACAAACTGAGCAGAAAATAACTGATCATAATATCGTCTATTATTATTATTAATGGTAAGGCTGGGGATTCTTGGGATAGGCAGGGTGATGGATGAAAAGAGATAGGAGGAAAAGAGTTGATACTTGGATTAAATAACTAAAACATGCCTGAATCTCCAGACCTGATAAAGAAAGTTCCACAGCAGAATATGGCAAACCATTACTTTTTATCTTTCCATAGTCTCTCATTTCCAAGATGCTAGATCACTGTTCAAGCACATTGAGAAACTGCTAGAGGGCAGGCCAATACCTAGGAGATAAGGAGCTAAGCATGATTCATTTTCTTTCCCCCAGAGAGAGATACAAATCAAAGACAGAAGAAATTCTTCTTTCTTTAACCTAGTTTTAAATAATCTCATGGAGTGAGGGGTTGGGGGAGGTGGACTAGGCAATATCCTATTCGTGCTATGGTTTGGCAGAGGCAATAATTATGCCACAGTATTATGTCAAGATAATCCATTGAAAAGGATCTTATATAAGTAACATGACCGAATGTTACAGTTCTCTGTCCCCCTGACCTGTCTCTGTGGACAACCCACAGCATAAGTGGCCATTAGGAGCCTGAGCATTATTGAGTTGGCAGAAAGCATTAAAACCAGAGTAATAGTCCTTAACCCACTGCGAAGAGCTAAGGAGATGAACAAAGTTTTCACTCTAAGCTTTAAGACTCCTTAAACTGCAACATTAGAGACAGCCCTGAAAGGAATAATGCTTTACTCAAAGAAAGCCACCCTTTGAATAAAACATGATTGACTCCTCCTGTTTCCCTCAAGCTGTTTTTCCCCCATCACATAATTTTTGACCTTGTAAAACTTGGCAAAAGCATTGTGAGCCAGGCTATAGCTTGATCTGGAGTAGAAACACAGCGGCATGTGAAAGCTTTGTCTAAGTACTAGTCTGTTTGACAGGGCGTGTTTAGATACAAGGCTGCTGCTTTTCCACAACTTGCTTTTCAGATATTTTCTGAGGTGAACTTGTCCAACTGACTAGAAAATGCACAAAGAAGCTATTTGGCTAACTTAGGTTAAAGAAAAGTTAAAACATAAGTCAAATAAAAGTAAATTTGGAAGAGATAAAATGAAGACAGTGTTGCTTGCTTACATATTTGGGTCTATGGTTCTCTTGAAACATGCAAAGCCTGATTTCTACCTCATTCCTACAGCACAGGTGTAGGAGACATAGGTCCTACATAATCTTATTTTAGGAATTCGGGGATATACTTATGTGTTATAATTGCACACAGAGTATGAGAGGAAGATGGGCAGGACTTGCCTCTGTTCTCATGAACAGAGGAGGGCACCTGGCTCCCACCCAGCCTAATCACGCAGGTCTAAAGGGGTTTGGCTCAGGGCATCCTAACGTGATGGGGGGAGAGGCTATTTAAATATTGGTCATTTTCCATTCTCTTCAGGGGGAACCTTCCAGTGCCAATTTCTGAAAAGGCTAAAAGACCCTGAAACTTCTGCCCAGAAATCCAGCTTAGAAAGAAAATAAGGTACAATATTTATCCCTTCCTGAATTTCCATTTTCCCTCTGTGCTTCAGCCATCTAGGCACAGGTATTATACCTCTCGCTTTATGGAGCCCCAATTTGTATATAATTATGTCTGTCCTTTCTCCAACCCCCATCCAAATTGTCCCAGGGCATTCTGAAAACATCATATCATGTTAAGATGTAAATAATATCTTTTCAGAAGTTTCCATTTTAATTTTTTTTAATGAATAAATGTCCAAACAGTACTGTTATTAAATGGGGGGAAAGTGAAGTAAGATCTATTATATGGGGTTGTTCTGGGGATGATATCAAACCAAGAACCCTTCTCAGTAATACCAATACTTTACCTTTCTATTTATCTTTCTCTATTTTACAACTTAGCAAGCAGATAACGAAAGGCATATGCATTGGAAAGATAGGAAAGAAAGGAGGGAGGGAGGATGGAAGTAAGGAAGGAAAAAAAGAAAGAAAAAGTTATTGGTTCAACCGAAAGTGGCATTTTTCCCTATAGGAAAGGTCTGATCTTGGGGATGGCATTTAAATAGGTAATGCATCGAGAATCCAAGTTCCAAGCCCTATATGTTAAAAAGAAGAAAACTGAGACTCAGGGAGGCAAGACCAAAAGTCAAGGGCAGTAGAAGAACTGTAGCTAAGCCCCAGACCTCCTGACCTGTGGATGAGTGTTCTTCCTGTCGCACTAGGTTTCTCAAGTGCTCTGTTTAAATCAATAGGAGACAATGTCGCAGGGCTGGAGAACTCAGGTTCTTCAGTTGGGAAAGCCAGGGTTTGAAATCCAGGCCAGTCATTGGGCAAATTGCTTAATTTCCTTAAAGCTTTGCTACTCAAAAGAAGGTTCAGAGCGGTGCTATGAGCATCACGTGGGGGTTGTTCTCACTATGATATCCCAAGCCCCACAAAAATCAACCTATTAGAAAACCTGATTTTAGCAATGTACCCAGGTGAATGGTATGCACATCAGTATTTGAGAAACACAACTTAAAATCAGTGATTCTCAATCTCGGATTCTCATTAGAATGGCACGGGGAGTATTAAAAAATACTGATGCCGGGGCCTCACCCCTAGAGGTTAATGATGCTTGGGCATCAGCTGCAACCCATTTTAAGGGGTTATCAGGTGGTTTTAATCACATAACTAACATGGAGTCACCAGAGTACAGTGGCCGAATATCAGCTCTCCCGTCCCATGATGTCTTTTTAAAGATTACTTGAGATAATGTTTATAAAGCACTTGGCATGTACTCAGCATAGCTTATGCACTCAATATATTATTTCTCATTTATCTTCTGCTCTTTTGTCTTTTCTTTTTTTCTCCTCCTTTCTCTTTATAATGTAATACATAAGTTGAGGTCAAGTTTTTTGTTTGGTTTGGGATTTTTTTGCTTATTTATTCTATTTTTCTGAATTTTTTGAATAAATAAAATTTAATGTGTCCATAGGATATGCCTGGCACTATTTTATGCATTGGTAAAACGACAGTGAAGCCTCATGTAACATAAGCTCTATGAAGACAGGGACTCTCTTTGTTGCTATCTCCAGTGCACACCCAGCCGAGTTCAGAGCCTGCTTTATTGCAGGAAGTGAAACAAACACATGTTGCAATACATGTCCCCTCCAAACAATAAGTAGATTGCAGTCAACTATCTGGGGAGAGAGACAAACCCAAAACCCAAACAAAACCTTTTCCTTTTTTTATCTAGAATAAAGGACTAATTTAGTGATGTCTTCTTAGTTTGATTTTTTTTAATTTTGAAAATCTATTATGCCCCCCCTTGAAATGGATGATAGATAATGATGTTGTTTCTTATTATACAATTATCACAATAAGTGGTATTCAAAGCATTTGTGTAAGAAACAAAAACAACTAGAGACCAAGCCATCTGTGGTCAGATGCACCTGACCTTGACAGCCAGAGTGCGTGGGCCCAGCCAGAGCCCCCACCTCTGCCTGTGGATGTGAGCAGCACACAGAAAAAATACATGAAGGACTGCTTCGGGGCTATTATGATCAAGGATTTATATTTTAATACACCCATGCTTTTGTCTGCTCAGAAGATTATTATTCATTGTTTCTAATTGCTCCATTTCTGGATCTGTTCGTAAATACACATCATAAGAACATTTTCAAAAGATCTGTCACAGGATTGTCTCTATTTTTTTGTGCTTTTAAATGTAAAAGCCCCCAAAAGAATTGGCAGCAACTCAAAATAATGATTATGTAAATGAAAAAAAAAAAAAAGTCCTGCTTTTAAACCAAAGAAAGGCAAAGCTATTTAGAGAAAGGACCCCTCCTCTCCCCACCAGGAAGGAACTGCAGCCCTCCTCTTTCCTGGAGATCCCGTCTCTTCTGAATTCTAGGGGACATTCTTTCCAGAACACACCAACTGCAAAACTCTAGTGGAGTTAAGGGCCGGTTGCCACTCCATACATTCATCCTTTATCATAAAACTCAAACCGTTCTCCTTTTACTGGCACTTGTGTCAGGCCACTGAATGTTTGTTTCATCTTTTGTGGTTGAATATAAATTCTGTTTGGAAGAAAGGAAAAAAAAAAAAAAAGCCCTCCAGATATTACAATAAACACACACAGAGGAAGAAAAAAAAATTCTATCTCCATTGAGCTTAACAATCAGCAGGGCCCAAATTACCTCTTATTAACATTTATTTTACAAAAGAGGCAGGGTATAATTTGGTGATAGATTCAGATTTGGAGAGGAGCTATAATCAGCCTCCTGAAGTGCTCTGCCTGAAGGACATGGCTGCTATTTTTTTTTTTGTAATTATATTTCTCTGCCCCCAGCCCCCTCCCCAATCTGGAGAGTCTTTTGCTTCTCTCTCTGGTGCCTGCATCTCTCCCTCCTCCCTTCTCCCCTTCTTTCTCTCTTCACCAGTCCCCTTTCTCTCCCTTTTTCTTTTTAGGCCTCTTTGAATAAAGCAGTCTCTTTCAATAGCCCCGGCAGGCTTGAAGATTAGGAAGCCGGGGGTGGAGATGGGGCCGGCTCAATGGGAGCAGGAGGCCTCACTCTTCTGGTGAACAAGGCCTTGGGAAGCAGTCCAAGTGCAGAGAGCATGTGTTGGGGCCCTGAATAGGCGAGCAGCAGGCCGGCCCATATGTCAGCCTGTGCCACAAAGACTCCTCTGCACATCTACCATGACAAACAGGATTACGGAAGACAATTAATCTGGCACGCTTTATCAAAATCAAGCACTGACCCCGACCTCTCCCCTCGGTGTGCGGCAGATGCCACGCTCCCATTCAATAGACCTCGAGTGTTCCCTTTTTCACTTCTGAAAAGACTCCAAGGCCTGAATAAGGCTGGCATGGACTAATTGCAACGACTGTGTGACG
>CM052440.1:105470829-105501221 GCA_028533085.1 Varecia variegata | reverse complement strand
ACTGTAACCAGGAAGTTTCTATTTATAAATTACTAACTAGGGCTTGGCCATATTTTCTGGACTAGGAGCTCTTTTTAATGAAAATACAAAAATAGGATAAGTTCCAGGCAGGAAGCCTTCATAATATTAAACTTTAATATTAATAATTTTAAAAGTGTGGGGTATGAACTAATGGTGACCAGTACCCGTGGGCTCACTAGGAATTTCTGTATAAGTTAAGGAATCTTCTTACCATCTTCTTCAAGATCTTGGTTGTCAGAAATTTTTAATTGTCTTATTCTTTTTGGTACTCATCTTTGATCATGCACATCTTATGTATTATATTTGTCATTAAATTATTAATTCTGCCTTCAATTAAGCATAGATCTATTAAGCATAGATTAATAGGCATACCTCTTCTCGTTGCTGGTGTAAAAATGCCAATTAAAAGTTCCATATTCTTTCATTGTATGTTTAATTTAGCCAAGAAAACAGAGAGCAGGCTTATCCCATTCAAAATGCCTAACTCGATGAAAATGTTCATTTCATATATATATTATTAAATCTTATCTCAGCATACAAATATGAATCCAACACCATGACGTATTATTATTCCTGTAATTTAGCTCTCTGCCTGTTAAAGAGCTATTTATGAATAGCGATCATGATAATAACTAATTGTTGAATGCCTGCATGGTTTTGGCTCTATTCTAATTGCTTTGTTAATTTATTTAACATTCACAACTCTATGAGTTGAGTATTGTTATCTTATTCTCATTTTATACATGAAGAACCTGAGGTACAAAAATGCTAGCTTGTCAGCTCTTAAAGGTAGAATTGGAACTCAAAGCCAGACAGACAGTCTGACTCTTAAGCCTAGCCCTTAACAACTATGCCATGATCAATGTGTAGGATTGGACACTGTCAGCTAGAAGCCATGTTAAATTTTGTAATAAGGCCAAATTTATCTGGAAGTAAATACTATCCATAATTAAGTTCTTATTGAGCTGCTATCGTGTTACTCAACTATATCAATATAAGAGATGCTCCCTGGAATTTGAGAACAATTCTAGGCGGTCAATGCTTCAGTGCTAAACTGTAGTGCATAAAAAGATATACAGAGAGAGGAGTAGGTGGAGCAAGATGGCTGAATAGAAATCTCCAGTCATCATCCCTCCACATGAATACCAAATTCAACAATTATGCATGCAAGCAAGCACCTTCAGAAGAACCGAAAATTCAGTAAGCAATCATACTACATGGTTTTAACATTAAGTCATGGAAAGAGGCACTGAAGAGGGAAGAAAAGACAGTATTGCATTGCCTATGCCACCCCTTCTCCTATCCCCCAGTAGTGCCTCGCCAGCATGCCAAGTGGAGAGAGAATCTGTGTGCCCTGGGAAGTCAAGTGAAGTGATCATGGGTCTTTACTTTGGGACTCTGGGCCTCCTTGGCACAGGGAACATAGCACAGCATAGAATTCTGCTGGTGCCCACAGAGAGAGCATATAGACCAGCCTAGCTAGAGGAAAATCCTCCCCTCAACCCTAAAACTCTAGTTCCAGCTAAACCCATCACCAGCTGACAGAAATCAGCCTGACACCTGGACTAAATTCCATAAGGGAGCCAGGCCACAAAGGCTGCAGTCCTTGGACAATTCCTGCAGCTGTGCTGCCTTGGAGCCAGTGGACTTGGTGTGCATGTGACCCAGTGAGACACCAGCAGCTGTGGCCAAGACAGTGCCTGTGTCACCCCTCCCCCAACTACAAGCAGTGTGGCTCAGGGAGAGTCTTCTTCCACTTGGAGAAAGGAAAGGGAAGAGCTCAGAGGACTTTGTTTGTAACTTGGGTACAGGCTCAGCCACAGTAAAAATAACTAAGTACGAGGCAGACTCCTGAAGTCCCTGGGTCCAGGCCTTAGTTCCTATAAGGCATTTCTGGATCCAGTATGCGCCAGAAGGAAATATGCTGCCCTGAAGGTAGGACACAGGCCTGGCAGGATTGACCACCACCTGCTGACTAAAAAGCCCTTGGACTTTGAATAAACCTCATATGTAGCCAGGCAACAGTCACTACAGACTTCGGGTAAGACTGGGCTGGCTTCAGGTGTGACCTGGTGCTGGTGGCCTCAAGGGAGTGTCCAGGTTACTCCTCCCCCAACTCCAGAAGCCCGGCACAGAGAGTGAGGGGAGAGAGTGAAAGACTTTGGTAATCCAGGGAATTCTCCCATATCTTACCCATGTCTACCAAGGAGGTACCACCAGAAGTCTGCAAGAGTCATAGCATTACTGGGGTTGGGGTACCCCCAGTGCTGGTACAGCTGCAGTGTCCAAAGACTTAGATCACAACACTCAATTCCCATTGAATATCTGGAAAGACTTCTCAAGAAGGACAGGTTCAAACAAGCCCAGACTGCAAAGATTAAAGGATATACCTAACTGTTCAATGCTCAGACACTGACGATCATCCACAAGCCTCAAGAACATGACCTCACCAAACAAACTAAATAAGGTACCAGTGATCAATCCTGGAATGATGGAAATAGGTGACCTTTCAGACAAAGAATTCTAAGTAGCTGTGCTACAGAAGGTCAATGAACTTCAATGCAACACAGAGAAAGAACTCAGAAGCCTATCAGAGAAATGTAATAAAAAGATTGAAATAATTTTAAAAAATCAAGCAGAAATTCTAGAGCTTAGGAATTCAATTGACAAACTGAGAAATACATCAGAGTCTCTCAACAGCAGAATTGACCAAGCAGAAGAATTAGGGAGCTTGAAGATAGGGTATATGAAAATATACAGTCAGAAGAGAAAAAAGAATAAAAGAATATATAAGAATGAAGCACACCTACAAGATTTATAAAACAGCCCCGAAAGGGTAAATCTAAAGATTATTGGCCTTAAAGAGGAGGTAGAGAGATTGTAGTAGAAAGTTTATTCAAAGAAATAATAGCAGAGAACTTTCTAAACCTAGAGAAAGATATCAATATTCAGGTCACAAGAAGGTCACAGAACAGCAAGCAGATTTAACCCAAACAAGGCTACCTCAAGGCATTTAATAATCAAGCTCCCAAAAGTCACAAATAAAGAAAAGGTCCTAAGAGAAGGCAGAAAAAGGAAAAAAAAATAACATATAAATGAGCTCCAATATGTCTGGCAGCAGACTTCTCAGTGGAAACCTTACAGGCAAGAAGAAAGTGGTATGACATATTGAAAATGCTGAAGAAGAAAAACCTTAACCCTAGAATATCATATCCTGTAAAAAAGAAATGTCCTTCAAACATGAAGTAGAACTACAGACTTTCCCAGACAAACAAAAGCTGAGGGATTTCATTAACACCAGACCTGTCATACAAGAAATCCTAAAAAGGAATTCTTCAATCTAAAAGAAAAGGATGTTACTGAACAGTAAGAAATCATCCAAAGGCATACAATTCATTGGTAGTAGTAAGTAAACAAATACAGAATACTCTATTACTATAATTGCAATGTATTAAACATTTATATATTGAGTAGGAACACTAAAAGAAATGGGGGTGGGGGAGGGTACCTACATGAAGAGTGTGATGTGCACTGTCTGGGGAATGGACATGCTTGAAGCTCAGACTTGGGGGAATGGGAGGGACATGGGCAATATATCTAACCAGAACTTTTATACCCCCATAATAAGCTGAAATAAAAACAAACAAAAAAAGGAAAAGAAAAACCTATCAGAAATAACTACAACAAATTTTTTGAGAGATAGATAGTATAAAAAGATATGGATGGAAACAAAAAAAAAGTCAAAAAGCTAGAGGGGATGGAATAAAAGAGTACAAAAAATACTACAAAAGGTCAACAAAACAAAAAGTTTTTTTGAAAAGATAAACAAAATTGACATCTTTAGCCATACTAAGAAAAAATGAGAGAAGACACAAATAAATAATGTCAGAAATGAAAAAGGAGACATTACAGCTGATACTGCAGAAATCCAAAGGATCATTAGAGATTATGATGAGCAACATATTCCAACAAATTGGAAAACCTAGAAGAAATGAATAAACTCATTTATTCATTTGACACAATGACACATTTGTCATTCAAATTGACACATAACAACCTACCAAGACTGAACCAGGAAGAAATCCAAAATCTGAATAAACCAATAAAAAGTAATGGGACAGAAGCAGTAATAAAAAGTCTATCAAAGAAAATCCCAGGACCCAATGGCTTCACTGCTGAATTCTACCAAGCATTCAAAGAAGAAATAATACCAATTCTACTTAAAGTATTCCAAAAAATTGAAGAGAGCCTACTCCCAAACCCATTCTATGAGGCCTGCATCACCCTGATACCAAAACCAGACAAAGACACAACAAAGAAAGAAAACTGTAGGCCAATATCTCTTATGAACGTAGATGCAAAGATCCTTAACAAAAAAATGGTGCTGCGAAAACTGAATAGCCACATGTAGAAGAATGAAATGGGATCCATATCTCTCACACTCACAAAAATTAATTCAAGATGAATAAAGGAATTAAATGTAAGGCATGAAAATGTTGGAAAAACTCTTCTAGATATTGGCCTAGGCAAAGAATGTATACATACGATCCCAAAGGCAATCACAAAAACAACAAAAATAAATGGGACTTGATTAAATTATAAAGCTTCTATAAAGCCAAGAAATAATCAACAGAACAGACAACCTACAGAATGGGAGAAAATATTCACAAGTTATACAATTGAGAAAGGGCTAATAAGAATTTATGAAGAACTCAAGCGAGTAAGCCAGAAAAAATCAAACAACTCCATTAAAAAGTGGACAGAAGACATGAACAGAAGCTTCTGAAAGGAGACAAATAGCCAATAAACATGAAAAAATGGTCAATGTCACTAATCATCAGGGAAATGCAAATTAAAACCACAATGAGATATCTCCTCATCCCAGTCAGAATGATTTTTATTAAAAAGTACAAAAACAATAGATGCTGGCATGGATGCTGAGAGAAAGGAACACTTATACCCTGTTGGCAGGACTGCAAATTAGTACGACCTCTATGGAAAACAGTATGGAGATTTCTCAAAGAATTAAAAATAGACCTACCATTTGATCCAGTGATCCCACTACTGGGTATCTACCCAAAGGAAAAGAAGTCATTTTACCAAAAAGATACCTGCACTCAAATGTTTATTGCAGCACAATTTACCCAAATGCCCATCAATTCATGAGTGGATTAACAAAATGTGGTACATATATGCCATGGAATACTACCTAGCCATGAATCAGGATGACTGCATGCCTTTTGCAACAATTTGGATGGAACTGGAGATCATTATCTTAAAGAATGGAAAACCAAACACCACATGTACTAGCTACTAAATTGGAACTAACCGAAGAGCACACATGTACATAGAGGTAGGTATAACTCAGTGGAAATCAATGCGGGGAGAGAGGAAGAGGGGATGGGCAAAAACCTACCTAATAGGTACAATGAATACTATCTGGATGACAGGCACACTTTCAACCCTGACTGAAACATTACAAAAGTGATTCTTGTAACCAAAACATTTGTACCCCTGTAATACTTTGAAATGAAAAAGTACTAGCAAACTGAATTCAACAACACACTCAAAAGATTATATTCATCATGATCAAGTGGGATGCATCTCAGGGATGCAAGATGGTTCAACATATGCAAATCAATCAATGCAATACATCATATCAACAGAATGAAGGACAAAAATCATATGATCATTTCAATTGATATTGAAAAAGCATTTGAAGACACTCAACATCCCTTCATGATAAAAGCTCTCAAAAAACTGGCTATGGGAGGAACTTAACTCAACCTGATAAAAGCCATATTAGACAGACCTACAGCTAATATGGTACTAAATGGGGAAAACTGAAAGCCTTTCCTCTAAGATCTGGAGCAAGACAAAACAATGTCCACTTCACCACTGTTATTCAACATATACTGGAACTTCTAGCTAGAGCAACTGTACAAGAGAAAGAAATAAAAGGCATCTAAACTGGAAAGGAAGAGTCAAATTATCTTTGTTTATAGATAATATTATCTCATACATAGAGAAACCTAAGCACTCCACAAAAACACTATTAGAACTGATAAACAAATTCAGTAAAGTTGCAGGATATAAAATCAACATACAAAAATCAGTAGCATTTCTATATGCCAACAGCAAACAATCTGAAAAAGGAACCAAGAAAGTAATCCCATTTATATTAGCTACAAATAATATAAAATACCTAAGAATAAACTTAACCAAAGAAGTAAAAGAACTCTGCAATGAAAACTAGAAAACATTGATGAGAGAAATTGAAGGAGACACAAAAAATGGACAGATATTCCATGCTCATGGATTGGAAGAATCAGAACTGTTAAAATGTCTATACTACCCAAAGCAATCTATGGATTCATTGCAGTCCCCATCAAAATACCAAATGCATTTTTCACAGCAATAGAAAAAAATAATCCAAAAATGTATATGGAACCATGGAGGAGCCAGGATAGACAAAGCCATCCTGAGCAAAATGAACACAACTGGAAGAATCACAGTACCTGATTTCGAATTATATGACACAGCTGTAGTAACCAAAACAGCCTGGTACTGGCATAAAAACAGACACATAGACCAATGGAACAGAATAAGGAACCCAGAAGTAAATCCACACATCTATCATGAACTTATCTTCGACAAAGTTGCCAATAGTTTCTTCACTAATGGTGCCGGCCAAACTGGATATACATATGCAGAACAATGAAACTAGACCTTTACCTCTCTTCATATACAAAAATCAAATCAAAATGTTTTAAAGACAAAGCCTGAAACTATGAAACTACTAAAAGAAAATACTGGGGAAATGCTTCAGGACATTGGTCTGGGCAAGGATTTCTTGAGAAATACCACCAAAACACAGGCAACCAAAGCAAAAATGGACAAATGGCATCACATCAAGCTACAAAGCCTCTGCACAGCAAAGGAAACAATCGAGAAAGTGAAGAGACAATCCATAGAATGAAAGAAAATATTTGCAAACTACTCATCTGACAAGGGTTTAATAACTAGAATATATAAGGAACTCCAACAACTCAATAGGAAGAAAAATCAGATAATCCAATTAAAAAATGGACAAAGTTTCTGATAGACATTTCTGAAAAGGAGACATACAAATGGCCAACAGGTATGTGAAAAAATGTTCAACACCATTAGTCATCAGAGAAATGCAAATCAATGAGCTATCATTTCACCCCAGTTAAAATGGCTTTTACCAAAAATGCAAAAATGAATGTTGGCAAGGATGTGGAGAAAGGTGAACGCTTGTATGCTGTTGGTAGGAATGTACATTAGTGCAAACCACTATAGAGAATAGCATGGAGGTTCCTCAAAAAACTAAAAATAAAACTACCAGATGACCCAGCAATCCCACTGCTTGGTATGTATCCGAAAGAGCAGAATTCAGTGTATTGAAAAGATAACTGCATTACCATGTTTATTGCAGCACTATTCACAATAGCCAAACTTTGGAATCAACATAGGTCCATCAGTGGATGAATGGGTAAAGAAATTGTGGTACGTTTACACAATACAATATTATATGGCCACAAAAAGAATGAAATCCTGTCATTTGTAACAACATGGATGGAAATGGAGCACATTATGTTAAGTAAAATAAGTTGAGCATAGAAGGACAAATCTTGCATGTTCTCACTCATATGTGAGAGCTAAATATTAAAAACAATTGATCTCATGGAGACAGTAGAATGAGGGTTACCAGAGGCTGGAAAGGGTAAGGGAGAGTGGAGGATGGGTATTGGGTGCAAAAATATACATATAGTTAGATAGATAGAATGAATAACATTTGATAGCACAAAAAAGTGACTATACTCAACAATAAATTAGGGTATACTTTAAAATAACTGAAAGAGTGGAATTGTAATGTTCCTAACACAAAGAAATGCTAAATGCCTGAGGTGATGCATACCCTGATTACCCTTATTTGATTAATTCACATTGTATGCCTGTATCAAAACATCACGTTCCCTATAAAGATATACAACTATTATGTACTCATAATAATAAAAAATAAAAAAATAAAGATAGATAAATAGATACTACTGTAAAGGTACATTTTATATGAACAAAAATCAATAGGAGAAGCTAAAAATAAGAGGCAGCTCTTTGGTCAAGCTTTATAATATTGGAAGGATATAAATAGACAAGGAGAAAGGGAGATAACTTTCCAAAAAGATGAAAAATAATGCTCAAAGGTGTGGTGGTCTTGGCGCACCTGGATTATAAGGATACTCATGACTCAAGCTGAGTAGAAGGGGGAAATGAAGACAAATATACAATAAAGCCAGAAAGATACCAAGAAGCAGCATTGAGTCTGTAGTCACTTGTAAAAATGCAAGTTATGGTTTTATACAGACAGGTACACATAACAATTTGGAACTTAAAATGAATTTATCTAGCAGTGTTCGTAATCCTGCATGCATCAAGTGCCAACACTAGGGACCCTAGAATATGTTTCAAGAGCATGTATATATCTGTCTCTATAGTCATTTTTTCCCAAATTTTTTCAGTTTTTTTTTTCAAATTTTGTTATTCCTGCTTCTTTCATGCTATCTGTTAAACTTAATAAATATGTTTGTAATTTGCTTATAAAGAAGGTACTATAAAGCCCTAAATTGGTTATAATTTCCCTGATCATACAACTTGCAGATTGTGAAATAAGTAAGTTTTTTTTTTCCTTTAGTCATTTTTTTTTCTACTTCATTGGTTGACACCTGCCATGAAAAATTTTCTTCAGTGGAAACTTCTATTTTTGTTGGGGTTTGGGGCTGCAAAACAGAGATATGATGACAGGAGCAAAGCCTTAACATAGACAAATAGACCACCCACCGCCTGTGGATCCCTTTCAAATGAAAGCACGCCTTCCTTCATTAGCTATTCCAGCCTCTCACGAGATTGGTGGCTGTGGCTAGTGAGATTACCTATTGAATGGTGTGATGACCTGCTTAGCTCAGCAGATATAAGGTTAAAGGCTTGGGGTGTAGTAACACCTGCAACTTGCAGATAAAGATAGGCCTAGCCTGGCTTTCAGATAGCAGATTAATTGAAAAATACTAGACATACCTACTTAGCCGGTATTTGGTACAAAGTCTTCTGGTTGTCTAGGAAAAAAAATCTAAGAAAATAAAATCTGTAACATAGTTTATATTAATAATAGTAACATAGGATTATGCAATTTATATAATAGCTCCCTAATATAGCAAAAAGAAGCTCTAACATGAAACTCAAATATTCTTTATTCCCCCCAAAAAGGGGAGGGGGCAATGTTCAATTGGGGTGAAGATCTCCCCCTTTCATTCTTTCCTTCCTTCTTGGAGGTACTTCAGGCTTTGCTAAACCTAATATTATACTGCTTAAACCCAGTGTCCTAAGGTCTCCCTATTATGGACATTTTGTTTCCCGGATGGGGCAGATAGGATGGGAAGGCATTTCAGTACATTATTAATTATTTTTGGAATTAAAATACGTTCAACAAGGGACATCTAGTATAGTGGTCAAACACTGATTTAGAGGTGAAGGGGTACACATTTCAGTTGTCAGTTTGTCCCTTAGGCCAATCCATTCAGCCAGTAGTTTTCCCAGAGAGGTCTGGGACCAGCAGCATCAGCATCACCTGAGAACTTGTTAGAAATAAATACTCTCAGAAAAAAATATGGTAGTTCCTCAAATAATTAGAAATAGAACTATGACATAGAAATATAAATATGATCCAGCAATTCCTGTTCTGGATGTAAATCCAAAGGACATGAAATCAGTATGTTGAATAGATATCTATACTCTCATGTTGACTGCAACATTGTTCACAATAGCCAAGGTATGGAAACAATCTAAGTGTCCATCAACAGATGAATGGATGAAAAAATTACAATATGTACATAAAATGAAATGTTATTCATCCCTAAAAGAGAAGGAGATCCTGACATTTGTGGCAGTATGGATGATCCTGGAGGACATTACACTAAGTGATGTAAGCCAGACAGAGGAAAAAAAAATATTGCATGATCTCCCTTATAAGATTCCTACGTGGAATCTTAAAAAGTTGAATTCATATAGGCAAAGAATGAAGTGGTGATTTCCAGGTGTGGAGGGGTGGGGAGATGGGGAGATGTTGGTCAAAGGGTACAAAGCTTTAATCATGTAGAGTAAATAAATTCTAGAGATCTAATGTACAACATGTAGACTATAGTTAGTGATACTGTATTGGACATTTGAAATTTCCTGGAAAGTAGATGTTAAGTTTAAAAAGGTAACCGAAGAGATGGCTACGTTAATTAACTTGATTGTAGTAATCAGTTCACTGTGGATATATATAGCAAAACATCACATTGTATATCTTAAACATATACAATTTCAATTAAAAATTTAAAAAATAAATAAAAAGCAAGAGATCAATTTCTTGAATTTACCTATTAAAAAATTAAAGAAAAAGGGAAATACTCTTTGATCCCATCCAGACCTACTGGATCAAAATCTCTGTGCATTAGCAGGTCCTCCAGGTGATTCTGAAGCACACAAAGTTGGAAACTACCTAAAATTCCTTTTAAGTAAAATAAAGAGGATTAAACTTGATCACATTCTAGATCCCTGTAACTCTTAAAAATCTAAGATTCTAAACTTTTCTAAGTCTCTGTCTGCTACTTCCCAAAAAGACTTGGTAGGTTTAGCTATACTTGAGCAAGCAGGGCCTCTGGAATGAATTAAGCAACATCTAACTACTGAGTTGATATATAGCACCCAGAAGATCTCATGGTAAACACTAAGACTTCTGAAATGTTACGGTATCTTAATTCACATCCTAATAAACAGACCTAGCTCTACCAAAAATAAATAAATAAATAAATAGCCCCTCAGTAAGACTCAGGATTATGTATGTTGTTTATAAAAATCATTTATTTTGTTTTATCAGCCTGCTAGGTTTTGTTCATCTGGAGAAGCTCAGTATTCATAACTATTTGTCAGCTCCCAGACAAGAACCATTAAGTATTTAACAAGTATTTAAGATGTTATGAAAAAGTGGAATTAAACAATTTGAGCTGGAACCATCAGGAGATACTGAAAAATATGAACAGAGAAATTATTTAAGAGAAACACATCTATTGTGCTAGATGGAAACCACTACATGATTTAGAAGTGGGTATTTGAAAAAAAATCACTTTTTTCAATACAGAGCAAAAGCAGCTGCAAAAATCATCACTCTCTCTATAAGCCAGAATTCAGAAAAGATATCAGTTTCTGTGGGCTTTGCCAGGGGAGAGTACATTCACCTTCTCGCCAAGCCCAGCCCGGCCCACCACACAGGGTGGGCTAGTGGGTTCTGGATGACGGAGGAGGCTCCAGGCAGCTACAGCATAGACAAAAGAAAATACACAGTGCATTAGGCAGCCTAATTAAGAGGCATAATCAGGTTTGTGCTGAAGACAATTCCCATAGCCTTTCCTCATCGGTAGTCCTGAAAAATTCAAAAAGCAACTATTCACTCCATCCTTTAAGCCACTTATGCTTGCAGAAGCTTATTCTGGGTGCTTCTGCCCCTATATTTTGGCAGCAGTGAAGTTTCACTTGGACCTGTATTTTCCATGAACTGTCAGTACTGCAGGACTAAGTAAATCTGGTTTCTTGATGTCAATGTTTTTTGAAAAAAGAAATGGCAAGCCACAGGCTTATCTCTCTTTGCATTTGATATTAGCACTGACTTGAACTTTAAGCACTGACTTGAACTTGATTTTAAGTGTCAAAGGCAAATATTAACTAGAGGGTAAGTTAAGAATTATTCACCAGGCCTGTACCTAAACCTGTGTGTAGTAAGAAAAATTTGACACACTTGCGAGGATATCTACTCAGAAACCACTTCCTTTCAGGTGAGCCAACTTCGCGTTGATTAAAAACAAAAACAAAACAGCATTTTTAGAAAGTAGATATATCTTTTTGTCTGCACTTCAAGATTTTTCTAACTGCAGTTCCTTAAGATCCATATGAAAATTTTACATAAATCAGTGGAAGACAAAATCTTTAATTTAATTTAATTTTATTAAAACAAGTAACAAGTGTGATGGAAAGAGTGGGCTTTTGATTCAGACAGAATTCCAGCACCATGGCTGCCCAATGCAAAGATAATGTGTAAGTTACTGTGCATCACTGCCTTGAACTATAAACTTTAGCAAATGGAGCCACTGTAAAAACTAAGTGGTAGTAGAGAGGTGATATGTCCTATGTGATATCTACTTAAAACATGTGCTCAATGTATTAATACCTTAGTATCTTCCTTTTTATAAACAGAATTCCCTTCATACCATCCCCGTGTAAAGTCTTTAGTCCAATGCAATTGTGTTGCAGCTGTTTTCCTCTCCACATGCCTTCTCATTCTCTCTTCTGCTTGTGGTCTCCCTCTTCTTTACAGGAACTTGCATTGAGAACTTATTAATGGCCAGACGCTGTGCAAGATGATGCATATCATCAATATGAGTGGCACTATTCTGTTTTTCAAATAGTTCATGCGCTCTTTGATGCTGACAAGTGATAAGGCCATCATGCTGAGGGGGTTGGGTGCTCTGATGAAGGAGGGGTGGAGGGAAGGGGTAGGAAAACTGGGTCAGGGGTCAGGAGTTCATCCGGCAGTCAGGTAGAGAAGAGTGTGACAGGAGAGGGACTTGATCAACAGGATGGAAGAAGCAGTTTGGGACTTTGGGGGAGTTGTAAGACTGAAGCCTATGGTATATGATGGAAAATTAAATATATATATATATATATATATATATATATATATATATATAAAATGAAGAAGTCAAGTGAGATTAGATGATGCAGGGCCTTTTCATCCCAAACTGAAGAATTGGGCTTTATCTTGAAGAAGGTTGACAGTCATAGAAGGGCTTGAATTAATGAAAGTTCATGGTTAAATGTACATTTTTGGAAAATCTCTGGATCATTGGGTAGGAGGGTGTAAAGCAAAGGTTTTTAACTGGATCCAAGACCCATAGATGTCAACGTCCAGCCTTCGGAGGTTCATACATCCCCTGAATTACATACATGATTTTGTGTGTGGAAGCAGTCACACATATCTTTTTTCTTGAGGATCAACAGATTCACTTTAGGAGCCCATGAGTCAAAAAATCACTCATTGAAAAGAAGATAAAACTAAAAGTAGGACGATCACTTAGGAAGCCATTGTACTCATTTGAGTGAGATACTGGAACCAAATTAAGTCAATGAAAGTGGACGAGGGCAAAGCATGAATTTGAGGGATATTTCATAGGACCCACGTTTAGGATTTGTTGACTATTTGAATGTGGCAGATGAAAGAATTGGAGAGTAACTGAGTGACTACTGTACAGCTATGGTATGTGAAAGTAATGAGGGAGGAGCAGCTTTTCAATGAATATAGTGAGATCGGTTCTGGGATGTTTGATTTGGAAAGTTGGTGGTATAGCCAGTAGGTGTACACAAGGAAGCTGCATGTAAAGATATGGAACTGATAGGAAATCATAGTTGGAGACACCAGAAAACTTTAAGAGTTTAAGAAAAAGGAAGTCATAACTGAAACGGAGGGGTCAAGTCCACCTCCTATCTGACCTGCACTGAGTGAAAGAGAACACAAAGAAGTATGGTGGGTCTGAGGGCTATGCCTTTGAAAAAGGGTAAACCAGCTCACCAAAAACAGTGGCCCAATGCATTGATTGTCCTGTGTCCTGACAAATCAGTGGTAGCTTATTTCTTGGAATAGAACTTGTAAGTGGTTGAATAGAAAGAAACTAGAATTGCTTTTCCCCTTACATTTTTTTGCCTTTGGATCTCTCTTTTTTGAATATTTTAACAATAAACTTACCACCTAGGATTGTGATTGCTCACAGGTGCAGCTGCCTCCCTTGGAGCTATTTGTCAAAGAGCCATTTTTATTCAATTCTCATCTACGCTAGGTCTCTGTCCACTCTGTGTAAAAATGATTTCTCTATTTTTTTAGTGTTCATTTGATTATGCCTCCCTCATGTTGCATACTGACTTCAGTTGAATATATACTTATTGAGAGTCAGTAACCTGAGTGGCTCTGGACTGAAGATATGTGTGTGTGTGTGTGTGTGTGTGTGTATACATGTATATATGGAATATATGTATGAATATATATACACACACATATACACGCATATTTATACATATAGCAAGAATGTGAATTCGACCTCCACCACTCACCAGCTGTGCCATATTAGACAAATGTTAAACCTCTCTGTGCCTCAATTTCCTTTATTGTAAAATAGGGATGCTAATTTGCAACAATCACACAGAATTGTAGTGAAATTAAATAAACTGATAATTGTAATGTTCTTGAACAGTATCTGGCACATAGTGAGATATTAATAACTAAATTTTAACTTTTATGTCAGTCTGCAATTTCTGTTTAGCAAACAATAAAATATGGCATGGCAATAAGAAGTCCTTCTTTCTCATGCATCTGTGGATTATCTGAAAGAGCTCTGTTAATCTCAGCTGGGTTCACTAACTTGTCTGTGGAGTGGTCAGTAGTTGCCAGGACTAGGCTGAGGCCTCTGAGCAGCTGGGCTTCAAGCTGCATGCAAGTCTGTAAGTTGGATAGGTCATTCTGCTCCTTTGTCACTCATCTTCCTTGAGCAAGTGGGCTAGCCAAGGCATGCTCTTTAGATAGTGATTGGAAAAGACAAAAGAGGACGTGTACAGCCAAATAATAAGCATTTCAAGTCCCAGCTTGCATCATGATTGCCAATATTCCATTAGCCAAAGCGAGTTATATGGCTGAGACCAAAGGCAAGGAACAAGAAAATATACTTCTCTATGAAAGTGAAAAAGAGGGTGGGACTAATAATTATGAACAATTATTAATATTTAAACTACTCCAGCTTTAGTTACCATATGTATCTTTAAAGTGAATCCTTGTTTTTATTTACTGTGCCTTACAAAAAAAACCTTGGGACCATTAAAGCACCTGCATTGCATATTGCACAGTGTTTAATAATATTTGGAATTTTAAAGCTGGAAGAGATAAGTACAGTTTTATTAATCACATATATTTTTTGATGGTTTGATTGAGCTATTCGTCATAGAAGAAAAATCTGTGCTTCAACATTATCACCAGCCCAGCAGTCCTGAGTCATTTATTATTATTTGTTAGGTGCTACCAAATATTAAACTGATTTGCATTTTGAGGAGAGAAAGAGAGATTTTATAAAGTAGAACTAACATTTTTTCCCTGAGATAAATCTGGCATTCATTTTAGTTTCTTTTGGAATAAAGCACTACCTTTCATATATTGTGATGTGTTATTTTCCATGTCATACAAGAAATGTGTGATTATATTAGAGTTATAAGAATCATGTGATCCTTAATTTTAAAATCAACTTTGCATACTTTAAAACTAATTAAAGTGTAATAAGAGAAGGGAAGTCAGCAACATTTCAAAGTAGGATGGGATAAAATAAATGACCATAATTCCTATGAAGAAAAGGGAAGTATTTTCTTTAATTAAGCCAAATTCCGGATTCCAGAGGATTGTGTGTATCTGCATTCAGAATAACTGATAATATACAATTCTTATGCTTAGAGAATCCTTTTGATTTTAGACAAAAATTTTATAGTTTCAGTCATTATGGAGAATTAAATAATGTGTCAAAATATACTATTTTAGACATTATACTAATAAAGAAACAGTCACCCAATATTAACCAACAAAATAGCAAAGCTTATTCAACAATCTCTCAGACCAGAATTTTATGGAAATAATCTCATCTGGACTTGTATCAATACATATTCATAGATGCATGTGAAATGTTAAAGGGTAATACCAGGTATGAATTCTTCAAATAAAGATAGTAATGTCCCTAAAGCAATTCTCTAGTCTAATACCCCTCCTTTTTAATAAAATGGATCTAAAATAAAGTTTCCAATAGTTCTGATAATATAATTCAGTTACAATAAAGTCATAATTTAGCATTGTATAGGCTTGATATTGTGTACTTTTATTTACTTAAAATTTTATAAATCAATTTTACTTCAAAAATAAGCATTTTAATATATAGCAAGTTTGTGTTTTGTGTTGGTCTTTCTGTTTTAGGTATTTAGGGTGAGGAGTAAATACAGTATATTTTTGACAATGAGATATAATAATATACATTGGAACATTGCACTGCATTGAATGGCAGCCTTCTAAATGTTTGAAACATGCATACTTGTATAAGGCCCATTGGATTTTAGTGACATCTCTATGTTGATTCGAGTAATAGAAACAGTCACCATATACACAGAGATAAAAGGTTACAATTCATAAAATTAGAGTAACTCCCTGGATGAATTATTCTCCTGTCTTTGCTCTTTCATTTTGCAAAACAATTTTTACATATTGCCTCTGACTTCTTTTTGTTTCCTTCACCTGAGTCATGATTATTTTAGATGCCAGTAGAATTACAAGGCTATTGACATGCATACATAGTGAAACCCCTTTCGGGCATTCAACTTATATACATTTCTTGGCTCCTTTGTAATTGAAAATATTTGGTTGATTATTTTTATGAATCTTCCTGGGTTATACCGACATGAATAGCTTTCATGTTGAAAACTGGCAATTATAGGGCAGTTCTTCAGTATTTGGAGTCTATTGCTCTTGCGGTGGGCCAAATCCCCTGGGCTTCTGAAGGTTTCATTCAATCTTACAACTCCTGGAGCTCAACTCTGCAGGCTTCACCTGAAGAAGAAAACCCAAGCACATGCCAGTTCAGTCTGCTTTGTGCATGGGATGAAAGAGTACTAAAAAAAAATAACTTTTGGGGATATGTTGGTGAGTCAAGAAAGAAGGCAGCGGACAAAGGGGAAGGAAGAAACAAAATGGAGACACTAAAATAATTATATATCTGTCAATTCTTTTTTTTTCCTGTTAAACACTCACCTATTTTTTTTTCCTGTGAAAAGTTCATTTAAAGCTGTCTCCCTCCAGCTATATGAAAAAACCCACAATGCATTCAATAGTATAATACAAATCCAAAATGTTTTCAAATTTCCCTCTTTTGTGGGTTTTGAGATTGACAGCTCTATAATTAGGGATAACAAAGAAGAATGGAATTAATAAGATTCAAATACAGGGCTCCAGTCAGAAATCTGGAATGAGGGATGGAGGGAGAATGGAAATCAAGGGGTGTAGATCATATAATCTTATTGTAGACTGGAAAGCTAGACGTCAGGTTTTATACAACCAGTTATTTGTTTGGATTTAATACAACTACTTAGATGTTCAGATTTTATGCAAAAAGTAGTAGGACATAGGAACCTTAAAATGGATACTCAGATTCCAATGTGTATTTATTGATCTGAAATAACAATTTGGTCCAATGTTCCATCTGAATACTTCTGGTGCTTTAAAATGTCTCCACTGTCAAATGGTCTCCTGGCCAGCAGGTTAATTAAATATAGTTCCCATCATCAGAACAAAGGGCTTAGGAACTGGGACACCAACACTCTGCTGTATATGAAGAGGAAGGTATATACAATTTTTTTTAAAAAAACAAAATCACCTGCTTTCATCCCAGAAAGCTATCCTTGCTCTTTAGAACACCTATTTGCATGCTTTACTTGTTTGTCTGATTAAGGTGACTCATTTGATATTCCACAGGGGCACAAAGTCATCTAGAATGTGTTTACATCTTCCAATTTTTCTGCAGTGTCTGCCATACTTTTATTATATTGTATTTCATTTATTTCTATTCGTGATATCTATGCATTTACATCTTCTTCTCTTAGATATTTCTGATTTAGAATAACAGATTGATACGTTTTACCTTCTTCCACTCAGCAATGACATGGGGAAGCCTAGCCCAATGTGAAAAGCTATAATATGAAGGCCAGTGGTTTTCATTTTGTTTCACTGAGTGTTATGAATTCACCCACAGAGCTGTTGGAATGCAGGCTCTTGGGTCTTGTCCACACATATTTGGCTTCAGAAGATCTGATATGGGGGCCTAGAAATCTCCACCTACCGTAATTAGCTGCGGTGGTTCATGGCCATTGAGCACTTTGAAGACTTTTGTAGGCAACGTGAAGTCATCAAAAGATTTAATTAGTGAAATGACATAATCTGATGTAGATTTTACAATGCTAATTCTGTCTTCAGTGAGAACAATGCTATAGAAAGGGAAAACTTTTTTTTTTATATTATCATTCAGTAAAAATATTTTATAACTTTATTGTGATCTTTGACCCATGGCTATTTTGAAATATATTTCTTTTTTTTTTTAATTTGATATATTTAATATGAAATGTTCTTTTTTTATTGATTTATTTTATTTATTATAGCTTATTATGGGGGTACAACAGTTCTGGTTAAATATATTGCACAATTATTTCTAAATTGTTATTGGAGACATTGTTTATTGATTTATTCATCATCTCTGGTTAAAAAAAAAGCATGTAAAGTTGAATTCTAGAGCAACTTTTTTCTCTCCTTATGCCTTGATCACTAGCTATTAGATGGAATCTATGAAGCAATGTATATTATCTTTTTGTTCCCGATTTCTAGCATAGTCAACTGTAAGTTTTATGCTTAAAGCTGTTAAGCCTCAGGCTTTAGGAAAGATATTTTTCCCCATTGTGCTTTGAGTTATTATTACTATTATTTTGTAAAATTTTGTTCTGTATTTATAGGTTTCATGGTAAGTTATCTCCTCAGATTTGGGGGCAGTAATAGGCACTAAAATAATGAATGAATAATCAATGCATGGATCACTTCTAAGGTTTCAGGAGCACCTTTGGTATGTTCTGTGGCCCCGAGAAATTATGAAAGAAAATTATTTACAGGCTTTCTTTCTGAAAACTATACAGGACGATGGCTAGTGAGTAAGTCAATTGACTTGCATTGTCAATGAGTAACTTAAAATAAGACTTAGGATTGAGTTATTGACTTGTTATAGATCTGTGACCTAGTCTTCATTAAAAATTAATATGTTAACCTTACATGGGTCATTCAAATGAGTCAAATTTTCTGTGCAAACCACTACACAAAACCATGAGGAGTTAAAAATATTTGCCACTAGATTTTTAGTTATTGTATGTCAAGCTAAACTTCTTTATTGCATATAGCATGTCTTTTTAAAGTGAGATTTCTTCCTGCCTCAATTACTTCTATTGTTCTTTATTGAGTTTCTTTCTCCTTATCAACTTCTCATTTGCAGCTTGCACCTTTCTGAACCTTATCTTATTTATTTTAATTTATTACCTGCTGTTCTTTGCTCTTTTACCACTTTTAACTCTAGATAGTGCTTCCTGCCCTTTTTATCTTCTATTTTCTGTAATGTTTAGTCATCTGAGAATTTTAAACATTTTTTTAAGTCTATGCCTAAATAAATCTTTCTTTTTAGCTCATTTTTAAATATTATTCACCTTTTGCTACTTTATATTATTATCAACATTCATTCAGTCTCTTATATTCATTAGAGGCTTTTAAAATATTTTCATTTACTGTTTGTCATTCTTTAGTCCCTCATTTTCTTTGTAACTTAGAAATACTTAAATGATTTATTTCGTGATCTTGATTCTAAAGTATGAATATATAGAAAGTGGACAGGCTAAGCTTTCAGGGTAGCTTTATTCATTGTGTTGTTTAAACTCACAGTGCTACACTTTCAAATCAAAGACCTCTAAGAATTAGCCATGTGGTCATTGCCTCCTCTTCCTCAACATCAGGTCCTTAGTTCATATAAAAGCTAATTTGAAAAGATACAATGCTAATACCAACAAATAAAATAGGAATTACTAGACTTTAATAGAAATAAATCATGATTTTAAATGGCTTTGGGATATTTGGCAGGTTTACATGTGGAAAATAATATAGCTAACACATTTTATTAGCTCATTTAGCTGAGCATAGAAAGTTACTTTGAATTAGCCGGTTTCACAAATCAATTTTCCATAAATACAGATAGGAGACCAGCATTGCACTCAAACCATAAATTAATAGATAGAAATGAAAATCTTCTAAGATTCTATCAATAAACCAATTAAGTTAAAGGTGAATACTCCAGGAGGTTGTTTTTGATATTAAAAAGAATTGGTTAAAGGAGACGGAATTTGACACACAGAATCTCTCTCAAAGAGACTACAAGTTAAAGTTTATAAGCAGATTGTTGCTACCTAAATGACCGAAGTAAATCATAGAAAATATAGTGCCAAGCCAAAATCCTATTAAATCGCAATGAATATTTTTACCTAGACGTTGCACACACTTCTTTGATACTCCAACTCCCTAAATTTTTGACCTACTCCTATTTAAAATATCAAATTACCTGACTTCAGCATTATACACTCTATCCATGTAACAAAACACTTGTACTCCCTTAACATTTTGAAATAAAAATAAAAATAAAATAAAATATCAAATTAATCTTTACCACATCCTAGAAAGTGGGCACAGAGAGTGTGTCAGCATTCCCATTTTAAAGACTAAGAAAAGGCACAATGATTTTTTAAATTACTTTGTGTATGTATAGATTTTCCTTACATTAATTCAAGAATGTCAGCAAACCCAATTTCATCACACTGGATTTCAGAAATTTTACTTTCTTAACAGATATAAAGCTGCTTGAGCAAAATAATTTTGAAATCATAAAACTCTACTTGATTTCTCTCTTTGCAGAGCTGTTAAAAATAATAATCTATTTCAATAAATTTTAAAGATAAGGCTAGGAAAGACAACTAAATAAAAATATACTTGTAAAAGTGATATACCTAGTAATCACAAGAGCATTTTCCCTGTTGCTAAAATACCATTCTTAGGTCTTAATGCAGTTATATTTATTCCCTTAGGATTCATAAAATTCCCTCAAGTTTTTGTGGGTCTTTTAATATACCAATTCTTTGAATAATGATAGAAATGGTGAAATTTCTTTATAGATTACCTTTTTTTTTTTGAGGTCAGATTTTATAATGCACACAAATTTAGAGTCTAACATCCAGCATGTCATATTGGGCATTGACCTTCATTTGCCTGTGATTCTTCTCCTGTGGCGTGTCTTACAACAAAGGAATAAGGTTGTCAGATTGGTCATAAGGAGCTGCTTTAGTTCTTTCTGTTACTTTGTCCTTGCTTCCCAGTTATTGCTGCTGTATTGTGAAGATCAAATAAGATATTTCATGAAAATTATGTAGTGCTCTACAACTATTTATTGGTGTTACTGTTATCATCATCATCATCACCATAATCATGCAAGTAGGAAGTTAAGTACTAATTATATCTAAATATTTGGAAAGGAAATATGTTGACTTTTTGAATGGATATCAAGATATAAGGGACAATAATCATTCCCGTTGATCAATTTGGGAAGTTCTGAATTTCAAGTTGTTCCACAGAGATTGTAGAATTTAAAAACCTGGGTGCTCAGCAATACGTTTTTGGTTTTAGATATTTATTTTACTTTATTAAACTTCTACAGCCTCCCCTCTGTCTTTATGGTCTAGCTTCTAAGCTCATGTATTAGTAATTTGGAATGCTGCCTTATTCTTGATCACTCTCAAAGAGGGTCAAGGATGAGGAGCACAATTCTTATTGCATGCCCACCTTTTCATGAGGCACTTTCAACATTTCCAAATCCAGAGGCAGAGATAAAGTAGAGATTAATTCAGGTAACATGTATTTGTTAACTACTCAGAAGTAGCTGCAATAACTCAAAAATCACTTAGCTTTAGTTATGAGGAGACTTGGGATTTTAAATTATTTAGCAATGGATTTGAACTAAACCAATCTACTTCTCACAGTATGTCACTTTAAAGGGAGTAGATTTCAGGAGCACCATATTTATCCTTCCTTAGCAAAATTCTAAATTGATCATATAAGAAAATGATATTGTATTAATGCATAGTTAATCCATTGTTACTATTTTAGTTGCTGTTGTGGTTCAGTCTTCAAAAGGAAATAGTTCATGACTTTTGACTCATGACTTCATGTTTTATTTTAACCTTGGCATGTGATATATTTAATAGTTTGTGACTCTGAAATCTTTTAGGTAAATTCTTCTTAGCAGACATGCATAACCCTTTTTTTATAACATCGTTGTTCTAAAGAAAGAGTTGTTTTCCCAACAGCTTCCAAATTGAATATCTAATTTGGATTTAGTAGCTTTTTTCCCCCTAAAACAATAAAGACAGAATCAGTTACAGTTTTCTTCTGCAACAGAAATTTTTATGAATAGGTTAGCATACATCTTTAGGATCTAAGACCTAAAAAGATCAATCTTGCCCAAGTCCTGCAAATATGTGCAAAATTGTTTTTGTTTCACAAATAATTATGCTGGTATATCATTTCCATTGTGTTTTATTTTGTTTGTTGCCTATAGATTTTTAAATCATGAATGATATAAAACCATATTCCTAGAAGAGAAATCTTCCTGTCTCTTGCTAATGCCTTGTCACATTCCCATATTTCCCTGAATGCTATATTGCCTACTTGGTACTGGTTTTGAGTGATACAGTAATAACAGAGTGTTATTTCTTATTGTAATTCATTTTTCTTGCATATCAATCTTACTGTATTTGAATGTATACAAAGAATAATAATCATTGTACTGTATGTCTTTAATCTCTGTCATAAAGAAACATCTTTATTTGCATATGCATGATTTTCAATAATATTTGCATAAAGAGAAAGTCAGACACTTTGATTACTAGTAATCTTTTCACAATTTATAGAGTTTTACACTTGGGGAAAATTTTTTTCCTCAATTTGTTTTTCTGTCAGGTTAAATAGTCTCACATTTTTATGCCCATCTTAGAAGATATATCAATAGTAGCTAATATTCAAGAAGGCAAAATAGTGAGAGACCCTCAATCAAAAATTGCCAATGTTGATTGATAAACTGTCAATGTAGGAATACACTCAGAGTAATTCTCAATTTAGAGAGGTAAAAACTGAATCATTTACCCCTTTAACTATAATATCCATCTCTTCTCCATTCCCTAGTCATAAAAAGTAAATTTTCAAAGATGCAATATTTGACATACAATACATAAAAACTTTCAAATTTTGTTTAACAAAAACTAGAACAAAGTTTAAAAACACAAAAAGAAGCTCCTCAACAAAGGTTACATTTTCAGAAAAACTTTGATGGAGCTACAAGCTTTTGTATTTTGTCTCTTCAATTCTCCTACAATTAACCTTTTTCTGAAATGTGTGAAAAATCTGAAATCACTTCTTTTTATGAAAAATGTTGTAAAGCCTCTGGGTTCCAAAGCAAGAAACTGGCTCAACCTGGTAATTGTGGTTGAATTTTATTGGGGTTTTCAATGATAGTTATCAATCTTGACCGTAGTGCCAACTTCAAGTATACATGCTGGAAATCTACCTGCTACTTGATTTTTCTCCCAGATTATACTAAATCCCTGAAGAGTATATCCTAGGTCTCCTCCCTTCTACTTTGATCTAGCCAGGAAATATCTATGACCATTATTAACACTCTTCCTTTCTCCATTTCGATGACTATTTTTGAATCAAGTTGTCTTCGTTGTTAACAATGCTGTTCAAATACTTACAAACCAATGTCTATAATATAGTAGGATACAGGTTATATTAAGATGTAGTGGAATTAAAGGAACTAATTAGTAACTACCTACTAACATATAAAATTGATAGAACTTGTCATTCTTTTGTTTTCATACAATAATAATTTTTAAAATGGTATCCACTTTCCCCTCTATCTTTTTGAGTCTCCCATATGGGTGTAGACACATTTCAGATTTGTGGAAGCACTGGGGGTTTCACCATTTATTTTATATTGCAAGAAATCATCAGCACAGCCGCCATGTGCTAGCTCTGAGAACCAAAGCTAATATTTATTGTGTGACATTTTGTATTATCTTGTAAGCATGAGGAGGTAAGCTTAATAAAGTTATTATCCCCGTTTTGCACATGAACAGACTAAGAATTAAGAAGGTTAAATAACTTGCTCAAAGTGAGATACCTGCTAAGCCAAGAACTCTGGCAGCCCAATCAGATTGTCAGTCTCATGCACTTCACAGTCACCTGTTTTGTTAGTTAAGGCGTGATTCAGGCCCACCTTATAAGGAAGAGAATGATAAGAATAACATGCACGTTTTCTTAACTGATCCTGTTAATTCTGCGAAACAAGCAGGGAAAATAGATTTAGTCCTTTCTTACGTACCAGGAAATTTGTCTTTAGAAAGGTGAAACGAATGACCCAAGCCCACAAATTTAATTTATGCCCAAGTCTAGACCAGAATCCCTGTTCCCTGAGAAGAACTTCATTGTGTTTTCCCCTAGGCATTCTGTGACTTATCGCTGTTTCAATGCACTATGTTTGTCTTAGTGTACATTTTCAAAGAAATTTTCAATAGCTGGTACCTCTATCTTCTCAAATAATAAGCCCAAAAAATGAAGACATGCTTCAAAACTTTTTTGTCTATTGAAGAAACTAAAAAAAGTTCATTGTATTCATAAAATATACATATACACACATTCACTACTTATAAATTTTTGTGATTTTAATTTTTTTCTTCTTCAAATTTAAAGCTCAAAAAATGGATGAAAAGAGTAGATTTGCCTACAAGATTTTATGTAATATTTCCACAGAGTTGTTTTATAAACATGAAATATTTTTCTCCTGAAAAATATCTTTGAAATGTTTCTGAGGCAGAACATTTATTTTGTTTCTATTCAAATACTCTCACACAAAGAGCCACTTATTTCTAGAGTCTTATTCAAAAGCTTTCCCTAATGGAAAGAAGCTGGTACTTGCTTTGAAACTCATTAATTACTGTTCCAAAAGAGTTGATTGCAGACTAATGTCTTAGGTAAGGATGTAGAGATATCCAAAGTATAGAGAACTAAAAGAAAAATATTATCTACCCACTGCTTTGAGAACAAATTATCATTTGAGACTGACATTCAATTTAAGATTGTTGACAACGTTTGCATTTGTTTTTCCATTTCTCTTTCTGGAAATTTGCCATTATTGGCTTGTTTCTAATGTCATATAGGTCAAATCATTTATGTAATCTTTCTTTATGATTACCATAGAATGTCTTATTATCACAAAGAATATGCCACTCCAGTTAAGTATAGGGAAAAAGAATTGAGTTTGTTATTCTGAATTTCAGGACAATTATTTTTTCAGAATATATAAAAAATGACAAGCAAAACCAACACTAGAGAATATATTTTGCTATTTAGTTAGATATATTTTGAAATATCTAAATTTTCCAAGCTTCAGATGTGCATAAAACATAAATAAGGCAATTATATAATTTATTGTCCAAGCCACAACTTTGAGAGTGAAAACAGGCACTTTTAATAACATTCCAAGATAAACAAACAGAGATATGTTCACCCTGATTGTAAGGGGCATTGACAACATTTTCTTTCTGTTTGTTTCCTAGAAATAATGGCCTGCCTTCAGGTCATTGTGTGCTTATTTATAAAGACCTATGAAAATATTATTTGGAACCCATTCTGTGTGACTTTCTCCCTTTCATTTTTCTTCATTGAGATGAGATTATAGAATTCACATATGCTAAATAAAATGGGGTTGTATAATTTGGGAGGAGATGAAAAGCAAATTGAGCTGAATTTTGAACCAGTATGTTTTAAAATATTTTTGATCGGCATCAAAGAGTTTGGCTTGCAATGAACTTACCTGCTATAAGTTGGTGTTGAAAGGAACAAAAAATACCTGACTGTCTCATATAGTGACTACCAGGAATATTATATTGCAATAGCCTATATTTACCCACACCTCTTCCTTTCATTTAGCATCCGGAGAAATGTAGCAAATAAAATACACTCCCAGGAAAATCAAGTCCATTGGCTACTCACTCCATCATAAGTTCTAGCAAGTGTGCAAGAATTGAAATCTGATTAAAAAACAAATTCATTTACCTAAACCTGATATATCAACTATGTGACATGTTGTCAGGTGTTCTTAATGGGAAGGATTAATATAGTTCTGTGTATTCTATTTCTGAGGGATAAAAACACACACAATTAAGCAAAAATGCATATGACTCTCTTGACCCATACCCTGAGCATCTGTTGTGACTGCCTATCAGTCACATGCATTCAAGAAATATATTTTGAGCACCTGCTGTGTGCCAGAAGTACAAGCTTACAGTCAGAAGAGGAATACAGTTCATATATTAATAATCAACCAAAAAGTAATCATCAAATTGTGAAAACTCTGACTGGGTCAATAGAGAATAAAGGGGTGGCCCTGACTTACGCCATATGATTAGGAAAAAGAGACAGAGTAAAGAGTCTGAGTTTCAGAGTGAGGAATTAGGAGGTTAGCATGAACAGAGGTCTTCAACCAGAAAGAGATTAGAGACTGGTAAGGTAATCATTTTTTGCATTGCAATATATAATGTCTCAATATAAAAAAGCCAATTATTTTTTTTTTTCTATAAGAAAGATCTTTTTTTTTTACATGATCCTAGGTAATTGGAAAAGAGAATCTGAAATGTGTGATGTCCAGGAATACTTATAAGCATGGTGCTAATTCTTGCTACTAAATGATTGTAGTATCTTTAAACGCTTTTTTGTGATATTCCACTGACCCTATAAATGCTGGGCAGAGGATTTTACCTGCTATTCTCAGGAGAGAGCCCTGGGAAACGGATGTAGAATGAGGTAGAACTCCTTTTTATTGTGATCATGTTTACCTCTTGACACAGATTCAGAACTTTTGATTCTGAAGAACACATTTGTAGAGATCTTAGATGTGTCTATGGAAGGTAAAATATGGTTTGAATTCATAGTCCTCCTCATGTAACTCCTTAGGAATTTCATTGTTTAGAGTTCTTCAATGAAGACATCAGAATTGGGGGAGGGGATGATATTTGTATGTTCACAGTCATGTCATCTAACAGTTACCTTTACTGTAAGCTAAATAATTTGAAACCATAATTTTATTTTTAAAAATTAGCCATTATTTCATTTAACATTTTACCCAAAATCTTAAGGAGCAAGTTTAAGCTGCCCATGGAGTCTAATTCTGTCATGATTGTTTGGAGTGCTAGTAGGGTGTTCTCTGAGTTCTATAATAATGAGGGTCCATGAATTTTGTCTCCCCCAAATTCACATGTTGAAGCTCTAACTCCCAGTGTAATGGAATTTGGAAATGGGGCCTTTGGGAGGTAATAATAGGTAGATAGGTTATGAGGGTGGAGTCCTGGCCTGATAGGATTAGTGCTCTTGCGGGAGAAGACTCCAGGGAACTTGCTGTCTCTCTCTCTCTCTCTCTGCCCAGTGGGGACACAGCGAGAAGGCATCCTCCCATAAGTCAGGAAGAGAGTCTCATTAGAAACCAACCATGTTGGCACCTTGATCTTGGACTTCTAGCTTCCAGAACTGCAAGAAAAGAAATTTCTGTTGTTTAAAGTATTTTTGGTTTTGCTGACTAAAACAAATACCATGACTCTGAAGACTCACATCCGAAGCTATCTGAGTAGGTGACAGACTGTGTGCTTCTTAAAGCATGGTCTTTGGACAACTTGCATAAAAATCACCTGGGATGCCTGTTAAAATGCATATTCCTGGGCATTATTATACCTACTCGATCACAATGATTGGGGATGGGCTCCAGAGCTTGCACAGCATGGTCTCCTGGTGTTCCTGGTGAGCTGGATTGTGAGTAACACGGGGGTGGGGGGAAATTCTGTCTTATTCATTGTGGGCCACCAGCAGGTTATGCATTAGATGCTTCCTAAGCATTTGAAGTGGGAGCAAAGGTCCCATTTAAGTTCTATAGGTTCTGACAAGAAGGCAGGTAGAACAAACTTATTCTGAGGAGACCATCAGAGGCAAATCTTGTTGTGACTGTTAGTTCAAGTTATTCTACCATCCTGCCAGCTTCAGCTAGGACTAAATGGGCACCCATGTTTGAATTTATTTCCAATGCCAGTGTTAGACACAGGTTTCTTTTCATAAAGCTCTGACTTCGTCTAATAGAGAGCACTTCTATATCTCCTAGATATTTTTATCAATACACGGAGTGAGTGTTTTGATTGCCACACTTGCACACTGTTAGTGCAGTGGGACAAGCACTGTACTGAGGATAAAAAATTTCAGAATTTTATTCTGACTCTTGAACAAGCTGCATACTCAAGAGTAAGTCCATTAAAATTCTGTAAACACCAGTTTTCTGAGGTTGGACTTGATCTTGATGGTCCTTACATACTGTAAAATTCCATGACTCTGTGATTTCATCATCATGGAATTTTTTTTTTTCCCAAATACTGATGTTGTTTAGTCTAATAGCTACCAAAAATTTCAAAAGTCATTCTAAGTTGAAATAGAGCAAGAGATTTCTCCCCTTCCCTTGTAAGGTCTTATAGGTTTTTGGCGAGAAATAAATGTCCATAGTAACCATGTTTAGATGATTACTATACTGTCAGCCCTCCCTGCCTGTATCAGTGGGCTCTGTATCTGTGGAGTCAACCAACTGTGGATCAAAAATTTTTGGAGAAAAAATACAATAGAAATAACAAAAAAAATTAAAAATACAGTATAACAACTATTTAAATAGCATTGACATTGTGTTAGGTACCATAAGCAATCTAGAGATGATTTAAAGTGTATGGGAGGATGTGTGTAGGTTATATGCAAATACTACACCATTTCATATCAGGGATCTAACCATCTTCAGATTTTGTTATCAGGAGAGGTCCAGGAATCAAATTCCCCACAAATATTGAGGGATGACTATAAATGGGGTGTTTTCTTGGTGTGTGTATACAATTTGATTGGGCCACACAGGCAGAAGGCAAAAGTTACATGGAGGTGATTAACTGTGTTCCAGACAAATACTGTCACACTGATGTAAATTGTTACATGTCCCTTTTTGAAATAATTAACTATGTACAACTACATGGGAACTATATTGATTCATAGATCAAAAAATGTATTTTATGCAGTTTCCTAGAAATGGCTGTTTTTATTTTTGTTGTTCATTTGTTTGATTTTTCTGGTGGGAGAGAATAGGAGATGATCAAGTCTGGAGAGATTACGAAGTGTTTCTGGGGAATAGTAATGAAATGACATGCAAATATGGACAAATCCTAGGTTGCCACACAAAAACCCAGGTCTGTATCCTGTTTTCTGTTGTGCAAGGGGAAAGAATAAGACCAGCATCAGTCATTTTGTATCTCAACTGCTTTCAACAGTTTTCACACTGTCCCACCACTTGCCTCTGTGATTGATCAGGCAAATGAAGGCAACTGAGCAGGTTACAGTTCACTGGGAAAATCAACAAACATTCCAACCACCAGCTATTATTTCATTACCATGCCTTCCCCATTTTCATTTGTCCTCTGGGTCCACAGTTTCAAAGTAAAATTATGACCACCCATTGTCTTCAGGAGCAAAACAGGGATGGACTGAACCATGGAGCAAATATGGGCTACCCTAAGGTAAAGCATGGACGCCAACGCTTCTTTATGCAATTGTTCCTACTATGATAATTTTCTGTCTGATAAAGAGGGAATACAGGGGCCCTCTGGTGTTTTCAGAAAACCTCCAAGCAGAGTGGCAGAAAATGTGATTTCCAGATAATCTGCAGGAAGAAATGGTTGTAAGATTAATTTTGTTTGGAGAAAATTGCACAGAATAAGAACTCATTTGTTTACTTCAGAGGTATGTTGCCATTTGATTGTATTTAGTGCAAACATAGACTGTTAGCAAGCAATTTATAGATCCGATCTATTACTATAACAGTAGGAGAGCTTTAAACGGGCCTACTGAAAGCTATTACTAAATGAAATACTTTGCATATTAGCAGCAAATCTGCACACCCCCCCCCCATTCCTGAGAAGAGGTGCTTACACACAGGGTATGTTAACTCATGGCAATGGATTACTGCACATAAACAAGGAGCACTTGCAAGCAAAGAGCTTTCAAAGCAGTGCTCCATATCCAGCCAGCCTTCCCAGGACTACCTGACCATATCCGTGGTAATGGCCCTTCTAAGGGAAGGGTCCAGTTCATTCTCTTTCCATTGGCTCCTTTGGTATGTCAGTCTTTCCATCACCAATCTTCCAGCTCCACACACACAGACACACACACACACACACACACACTCACACACACAGAGAGAGTAACTGTGGAAAATTAACATAACTAGCTCCATTTTGCTTCTGACCCTCTGCAATAACATCCTTTAAGTTAAAACCTTCTGCTGAGCTCTGCACATACGCTAGAAGAAAAGTAACAACTGTGCCTTTCCCAAAATTAACTCCTGGGGAGATAAGAAAAGTATATACACAAGTAACAATGCTATGTTAAAGATTTTAAGGACCTCTATAGGGAGAACTATGAAACACTGAGGAAGGAAATC
>CM052440.1:105448839-105470329 GCA_028533085.1 Varecia variegata | reverse complement strand
GGCTCGGTCTCGGGGGGTTGGGAGGGGCATGGGCAATATACTTAACCAGAACGGTTGTACCCCCATAATAAGCTATAATAAATAAATAAATAAATAAATAAATAAAAAAGATTTTTGGAACATCCTGACCTTCTGCTTCCAAAGTTAACAGACTAAGAGCAAAGAAGTTTCACAACCTCCTCAGACCCTCGCTGACACCCAGATGTTTGCAGTCCTTACCTCCTAAGGTAAAAAGGAGCCTAAAGTTCATACCAGCTTAAGATGGTTCTTTGGGACATTAGTCCACCATCTTCTTGGGTTGCTGGCTCTGTAAATAAACGTCACTTTCCTTGCCCCAACACATTGCCTCTTGACTCATTGGCTATCTGGCTGCAAGTGGTACAAGATTGACCTTGGTTACAACACCCTTTACCTGAATTAAAAGAGAGACCTCCCATTAAAATTCATATACCTTTAAAGCAAGTAGGTACTGAGGCCTTTCTAAGTCATTGATCCCTGGGAGGACAATTCAGAATTTGAATCTACTCTTCAGAAATTCTCTTTTCTTTATTGTTAGTATTGTGAACTAAAATAAACTCTTAAATCCCACCTCTAGCCAACTGAATGGACCCCTTCTTGGCCAAGGGGACCCCAGAAAAACCTTAAAGCTGAGTTGCCAGCCTTGAGGAAAAGGGAGGTCAGACACCCCTTGATATGCTCCCCTCCCTTTGAGAGTTACTCTTTGTAACAGTAAGATACTAACAGGACCTAAGGCCATGCAAGAGAAAGTTTAAACCACACCTGCAGGCCATCAATTTACTTAACAGATCACTTGAGTATCCATAAATGGCTAGTGGCTTGTCTCTGATTAATAAACTTCCTTATCTTAACTTAAAACATTCCAAGGCCCCTCTCTCCACTCCAGCTGTCCTGCCTTTTCAGGCCAAATCAATGTACACCTTCCATGTATTGATTTATGGTTTTACATGTAATTCTTGTCTCTATAAATGTATAAAACCAAACTGTAACCAGGTCGCCTCAGGCACATTTTCTCAGGACCTCTTGAAGCCATGTGCTCAAGGCCACTGAGCACATACATTAGGCTCAAAATAAACCCCTTTAAATTATTTTATAGAATTTGGGGGTTCCCCCTTAAGAGTATTGTTATTTTGCCACTTAATACTTTAGGGTATCTCTTCTACGATCTTGGGACCGGATTATTTTTAATCAGCATTGTTGAAGTATAATTTATATATGATAAAATTCACCAATTTTTATGGTAAAAGTCAATGAGTTTAGACAAATACATATAATTAAGTAAACAATACCAGAATCATAATGTGGAATATCCCCATGACCCCAAAAGGTTCCCTGTGCTCCTTTAGAGTTAATATGTTACCCCTACCTTCAGCCACTTGTGAACATATCTGCTGTCGTTATAGTTTTACTTTCTACGATTTCTTTTAAATAGAATCATTGATTGTGTAATCTTCTGTGTATGGCCTCTTTCCCTTAGCATAATGCTTTCAAGAGGCATCTACTTTTTGGCACACCATCAGTAGCTTGTTTCTTTTTGCTGCTCAGTAGAATTCCATTATATGGACATACCATTTGCTGGGCTTTTGGGTTGTTTCCACTTAGGGGCTATTATGAATAAAGGTGCTATGAACATGAAGGTACAAGTTTTTATGTAAACATATGTTTCATTCCCCTTGGGCAAATACCTAAGAGTGGGATTGCTGAGTTATGGTAAATGTTGTATAACTCTGTAAGAAACTACCGAAGTGTTTTCCAAAGTGATTATAGACTTTGGCATTCCTACTGGGAACATGCAATGGTTATTTTTTTAATTTTATTTTTGCTCTGCTTCTTCCATGTTGAGAAACAATGGTTCTAATTGCTCTACAATTCTTGGTGTAGTGAGACTTTTTAATTTTAGCCATTATAATTGGTATGGAGTGGTTCCTCATTGTGTTTTTAATTTGCATTTTCCTAATGGCTAGTGATGCTGAACATCTTTTCATGTGCTATTTGGCTATTCTGTATCTTTTTAATAGAAATGTCTATTCAAAATCTTTGGTTTATTTTATACATTGTGTATAAAATATACACAATGTATATAATTTATTAAATTTATTAAAAATATACACAGTGTATATAATTTATTAAATTGTCATTCTTTCTATATTCTGGATATTAATCCTTTATCAGGTATATGATTTGCCAATATTTTCTTCCACTCTGTGGCTTGTCTTTTTGTTTTCTTAATAGTTTTAAGTTCAAAAAGTCCAGTGTATCAATTTATTTCCTTTATAGTTAGTGTTCTTTCTGTTCTATTAAATCTTTAACTAGTATTTCTCCTTCTAAGTTTGTGAAGATTTTTCTCCTAAGTAAATATTTGTAAGTTTTATAGTTTGGCTTTTACATTTAAGCCTATAAGCCAATTAGAAGTAACATGTGTATGTTCAGGTAAGTAAGGTGCAAGTTTTTGTTTCTTTGTTTTGTTTATTGATTTATCATTATTATTATTATTTTGCATTTGGATTAGATGCATTTTGCATTAGATATCTAATGCATTTTGCATTAGATATCCAGTTATTCTACCACCACATGTTGGAAAGAATATATGTTTTCTATTAAACTACTTTGGCATTTTGTTTAATATCAATTACAATATACATGTGGGTCTCTTTCTAAACTCTCTATTCTGTTTCATTAATGTATACGTCTACACTTAAACCAATGCTACACTCTCATGATTATTATACCTTTATAATCATCTTTGCATTTAGGTAAGTCCTTCAACAATGTTCTTATTCACAACTATTTTGGCTTTCTTAGTCCTTCAATTTTCCCATAAATTTTAGAATGAGCTTGTCAATTTCTACCTGCCGTCCTACCCGGACAAAAAGAAGGCTGCCAGAATTTTGATTGGTATTACACTGAATCTATAGATCAATAGAAATAGTTGTATAAATATTGAGCCTTCTGATCCTTAAACATGGCATATCTCTCTATTTATTTAGGTTTTCTTACATTTTCTCAGCAATGTTATATTGCATGTATTTTAAAATATATACCCAAGTATTTGATGTGTTTGATATTATTACAAATAATTTGGGTTCTTTTTTGTTTTATTTTCCAATGGTTCATTTGTATTATATACAAATACAAGTGATTTTTATATATTCATCTTGGATCCTGAGACCTCACCAAACTTACCTGTTATCTCCTGTAGCATTATTTTTTGTAGATTCTTTAGGATTTTTTACATAGGCAATCAATACCATTTGTGAATGAACACATTTTTCTTCTTCCTTTTAATTCTATGTACTTGTCTTTTTAATTTTATTTTATTGTCTTGGACCTTACATAAAATGTTCAATAGAAGTGGTGAGAATTGACATCCTTGACTTATTTCTGATCTTAGGGAGAAACAATTTAGTGTTTCACCATTAAGTATAATGTTATCCGTAGGTTTTGTAAGGATGAACATTGTCAGCTCAAAGTGTCACTTTACTTATAGTTCAGTGAAAGTTTTTTTTTAATCATGACTAGCAGTCAATTTTGTCAAATATTTTTACTCCATTTTTTTTTTCTTTTTGAGTTTGTTAATATTGTGAATTACATCGATGATTTTTTTTTTAATTACACTAACTCTACATCTCTGGGATGAGCTGTATTTTGTCATGATAAATTTTTCTGTTTCTACATTGTATAATTCACTTTGTTCAACATTTTGAAGGATGTTTCCTTCTATTTTCATGTGGTATTGACCTGTGATTTTCTTCTCTTGTTATGTCTTTTTTGTCTTTAAATCACCAAAATGAAGGTCTCAGTAAATTTTAGAAATGGACAGTGTCTTCTCCTTTTTTAATTTTTCTTGACAATCTTGTGTAGAATTGGTATTGTTTTTTCTTTAAATTTGGAAGAAATCACCACTGAAGTCATCTAAACCTGGAATTTCCTTCGGTGGAATATTTTAAACTACAAATTTAATTTCTTGAATTGATATGGTACAATTCAAGATTATCTATTTCACTTTGAGTGAGTCATGGTAGTTTGTGTCTTTCAAGTCATTTGTATCTTTCATCTACATTGTAGATTTAATTGGTATGAAATTGATTATAATATTCCCTCATTAGCCTTTAATGTCAATGGAATTTCTAGTGATTCTACCTCTTTCATAGCTCCTATTGGTAATGTGTATACTGTATTTGCTTTCTTTTTCCTGATAAGACTTACTGAAAATTTATCATTTTTGTTGATCTTTACATAAAACCAGTTTTTGGTTCAATTTATTTTTTTCCATTTTCTGTTTTCTACATCATTAATCTGTTCTCTTGTATTTATTATTTATTTATTTCCATTTCCTTTGTGTTAATTTGTTCTTCTTTTACCATGTTATTAAGGTAGAAGTTTGCAATATTGATGTAAGACCTCCCCTCCCCAAAAACTTACTTTAATTACTATCTTAGTCTGTTCCATTGCTATAACAAATTACCGTAGACTGGGTGGCTTAAACAACACACACATTTCTCACCCTTCTAGAGGAGGAAGTCAGAGATCAGGGCACCGGACAGCACAATCAGGGTCTAGAAATGGCCATTTTCTGGGTTGCAGACTGCCAACTTCTTTTTGTATCCTCACATGGCAGAAGAGGGCAGGAAAACTCTCAGGGTTCTCTTTTCTAAGGGCACTAATCCCATTAATGAGGTCTCCACACACATGACCTAATTACCACCCACAGGCCTCACCTCCTAATATTAATATCATCACATTAGGGTTTAAAATTTCAACATATGAATTTTTAGAGGGGAAGGAAAAACATTCAGTCCATTGCAGTTACACCACCACACATTTTGATATGTTATGTTTTGATTTTCAGTAGGTTCAAAATGTTCTAATTTGCCATGTAATTTTTTTCCTTTTTTTTAATGTATCAATTATTTAATTAGGTTCTTGGTAAGAAATTTGGAGCACCAATGTGTGAGGATAAACTTCATTTGTCAGGGCAAACACAGATTGTAGATAGCCCTGGAGCTTAGGAATAGCTTTGATTTGTGGTAAAAAGCTTTCTGATCAACCTTGCGCTGCACTGTAATCTTGTATTTCTCTTTCTCTGTGTCAAGCATCTTACCTTCCTGGTGTCTGGGCTTCTGCAGCTTCTTATTCTTGAAGTAATCATTGGTAAGACGTTTGGGGATTTTCACATTGCCGGATATCAGTTGTTGTGGAGGTGGCAATGAGAAATTCCTGGTGTCTTCTACAGGGTGGAACTCGACTGAGGATCTGAGGTCCAGTCACAAGTAGCAAGCCCCTGCTCAGCTGCTTCCGAAAAACCACCCTCTGGCCTCTGTGGCGCCCAGTAAGGATGACCAGAATGGTTGTGGGAGAGATGTTAGCTGGATGCTGTTTCACATGCTGACCTAGGGGTTTTAGTTTTCCAGGCACATCTTCAGTAGAATAATATCTAGGCATTTTGCAAAGTTTAACCACTCACGTACCATCGTTTTTGTCACCACCAACTGGTTTTGTAGCAGTGCCAAGCCCTTGCTTTTTCTTTTCAATCCTAGATTTAGCGGCTGAGTACTTCCTCTTGCACATGGCCTTGCTGGAATATATACAGGTAGGGAATATCTGCCAATTCTTTGGAGGAGCACAGGAATTCCAGTGGGGCTTTCCCTTCTTGCGCTTTTTAGCCTTGAGGTTACCTTTGTTAATCTGGCCGCTGGTATAGGCCTTCTTGGCTCCAGGTTTCTTCTGTTTAGGATCCTGCTTCTCAACTTTCTCACCTGCCATCTCACAGATGGGAAAGAGAACTAATTTGCCAGGTAATTTCTCACATGCACTATGGGTTTTAGAAATGTATTGTTTAATTCGCACATATGTTGGGATTTTCCAAATATTACCATGTTATTGGTTACTACTTTAATTCTGTTTGTCAAAGGATACATTATTTGTGTTTTCAAATCTCTTAAATTAATGAGGCTTATCACCCAGAATATGACTTGATTTCATGAATATTCTGTGTTCACTTAATAATAATTTATTTTGCAGCTATTGATAGGTGGAGTATTTTATAAATATCAATTATGTCAATTTAATTAATAGCATTGTTCAAGTCTTCTGTATTTTTAATGATTTTCTGTCAAGGTTTTCTATAAATTACTGAAAACTGAGTGTTGATAACCCCAACAATAGGCATAGATTTATTTTTGTTGTTTTATCAGTTTTGGATTCATGCGTTTTGAAACTCTGTTATTAGGTGCACAGCCATTGGGAATTGGTATGTCTCTTTGAGAAATTAACCTCTTTATCATTATATATATCTCATTTTATTCCTAGCAATATTTCTTATGTGCTTTTTAAACATCAGACATAGCAAGGTTTAGCTTTTTTTTAATATACAATCTTATTTCTAATTGTATTGTTTATATAATTTGCCCATAAAGTAATTATCACTATACTTGGTTTACATTTTCCTTCTTGCTAAATATTTTCTATTTTTTTTGTCTACTGCATATTTTTCCCTTTTTTTTTGGATCATCATTGGATGGATTGACATACTGTATGATTACATTTTATCTTGACTATTTTCTTTTCAGTTGTACTTCTGTGTTTTTATTTTTCTGGTTGTTCTAGATTTTATAATATAAATCTTTACTTATACATGGTCTACCTTCAAATAATATACTACTTTGCATACAGTAAGATTTCCTTAACTTGGAATATTTCCATTTACCCTCAATATATTGTGCTATTATTTTCACATATGGTTATTATTTGTTTTAAACTGTCCCTAGTCTTTTAAAGACATCTAAAAATTGAGAAAATGTCTTTTTTATTCACTGTCATATTTGCCTTTTTTTGGTGGTCTTCATTTTTTGCATAGATTCAAATTTCCATTTGGGATAACTTTTCAACTACTTAGAGAATTTTTTTCAACATTTCTTATACACAGTTCTGAAAAGTAATAACAATTAATTGTGGACTTGATAAAATATGGAAAATTAGAATGTATGACAATAACAACACTGGTTTGGGAGAAAAGAAATTGAAGTGTAATGTTGTTTCTCACATTATTCATGAAGTGGTAAACTATCACTTTAAGGTAGAGTGTGATAAATGAAAGATGTATACTATAAACCTCAGAGAAAACACTAAAATAAAGCAAAAAATAGTTATAACTAATAAGCTGGCGAAGGATAAAAATGGATTATAATTAATATCTATTAAAAAAACAGAAAAATAGAAAAGAAGAAATTATAACAGAGGAAATAAGAAAAATAAATAGGATGATACAAAATTAAACCCAACCATATCACTTACCATGTTAAATTATTTAGTTCAAACACTATACTAAAGAAAGAGATTGTCGAACTGCAAACAAAAAAAAACAAGACATTGGCTAAAAACTGTCTATAAGAAACCTACTTCAAATATAAAGATACCAATGGATTAGACATAAAGCAACAAAAAAGATATACCATGCTAATTATGATCTAAATGAAACTGGAAAAGCTAAATGTAAAAATATCAGACAAAGTAGATTTCAAAGCAAAAAATATTATGAGTTATAACAGGGAAAATTTCATACTTATATAAAAAAGTCAAATTAAGAAGAGTACTTATTGATCCAGAACACTTATGTACCTAATACTACTTCAAGTACAAGAATCAAAAACTAAAAGTACAAGGAAAAATAGACAAATTCACAATTGTAGTCAGAATTTTCAGCTTCTATCTCCCAATAATTGCTAGAAGAAAGAAACAGAAAGTCAGATTGGATCTGAGTACATGGAAAGTATAACTAAGCAACCAACTTGATCTAATTGACGATTATAAAACAATGCACGTGACAGTAGCAGAATATACACTTTTCTTCATGTGCACACAAAACATTTAATAAGATAAATCATATTCTGTTCCATAAAATAAATCTCAATAAATTTCAAAAGATTTGAGTTAGTAGAAATATTTTCTCTGCCCACAATGAAATTAAATTAGAAATCGTTCCCAAATATTTGAAAACTAAATCATACACTTTTAGATTACCCACAGTTCAAAGACAAAATCAAAGGGAAAATTAGATAGGATTTTTTAACCAAATGAAAATTAAAACAGATCATATCAAGATTTGTGGACTTAAGGAGGTAGAACTTAGAGGAAAATTTATAGAATTCAATGTGCATGTAAGGAAAAAAGGAAAATTTCATATTAATAACCTCAGTGTCTAACTTTAGAATGTGAAAAAAAGAGCATATGAAACCAAAGTAAGCAGCAGAAAGAAAATAATAACTATCAAAGAACAAGTGAGTGATATAGAAAGAAAAAAATAAGGAAATATTAGAAAAATCAAAAGCTGATTGTTTGAGAAGATTAATAAAATTGATTAACCTCGAGTCTGTCTGATCAGAAAAAAAGTTTGAGAAAAATTAACAATATCATCCATAGGAGAAGTGGTATCACTACAAATACTACAGATTTAAAGGGATAATAAGGAAATATTATGTATGAATAATTTTATGCCAATAAATTAGATAACTCAGATGAAATGGACAAATTCCTTTAAAGACACAAACTACCAAAGCTTACTCTAGAATAAATAGATAATTTGTATAACCTTATACCTATAATTAAATTCAAATTTATAATTAAAATCTGTACTACAAAGAGATTTCCAGGCACAATTGGCTTCATGGGTGAAAATTAAAGAATAAATAAGTAGATTTGGGAAAAAATGATACCAATTCTTCACAATTCTTCTAGAATTTTGGAGAGGAGGGAATTCTTCCTAAGTCATTCTATGAAGCCAACATTTCTCTGATGGCTAAATCAGATGAAGACATTATAAGAAAATAAGTCTACAGATAAATATTCCTTAAAAACATAGATGTAAATATTCTTAGCAGAATTTTGGTAAATTAAATTCATCAATGTGTAAAAATATTATCATATAACCAAGCGAGGTTTGCCCTAGGAAAGCAAGGTTGGTTCTGCATTTGGAAATCAATCAGTGTAATTCATTATATTAAAAGACTGAAAAAGAACAACCATGTGATCATCTCACAGAAAAATCATTTAATAAAATCCAATATCACTCCTTATTTTTAAGAAAACTCACCAAATTAAGAAAACCAGGTTACTTCTTCACCTATAGAACACATATGGCTAACATTATACTTAGTGGTTGAAGACTGAAAGCCTTTCCCTTAAGGTCAGGGGCAAGACGAGGGCACCACTTCTAGTAATATTTCACATTATGCTGAAGTCTCTATCTAGTATAATTAAGTTAGTAAAAAGAAATAAAAGGTATCAGGATTGGAAAGGACAAAGTAAAACTGTTATTATTCACAGATGACATAATAATCTATATAAAAACTTAGATAATCTACAAAAATCCTACTGGAACTAATATCTGAACTTAGCAAGTTACCAGGATACAAGGTGAATATAAAAATACTAAATATATTTCCATGTACTAGATATAAACAATTGGTAATTGAAATTAAAAACCATTTACAATAACAACAAAAGTATAAACTACTTAACAACAAATCTAACATGAGATGTTAAAGACCTGCAGCACTGAAAACTACAAACCATTGCTAAGCAAGAAAACCTACATAAATGACAGTGTTGGATATGTTCATTATCTTGATTATGGTGATGGTGTTTCACAGGTATATTCATATACTAAAACTTACCAAAATTATACACTTTAACTATGTGTGCTTTGTATATTAATTGTACCTCAATAAAATTATGAAAATATTAATCTTTGTAATTCACTATATGAAAGGAATAAAAGACAAATATATGAATATCTCACTAAATATAGAAATAAACATTTGGCATTATTCAACATCCATTAATGACAATATTTCTGAGCAAACTTATAATAAAAGCAAACTTTCTCAATCTGATAAAGGGCATATGCACAAACTGACAGCTGAAAATAAAAGGAATGATATAATATTGGATGTTTTTTCCTCTAATATCAAGAACAATACTAGGATGAACTTACTCACCAGTTTTATATAACATAGTACTAGAAATAATAGCCAGTGAAATGGGGAAGGTGGGAAGCAACAAAGATGGGAAAGACAGACATAAAACTGTCTTTATTCTTAGACAACATGGCTGTTTACATAGACTATCATAAGGAATCCTCAAAACAATTGCTAAATTTATAATTTTATTTAGCAAGTTCTCAGGATACAAGATCAGTATCTTAAAATCACTTGTTATTTTTGTAGACTGACAGCCAGTAATTAGAAAATAAAAATGTAATATTCCATTTACAATAACATCAGAAACAAAAGGTTAAGGAATAAATAAAAAGACATGTAAGACCTCTAAACTGAAAACTGATTTTACTGCAGCAATTTATTACAGAATACCTTAAAAAATGAAGAGATTTACTGTCTATAGATTGGAAAAATCAGTCTATTAATGCAAGGGAAATTATAGCCTATACGCCTCCAGCTCATTGCCTGTTTTAGTAAATAAAGTTTTATTAGAATGGAGCGACAGCCATTTCTTTTTGTATTATCTATGACTTCCTTCACGCTACAATGACAGAGTCGGTCTGCTACAAGAGTATGGCCCACCCACAAGACCAAAAATGTTTACTACATAGTTCTCTACGAAGAAATTTGCTGACCTCTTTTTCAGACATGAATTCTCCCCAAATTGACCTGTACTTTCAGTGAAATCTGAATCAAATCCCAACTGCTTTTTGGAAGGTTGGTTATAACATTTATATGGAAAGCAAGAGATCTGGAATAACAAAAGCAATGTTGAAGAAAAACAATTGGATTTACGCTATCTGATTTCAAGCTAGTTGTCAAGACAGTGTGGTGTTGGTGTAAGGATAGACAAATGACTAATGAAACAAAATAGAGTTTCATGCTAGGCCCTGATATGTATTTTAATTAGTTTTTGACAAAGGCATTGAGTCAATTTAATGAGAAAAATATAGGTTTTTTTTAATTGCTCTATAACAAGTAGATTAAAATGATGCACTACAAAAGAATCTGGTATCTTTATCATACAACACACAAATATTAACTTCTTGAGTATCATAGAAATGTAAAAGCTGAAACTATAATTTCTAGAAGAAAACATAGAACAATATCTTAAACCTGCAGTAGGCAAAGATTTCTTAAAGAAGTCACAAAGTTCACTAAGCAGAAAATAAACTATTGAAAATTGCACTTCATAAAAAAATAAAAACTTCTGTTTATCAAAAGATACCAAGAAAAAGTCAAAAATGCTGGCCACAAAATGAGACAACACATTCGAAATGCAAAGAACTTGTACCCAAAATATATAAAAACACCAAAAAATCAATGAAAAGGACCAGCAATGCCCCCCTCAACAAATATGGATATTCACTTCTCAAAAGTATGTCTATGAGTAGTCAATAAGCCTATAAAAAAGTGCTCAGTATCATTGATTATCAGGGTAATTAAAACCCAAATATGATAACATTCCATACCCACTAGAACAGATAAATTTAAAAGATTAAAAAGAGCAAATATTGGTCAGGGTCTGGAACAATTGGAAGTCTCACAAATTTCTAGTGGATGTGTAAAATGATACAACCATTTTGGATAACTATTTGGCAATTTCTTATAACGTTAAACATACCCATTGTCTTCATTTGAATTATTATTCCAAGAGAAATTAAAACATATATTCTAAAAGTCTTATACAAGACTTTGTTTGTAGCGGCTTTATTCATAATATCAAAAACTAGAAACAACCCAAATATTCATCAACAGGAAAATATCAAACCATGAAATTTTTATAGTATGGAGTACTATACAGCAGTAATAAAATTATCAACTACTGATGCATATAACAGCATTGATGAATCTCAAAAGCATTATGTTGATTAAAAGAAGCCATAAAGAAAGATATTCTATGTGATGTTATTCTGCAAGAAGTTAAAAAATAAGTAGACCTAATATACGACAATAGAAATGAAAGCAATGGTTGCCTGTGGGAGTAGAGTTGACCACAGGCGACACAGGGCAACCTTCTTAGGTGTGGGAAGTAGTCTATGATGTGCTTGAGATACTAATTACAAGGCTGTTACTTTATCTCACATTTTCATGATCATTTTGGAAGTACTAAGTATCTGAGACCTGTTCAGTAACTGCTGTCTCTAGTTGTGAGTATTTAGTGATTGGAAAAATCAAAAAATATATGTGTCAGAGGAACAGCAATCCAAAAGCTCTGAAGCCAAGTGAAGTTTAGAGGAAGTTTCAGCATCCCCAGATGCCCTGTTGACTGTAGGCACAGGGCCATGTACCGAACTCAGCATCTTGGGTCTCTTGCTATGCAGAGAGTGAACATTACATAAGTCTTCAGGTGTTTCATGCACCATAGGTTTTACATGTACAACAGAGGAAGATTATTTTTGCAAGATAGCAGGCTATATTAAGGCACACATGTGTTTATATTGTTTTTGGCATCCAGAGGCCCTTTTTACAAGATTTTGTCAAGCACGTTTCCTTTCTGAATAGAGGCTCTGTACAACAATTGGATGAACAATTTTGCGAAATCTCTCAGGGGGCCTCTCTTGAGGCTGAGCCTGTATGAGATCACGATATGAGACGATGGCTTGGCTGGATTTTTATTTCAGTAAGTGATCTCATTCACTTACAGCACTAATCATTTTAACAGGAGAAAAAATACAGCTTTCCAAAATCACAGCAGGAAAAAATAAGGGAAAAAGCATGTCAAAGTGATCTTATGGCGGTTCCCATGTGATTTTACACTGAAAATTTTCCATTTATACATCATCAGAATGGTTATACAATCTGATATTACTGGTGAAAGATATATGAGAACGTCAACCTAATGCAAACAAATAGGATTCCAGGCTGCAAAGCTGACTTACCTGGTTTGGGTTTATTATATTTGACATGAGGAAAACCACTGCCCCACTGCCCTCTTTGGAAGTCTTTCCATCAGAAGACGCATAACATCTGCGTGATCATAATTTGCAGATGAGAAAGATTATGTTATGCTTTATAGCAAGTTTGATACTAGTGACTGGGTGTACCTGATGTAAAATATCTGGATGAAAACTGGGAATTTCAACATGGCTTACCCTTATCGTGCATTCTGGTATTACTTTATTTCTATATTTAGATTAACTAAACAGAGCTCTTTTATTTATATTCCCCATATTCCCAACTTTAAATCTGTCCTTTTGTTTATTTTTGATTAGCCTCTGTGAAAACTTTGCACTGTATATGCAGCAAAACTCTTTTTAAACATCCCACATTATAGGGAGTAAGAATATTTACAGCTAAACCTAACAAGTCTGCAAAGTACATTAAATCCAGAGGCAAAGTTGGTCTAATTCTGGTTTCTATCAGTAAATGCATCAGGAACAGATTTAGGTAAGTTCGTGGAATAGTTGTATTTTAAACAAAAATATGTATCTACTGGGCATAAAAAGAGAGCGAAAAGATGCTTAGCGTTTCTGTAATTGCATATGTGGCAATCTTAATTCTTGGATTTTTCTGAGTAGAATCCTGGGTAATGCAAACTCATTGCATCACAAGTCAATTAGTACAAGACTGGGGGCTATCACTGAACGTGCTCATGGTCAGTGGCTCCTGTGGATTTGTAAAGCTTGGATTAATGATGAGCTTCTCTCAGCTTCTATGATCAGGCTTCTGGCCATTAGATCTCCACTCTTATTCTTCAGAATATGCACTACATGAGCGTGAACATGCTACTGTGTGTAGGAAACTCACACCCAGAGCCTATCATCAGAGCCAAAGCAATCAACCTGAGTAAGAATTTTCTCACTGAGTAATCCATCCTTCAGAATTATAGTTACACAAGCCATGGCTGTTCTTTCCCAAATGAATAGGAAACTGTTAAGGCAAATTTTGAAAGTTCATGGACAGTTTAGTCTGCCAATGCTAAAATCTGTTATCTTTGGTCATTGTCCATGTCTGAGCCTTTCCACTCATCTGTACTCTCTGTTCTTATGCACATGCTGCTCCTGTATCCTTTTTCCTTGGCCTGACTTCACTGCTCAGGATTCCCCTCCATTTGCCTTTGGGACACCATGATCCATAGTTACCAACTTCTCCCTCATTTATGATCTCTTCATTGAACATCCCCTCCTCTTCTCCCTTAAATGAAAGCTGATTCTTCCATGAAAAGCCATTTTCTCCAGAAGCTCTTTCATTTGGAGTTTGCAATTTCAATAACATCTATGAACCTCATATCTGGCAATCAGAGTTGGCATCCTGCTGACCTCCATTCTGAATTCTGCTCTATTTATCTTTCTCCATGGAGTAAAAATTCTGCTCCTTGGAGGCTTATGCCAACTCCCATGCATCTACCTCCTAGTCATCCATAAATTTTCTGATCACTATTGCTTATTCACCACTATTTTAGTGCCTAATCATAGTCTTTTTCTCCTGGTTAAGTTGGACCTTTTTTGTGAGTGACTTCAAACCTCACTTTGGCAGCCCACCTAACATGACACCCTTTCAATTCCTTTACTTCAATTCCTTCCTGTCCTGTGCCATTTACCTCCATTCTACATCGCATTGCTATCCCCGTGGTCACAACCCAGACCTTGACTTCTTCTGAAACTCTTCCACCACTGAACAAATCGTTCAGAAACCTGGCTGAGGTGGACAAAATGGACAGAAGGTGAGGACAAGTTGAGAGATTTTTTTTTCTTTATTTTTACACAAAGTATTTTCAAATATCTATTTTAAAAAGTTCTGGTAGAGAATAAGTGGATGAAAATTATGAGGAAGGATTAGTGATAAAGAAAGATGTTTAAGGAGGATGAGGAAAAAATACAAAAGACTAGATGGAAAGATTATACTTGCTTAGAAAAAGAACAACTTTTCTTTTGAAAGAGATGGCAATAAGATAAGACAAATCATTACAGACATGGCAAGTTTAGGGAATGCAGGCCTGGTAGTTTCTGATTTCTCCATAAGGAAAATGTAGAAATTTCCTGCTGAGAGTAAAAAAAAGAAAAATATGAGTAAGAATAAGTCAGAAATAAAGATAATCGTGAAAATTTGAAAGAGGGTTACCAAACAGTATGGCATATCCATCATAAATACGCCAGAGTAGATGATGAAGGAAAGATGATGTGATAGATGTTTGTAGCAGAAGGCAAAAAAAGCTGAAATTGTGATGAGTGTGTAGTTTTTGATGGAAAAATGGGTCAACATTTGATAAGGGAGGAAGTAAAGCCAAGCAAGAAGGCTAAGAGATTAATAGTAATTGGAGGAATCAAAGAACAAAAAGTCTCAGGAAGGTCAAACAGAAATTATAATGAAAATAGAAGAGAAATATGAAAGGGCAAAAAGCCTGAAATATGCCCCACTATTCCTTTCTTACATGAAAAATAGAGGGCTTACAATAACTTGTATAGGAATATCATTTCCACACAAAAAGTTATTAGGGACTCACAAACTCGAAAGCAGATAAAAAATGTATTTTAGTGACATAATCTGTTTGTAATTTGGGGACTGACAGCTTGTTCAGCCTTGTCAGAGCCTAAGTGAAGTGGGATCTCTAATCCAATAGTTTATTTAAATGGGGAAAAACAGGGAGCTCCCTCAGCAGAAACAATGCAGAAAGCAATTCCACACCTAATTTATTTAGGCACAAGTTTCCTCAATCCTCCACCCCACAGCAAACAAACAGATGGCAGTCATTCCTTTCAAATAATGCATAAAGCTTGCAGAAATTGAATCATTACTCTTTAAAAAAGGAGAATATCATAAAAAGCACAATCAGGTTTCTATTCCATGCAACATTTTGCATAAAATAAAAAACGTGTTTTGACATAGACAACATGAAGCTAACCGCTGGTACAAATAAGAATCAAGAAAGAATTAAAGACAACCACAAGAGTAAATTGAACAAAACTATTGTGATTTTTTTTTAAGGAATTGCTGTTCTTCATTCAACAGGAGAATGGGAATGAAGGCAGTAACAGTATTTTCAAACATTAAGAAAAGTTGTATTTATTCTGTGGGACTAGAGTAAATGCAATGGATCTTCTAAGAAAAGTTTCTTGATAAAGCTTGGAAAATCCAGCATTTGGAAATATTATTTATTTGGTAAAGAATTTCTTGCAGTTGTGTTTTATCCCGGGAAATTGGTAAATAGCAGTTGTTTGCATTGCATTTTCTTATAGGTAGTTTGTGGATTCCAGTCAAAGAGCTTTTAGCCAAAGGGTACAGTGGATTGTATTATGGTCCATACTCGACTATTCTTGTTCAGAGGGACTATGACTCAAGTTCAACTTGTGTTCCAAAAAGAAATATACTTGCTGTTTTCAGTGAAGTCCCTGGTAAGCTATAATCTGTACAAAATGCAGTCTCAGTGACAAAAAAGAACCTTGGCCAGAGCTATCAAAGAATATGAAATACAACAGAAGTCAGTCTCTTTGGGTCAACCTGGAGGGCAGTTGTCTGGGAAGTATATTTTGTGACAAAGACTGAGCACAGCAGCAATATGTCTTCTTTCCAAATTTATTGAGAGATAACAGAGGTGAGGGGATCAGTACACTGCATTCCCTGCCCTTGAACTAGTTAGGTAGGAGAAGACCCAAGAAAGCTTTCTCATACTTGGCATCAAGTGTGTAACCTTTACACATCTTGAAAAGTCACAACTTAGATGTAAACAAGCAATTTTTCTCATCTCTCTGATCTCTCCTGGGGTAGCTGTTGTCAGGATCAGCCTTATCTAGAGATGGGTTAAGGAACCTCTTCCTCTGGAAGGATAGGGAAGAAAACAAACAATCAAAACACTTGTGCACATTTATTCATTTATTAAACAAATATCTGTTGGTACCTCCCGGGGGCCACTCACTATGTTAGGTGCTTGTAACACATCAGTGTACAAAATAGGCAAAGCTCCTAGTGGAGCTTACATTCCACCTGGGGGAGATACACAGTGACAATAAACATTGCAAATAAATTAGAGAATATATTAAAAAGGGTATGTTAGAAAGTGATTAAGAAGAATCAGGAGGACTAAGTAAACAGAGGAAAGAAATACTTTTAATTAAATAGGGTGGCTGGAATTGGAAAAAAAGAAAGTTACATGTTAAGCCAAGTGTTGAAATTGTTGAGGGAGTGAGTCCTGCAGATCTCTGGGGGGAATGACATGTACGTGAGGGAGGATGATTTTTAAATGAAGGAACTTCAGTGTTCTATCTTTTCTGTAAAGTAGGAGTCAGGATCATCTACTAAGAACAAGTCAGGCTTGGCGTAAGGAACTTAATGAGAAAAATGAGTGTTTGGAAGAGCCACCAGGAGACGTGACAGAGGAAAGTATCCAGGGAAAGTACAAACCAAGTGTTCTCCGCAGTGCTGGGGGACCAGTCATGCTGGACACTAAACGTTTGTACTGGATGCAGTTGAAACGGTTGCATGGTTTTCCAAACACAGGGCTTGGCAGTGCAAGAAATAATTGGACTGATTTTAAGATGGGAATTGGCAAGATAGAGGGACAAGGGGATAAGAAAGCAAAGTGTGCTGGCGAAAGAGCACATGTGGAGATGAGTCAGGGGATTCAAGTTCAGTGGAAAGAAAGTAGAGACATACATGGGACTAATAGATGAGAAGAAAAAAAATGTTTCAAGGGACTGAGAGATGAGAAAAGTGTGTACTAAGGTAAAGAAAATGCTGGGCGTGGTTGCTTTTGCCTGTAGTACCACCTACTTGGGAGGCTGAGGTGGGAAGAATGCTTGAGTCTGGGAGTTCAGGGCTGCAGTGAGCACTGCACTCCAGCCTAGGCAACAGAGCAAGATGCTGTCTCTAGGGAAAAGAAAAAGAAAAGAAAAGAAAGAAAAGAAAAGAAAAGAAAAGAAAAGAAAAGAAAAGAAAAGAAAAGAAAAGAAAAGAAAAGAAAGAAGAAAGAGAAGAAAGAGAAAGAAAGAGAGAGAAAGAAATAAAGTAAGAAAGAGAAAACATGAGAAGTAAACAAATGAAATGCTGTGTTTGAGTGGGATTTTAGATTCAAATTTGAGGAGTTAAATGATTCCAACAATGACAATGTGTAATCTTTGGAGTGAGTAGCTGAGAAGCTGTTGGGAAGATGGTTAGATTGTAGGAGGTCATCTAAACTCATATCCCATCCAGCGCTATTGAGGTTAGTAGGTAGGATGTTTCATCTATCATAGCACCAGAAGATAAAACATGAGTTTGGCAGTTGAGTTAAAAAAAAAAAAATTGGCTTTTCTTTTGCTCACCAGCTTTGTAATCTTGAGACAGCTAGCTAATTAATTATAATAAAATTTCTTCTTTTGAAAAATGGATAAGATTGAATGCAACACAGGACTATTGAGAAGAATAAGTGAGTTCATGCATGCACTATGTGCCTAGCATATTATCTGACCCAGTGAAACTTAATCAACAATCTATAGATATTACCATATTTCATCCATTCAAGATGGTTTTCACATTTAAAATTTCTATGATAAAGATGCATTCTATAAGTTTTTCCACCTAGAAAACTGACATTAAATCAATGGTGCTTCTCACCTTCCTAAATTGATTGTGTCTTAGAATTCAAGTATCACAGCCATTCCCTTCCTTTTCCTCCATCATTTCCTTCACAGGGAATGCAAAGGAATAATTTTTTAACTAGGAAAATGATTATTGTAAGTAGAAGCAGAGGCTGCATCACTCCAAGCTCTGCCTCTTCAATTATATGGCCTTTTCCCCTGGTATCTCCATGTGTCCTTTTTCCTATAAGGAGACTGGTTATAGGATTTAGGGCCTACACTAATCCAGCATGATGTCATCTTAACTAATTACATCTGTACAAGATCACATTCTGAAATTCTAGGTAGGCACCAGTTTTGAAGGGGGACATTATCTATCATGCTACTAGTTAGGCTAGTCAGTTTTTTAAACTCCCTAAATTATAACCCAGTTCTCTAATGCAGGAGGAAATGAATAAGGAAGGAGTGAGGAGAGAGGTCAGGTGTGTCTCTGTAGTGGAAGTCCTTCCAAATAGCAAAATTTGATCAGGAAAGTAGAAGTTCCCCCAATTGCATTTCAGCTTTTTGTTTGCTTCATCCATTGTACTTAACCGCTGGGGCTGCAATCCTCTGGCTATGTGACTATGAAGTAAAGATGCTGGTGTGCCCTAGGGCAAAAAACTTCCTTATTCTCCTTTTACTTATTCTCAAAGTATGCCTGGACACATTGTATAAGATAATTCACCATAAGTTATACTGTTAAATGAAATGATAGCAAAAAAAATCTAATAACAAGGTATCAGCAAAATAGAGGTATTTCAAATTTAAATATAAACACACCTCAATATCATTTTTCTGATGAGAAACTAAAATATCAAGAATAAGATCCTTGCAAATTTAAGTCTGCAGAAAGCAAAGACCAAAATTCTTGTTTATATTCAAATAAAATAAATTCCAAAACCAAAATTATCTTGTCTTTAAATATTAAGTTCAAAGAATGTCCAAACTCTTCAAGTTGAAGTCCAGAAATCATTTTTTCCTTCAGTTCTGCTAATCCTCAGCTAGAGAGCAGGGCTCTAAATCAGACGCCTGAGTAGAGTTCAACAGCTTCAACCCGTCTGTCTCTTGCTGGAGAGGGTGTGGTTCTGTCAGCGCCCCTGGAATTGGTTTACTCCTGCAAAGTCTCTCATGCATTTCCATTTGTAAAAAGTCTAAAGAGCACATTAGGAACAGAGGCATATTTTAGCATTGAGCCACACACTCACAAAATGAAGACAAGAAACCAATCCCCAGGCCTGAAAGCAGTGACCCCAAGCAAAAGGAAGTTTCAAAAAAACAATTACACTAGACCCACATTACTCTTGCTTAAGACTCAATATCTAAGCAATGTAAGGCAGATAGAATCAAGAAAAAACTTTGTTTCAGGCTCACCAGGTTGCCAATCATTCTATCCCAGAGGTGTAGTCGTCAAGACAAGCAAATTACAATTCAGTAAGGAGAAATATCTCATCATGTAATTAATTAGGGTACTACTTAAATACTCCACATTGGAGGAAAAAAATCTTCTCTCTCAATGTGTAGCATTAGAATAATACTGTTATCTTGGGGTATTCAAAATTTGCAGAGATGGTAGGTCCATTCTTCAGGGCTTATTTTCATCTAGCACATTGCAAATGTCTTAATTTCTAGTTTCTCTTTGAACACTGAGTAGCCAGTGTCCTGATACTGCACTCACAGTGGAATGTATGTGGTAAACCCTCCCCCAACAACATATGTACACACACACCTTCTTGATTAGAAGGCATTTTTATTCTAGTTCTATCATAGCTTCTCACAGCCACTATTTCTCACAATATGATTGCTTTGGGCCTCCAAGGCAGAGTTTCCTAGTCCTGCGGCTGGAAAATCATACTCACGCAAATTATTTAAAGGAAGCTGCCGTTGACATATGGGAAATCTGTACCCTTAAAGTTCTAATGACTACCAATAACTCAGCTATCTACACTTTAAAACGTTATCTTTGCTAGTTTTTAAGTATTTTTGATTTTGACAAGACTATTTTTCTTTTTGCATACAGTTTTATGCAATAGTGGGATATATCACCAATGGTCTATTTCCCCTGTATTTTCCTTACTCTTTTGAGGAAAACTCAGTTTGTATTTTAGACAATTAAACCCGTTTCTTAGCTTCGAGGTCGGAGGAGACCCGGCGCCTTCAGGGCGGTGTGGCCGTAGACAAACCCGTTTCTTGACTTCATGCAGTGCTCACATTTTTTTGTTGGATCTGAGTATCTCTTTATCTTTTCCTTTCTCTTTGTCATCTGGCCTTGACATTTCTTCTGCTAACTTATTCTTCTAAATGCTGTCTTGTGTGATCCTTCATAGTGAGATATTTGTAATAAGTGAGTTCTAATTTTGATAAAAAGCATGAATTGTTCATGCAAAGTTTTCTTTAGCACAATGCCCATTATTCCCATCTAAGTTATTAACAGAACTCAAGTTTTGCTAAACTGTTCACCTCTCAGACTAGCTCACAGAGAGACTGGCCATTAGGCTCAGTTCTGGCTACAGAGGGATATGTGGATATGATAGGGTAGAAACTCAAGAGATTTTATAAGAAGAAAGATTTTCAAAGCCTGGACTATTTTTCCTTTGCACACTCTTTCACTTTTATCCCCTCCTAGAAAGTGGACCCTTACATATACAGCAGTCAACTTGATTAACATATGTACCAACACACAAGGACCAACATATAGAATGAACATCCTATAGGTACAATAGTCATTGGAATAACATCCAAACAGGGCTAGACTCAATCTAACATTGACCATCCTCCTCACCTTCAAAAAATGTGTTTAAACTTCTCTATGTATTATAACCCTAATTATGTACATTTCTAAGGTATATTTAACTAGGTTAATAGATACATCCCAATATATAATATCTGAAACTCACAGATTAATGCTTTAATGATTCTGTGCTGATCTTTCCATTCTTTATTTTT
>CM052440.1:105406916-105448339 GCA_028533085.1 Varecia variegata | reverse complement strand
GTTCAGATCCTCTGAATAATCTTCTTTGTTAAACACTAATTCATTATCTCTTCTTACCTCCCGTAGAGTGGGGATTGAACTTAAATCTGCAGCTTGCACAGATTCATACAGAGGGAAAAGAACTATCCACAGCAGCAACCACATACATACACAAACCCAGAAGATCTATATTAAGGGGGTGCTGCATGGGCATAATTAACATGAGACAAAATTTGGAGTGCAAGGAAGATAATAGGACTATTTTTCTGTTTAGGGTAAAGAGAGAGCAGCCTACCTCTTGACTGAATTCTTCTTCTCAAATATTCTAAAATATCGTTACATCAACAATTGATGCCCTATATTCATGAAAAATGGACAATTATTTCAGTTAGATATTAGGGTTAAAATAAAAGTAGTCCTTGAATATACAATATGCTGATTTACATTGAATAATTTGCTTTGTTGTTCATTTTAATCATTTCTGGACTAAGGTAGAGAATAAATAATAGATAACAGATCAATTGATCAATAGATGGATATTAGTTTTACTCATTTTTGAAGAGTTCAGCTTTTTACGGGAAGACTATGGAAGTGATAAGTTACAACCGCACAATTGCAATTGCACAATTGTACAATTACAATCTAGAAATGCTAGATTTATATTCGTACAATTTGGTAGTAAGTTCATATAATTTGGTAATGAACACAATTTGATAGCTAGATTTTAAATGATTCCAACTAGTACCTTGAACAAAGACAGTACTATTTTGATTGTTTTTAGATTTCTAACATGAGATCTTGCATTTATATGTCTCTGCGAATGTATAGAGGTATTATTGATTCACTGTAACTTTGCAGTTGGGACCTTGATGTTAGAACCAAGAAAACTACAAATCTGTGTTGTTATGAGCCTGGTTAAGTATCATAAACCACTGTCTGAACAAATATACTGTCTCCTTTTTGGAGCAAACTTGCACGTTCATGTTATTAATATAATGATCATATATGGCATGCTTAACCTCTTAGTATCCTTTCTGAATTTTATATATTTTTGGAAACATTGAATGGTTCTGTCGCTCTGGTCTTTGGAAACTGACAGTGACTGCAGAGCTTAAGACTTGAAGGACTATTGACTAACAGAATCATACCATCTTTCCCCAGTGAATATAGAATTGAGCTCTAAAATGCCACTGGTACTTACAAAACATAACATCATAGACTAGCCAGCTGAGTCCCTGGTTCAAATTTGGTTATTCAGTAAGGAAAGAAGTCATTATTGGCATATGTAAGTGATTTAAGAATGACAACTTTCTCTGATTATAAAATATCCAGTTATCTGTAGATTCAGGAAATGTCAGAGTTTTCTGAAAATTAAAGGGAAGAATTTAGAGATCTCTTAAGCTTAATATTTTTTTAGCATGAATAATTGATAGCTTTATGTTGAAGATTCTGGCAAAAGCAAATAAGAAACAAAAGAGTATTTTCACAGGAAGCAGATAAACACTCGAATGAAAACAAATAAAAAGCTTAAAATAATATTTTCAAAGAACATTTAATTATATATTTAAATATATATAATAAATATATGATTATGCTGTAGAACTTTTAAGTGACCAACTGTATATTTCAATAGGTAATTATACATTATGTTACATATCATAATATTTAAAACAGGTTTAGTCGTTTCTACCATCTTAATAATCCAATAAAATGCATGACTCTCTTTTCCTTACACTGACAAGGAGAATATTTATGTCACAAGCTGCATTGGTCATGGGACTAAATCAAACTAGAGAGTCCAGAGAAATAATCAACATTGTCCAGAGCCTAAAGTTAATGAGACTTTCTTAACAATAAGTCTGAAACCATCCCCACCAAAAAATATGGGAAATATCAATGAGATTAAATTTGCCAGAATTTTTCTTTCCTCTTCTCTGTTTGACCAAACAATGAGAAAAGCAAGTGCTTTCTCCTCGTAGCCAGTGCAGTCAATTGAGTTACAGTTTTTTATAGAGTCAATTATTTTTTCTACTTTGCCTCTTCACTCTTAAATAATTCTACACCAAAGACAAATGCCTTTTCTTATTTAGCAGGAGTATTGCAAAATGGAATTTTTACTGACATTTCAATATCTCCTTGTCTTTTGTACTATAGCTTAGAGCACTAAAGGATCCCTGGGTCTGTCAGTTAACATTTTACTGTTTCTTCATTTAATTTATAATTTAATAAATGAGACATTTTTGTTGGATGGTTTGGATTTATTTTGGTATATTTGTTGTATTATTTTTTGAAGTAGTTTGTGGGTTAGCCTACAGGTTTTTTAAATGTAAAGTTTTAATTCAAAGATATCTTCTCATATGCTTATTAACAAAAGTCACAGAAAATGTATAAATTCTGCTTCCTTAAGCATTGAATTTTTCATAAAAATGGATAATATATTCTTATAGTTTGTTATCATTATGTGATGCACTGAATTTATGATCCAGAGAGAAAAATTGGCTCTAAATTCATGAATATTAAATGGGATTGTGGATTCATTACCCTTCCTACTTACATTCCAAGAAAGAGCATTGATTGGTCATCAATAGGTTGTGGGGATGAAAATAAAGTTGCACATTTTGCATACAGTTATAGGTCCTTTTTAAATTTGAAGCTCTTATACAGATAATTTTTAATAGATACTATTTTTTAGAAGAGTTTTCAATATTCTTCACCATCAATGAAAAATTTATACTGACTAGATAAGAAGCTAAAAAATGGATAAACATATTTTCTAACAAATAATGGAGACATAGGATAGAAAATGAGAAGTAGAATTAAGAAACTAAAAGAATTATTCTACCCATGTAACATACAATAAAAAAAGGAAAGTGTCAGTTAATGTCATGCCTATATTGTCTTTATTCTGGTACTCAAGAGTCTAAGATTAGAAAGTTACTCTGCAGTTAAGAAATATGCATTATGAGTGGCACATTAAAGAATTTCAGTACATAAGTATCATATATGATATTATAAAGCTTAAAAATACCACATCACATTCCAGTATGCCTTGTGCAAATTCTGGTAATAACTTATTTTCTTTTTAGGATCTGGTTTGGCATGCACAAACCTTAGCTTAATCTTGAAGGTATTACAAAATATTCTTAGAATATAAACTCTGCAATAGTTCAAATTATCAAACAATAAGGTAATAGTACAGAATGTACTATTTATAATAGCTGCAAAGAAAATAAAACACCTAGGAAAATACTTAACTAAGGAGGTGAAAGATCTCTACAAGGAGAATTACAAAATACTGTTGAAAGAATCCATAGATGACATGAACAAATGGGAAAATGTCCAATGCTCATGGATTAGAAGAATCAATTTTGTTAACATGTCCATACTGTCCAAAGTGACATACAGATTCAATACAATTCCCATCAAAATATCAGTGTCAATTTTCACAGAACTAGAAAAAATGATCTTAAAGTTCATATGGAACCCAAAATGAGCCCAAATAACCAAAACAATCCTAAGCAAAAAGAACAAATCTGGAGGCATCACATTACTTGACCTCAAATTATGCTACAAGGCTATAGTAACCAAAACAGCATAGTACTGGTATAAACGTATACGCATAGAACAATGGAGCAGGATAGAGAACTTGGAAATAAAACCATATAGCTACAACTAACTGATCTTCAACAAAGCAGACAAAAACATGTACTATGGAAAGGATATCCTTTTCAATAAATGATGTTGGGAAAATTAGAGAGCCACACCCAGAAGAATGAAACTGGATCCCTATCTCTCATCATATATAAAAATTAACTCAAGATGGATTAAAGACTTAAATGTAAGACCTGAAAGATAAAAATTCTAGAGTAAAACATAGGAAAAACTCTTCTGGACATTGACCTAGACAAAAAATTTATGACTAAGACCACAAAAGCAAATACAGCAACAATAAAAATAACCAAATGGGACTTAATTAAATTAAAAAGTTTCTGCACAGCAAATAATCAACAGAGTAAATAGACAATCTACAGCATAAGAGAAAATATGCAAACTATACATCCTACAAAGGACTAATATCCAGAATCTACAAAGAACTCAAACAAATCAGCAAGAAAAAAACCAAATAACTCCATCAAAAGTATGCGAAAGACATGAACAGAAGTTTTTCAAAAGATAAAAGATATACAAATTACCAACAAACATATGATAAAATGCTCAATATCATTAATCATCAGGGAAATGCAAATTAAAACCACAATGAGATACCACTTTACTCCTATCAGAATGGCTATTATTAAAAAGTCAAAAAACAATAAATGTTGGCACAAATGCAGTATGGGAATCAGTAAGGGAATGCTGATATGCTGCTGGTGGGAATGTAAATTAGGGCAACCTCTATGGGAAATAGTATGGAGATTCCTCAAAGAACTTAAAGTAGACCTACCATTTAATCCAGCAATTCCACTATTGGGTATCTAACCAAAGGAAAATTCATCATTATATCAAAAAGACACCTGCAAAGTTCACAATTGCAAAGATATGGAATCAACCTAAGTGTCCATGAACTAACGAGTGGATAAAGAAAATGTGGTGTGTGTGTGTGTGTGCATATATATATATATATATGTATATATCCCATGAGTAATACTAAGCTTTAAAAAAGAATGAAATAATGTCTTTTATCGCAACTTGGATGAAGCTGGAGACCATCATCCTACTAAGTGAAGTATCTCAGGAATGGAAAAACAAATACCACATGTTCTCACTTACAAGAGTGAGCTAAACTATGGGTATATATGGACATAAAGTGGTATAATGGACATTGAAAACTAAAAAAAAAGAGGATGGTGGGTATAGGAGGGATCAAACATTACCTATTGGGTACAATTTATACTGTTCTGGTGATGGGTACACTGAAAGTGCTGACTTGACCACTATACAATTCATCAATGTAATGAAAAACACTTGCACACCCTAAATCTACTGAAATAATAATAATAATTTTAAAAGAATTAGAAACCTTAAAAATTTTGCTAATCCAAACTTATTTAAGTCATATTCAAAGGTAAATTATCCATAAAACTAACTAAAATTAAGTCCCAGATTGAAAATGATTTTGTTGTATGATCCAAATGGACGTTGTCTCTCCTATGATTCTTATTACGGAGATTCATTTGTTGTTTTCCAGTGTCTTCTGAATAAATGATTTTAGTTATACCAATGTTGTTTTTACAATATTTACTCTTTCATATCCTTGTAAACATAGTTATTAATGTGTAAGATAATGATTCAGAATGTCTCATTATCCGGAAAGGAAAAGAGAGGCTAATCTTTGTGAATTGAAGATTTGACTAGACAAGGATTTCATATGAGATGGTTTTACTCAGGCAATAATTACTATGAGAGGGGCATATTTTACATATGCTTTTTTAAATGTATAAATTCTAGATGAAAGAGCAAAGACTCATTGCATTTTAAACACTTTTTAGAATTATGAATTTTCCATATGTGCTGAGGTTAAAGCTAGTTAAGTTGACACATTCAAAGGAAAAAGCAGTTTAGCATAGCTCTTGGGCAAGAGTATTGAACACTAGCATATCTCCACCCATTAAACTCATCCTACACAACAAATCTAAAACAGGAATTATGCTAAGTAGTTTAGATGGTGTGAGGAACAAACATCAGATCAGTTAACGTTCTGCATAGGGACCACTGCCCTGTATAAGATCAAAAACACTGATTTTGCTCTGATCTTCAGGCCACTATTAGCATTTTTATAATGCAGTCTTCATTTGACATTCTCATGCTTAGGATTTGTTTTCCTAGGGCTAGTGTAACATGGAGGAAAACCCAGTGTGATCAAAGGTTTTCATTGATTCACTTTGCAGTAGCAAGTTTTTTGGGTTTTTGAACAGACAGAATAAATAATATCGCTTCTGCAGAAACTATTCTATTGAATTTATTTTCTCATCAGTTTCCATAATATATAGGAATAATTATATAAATAGTAGAGATGATTGATTTTTTAAATAAGCTTTTAATTTTAGAACAGTTTTAGATTCACAGAAAAATTATGAAGACAGTGCAGAGAATTTCCTTATGCCCAACATCCAGTTTCATTAAGTATGAGCTGCACTCTGGCTTCTTTCCAGAGTGGAAAGAGAGGAAAAGGGGACTTTATAGTGGAGAAACCTGACAAACACTACCTGAGCCCATTGATCAAGCTCAACATCAACAATAAGTCATATTGCTATATGTACCCTTCATATAATGTGATAAAAGTGACATTTTACATCTGTGATATTCTCCTCAAAAAACTGTAATCCCAGTCTAATTATGAGAAAAATTGCAAACTAATGCCAATAGAGGAAAAAATACCTGACCAGTATCCCTCAAACCTGTCAAGATCATCAAAAACAAGGAGACCCTGAGAAATTGTCACAGCTAAGAGAAGCCTTAAAGATAAGAAAAATAAATGCAATTGGTATCCTGGATGGGATCCTGAAGAAATAAAGGAAATTAGGTAAAAATTGTGTAAAGCTGAATAATAATAGTGTCTTTCAGGTTACTCCACTCTAAAATCACTCTTTTTCTCCCCTTTTCCATATGGTCTCCTTGGAAGAAAATCGCTATGAGAATCCAACACTTTAAGAATGAGGAATTATGTTCCACTTCCTTGCCTGTGGAGTACCTACATAAATTATTTGGAATTCTCCAGGGGGAATATATCTGATCTCTCCCTATTTATTTATTTATTTAGTCATTTATTTGTATCAGTATGGACTCATGGATATATATTTCGGTTACAATTCACTACTATTTTATTTTGTTACTCAGATTGTTCCAGATTTGGCCATTGAGAGCTCTTTCAGTTTTGCTTTGTTTTATTTATTTTGGTTGGCAGTTTTTTGTTGTTATTTTGTTTTTTAACCATTTCTTTACTTTCTGACACTATTCAGACTCATCTTAAATTTTTGATGCCTCATTCCTAGAATCACCATTTCTCCAAGGAACTCTGATTCCTTTTCATTGGAGAATAGTATTAAAAACCAAGATTTGGGAGTTAGGTGTGTTCATTGCAATGAGATGTAGTTTTCTAAGATAGAGCTGTCTTTTAAAAAATATAATATAATACTTCTCAATATTTTGTTTTCGTTAAAGTGTTCACTTTAGATATTCTATAAAAATCCTAATAATCTTATATTGTTTTTCAAATGCAATTGAGAAATTTGATTTAGAAGTTGGAAAATAACACCACAACATTGTTAGGTAACACAAAAATCACTGCCATTATTTCATGATTAGACTTCCCTTTTATCTAAAATGTCATGGTTTTATGAAGATTGATGATTGAAATATCCAATAAAATCAGGAATAAAGATGTTCTACTATAGTGTTCAAATAATGTACCATAACTCCAAACATTTATTTATAAAATTAGTTTAGAAAAAAAGGCCTTACAAAGATAACATATCATAGGATTAATTTAACCTGAGTCTTAGCTGATTACTTTGAAGGGGGCTGCAATGTATATGTTTAGGAAATTGTCTGAAGTCAACAAACATAGGCTGGAGTTAGGTCATTCTTCCTAAATAGGGCTTAGAAATTCCCTTTCCCTAGCTGTACATTCAAAAGTGAGGATATACAAAGTGAGCTGAATGGAACAGGTAAGTTGGGAAGTTCCAAGCTTTGCCAATCATAGTAGGGGAAGGAAATGGTTTGGTGAAGTGGTGCACAGCGTGTTGAAACTGGAGGGATTTAAGGGGTACTGAATAATTCAGCTTGTAAGTGTCATGAAGCAAACCTCAGAGTTGGGCGTGGTGATCTATGACCAAGTGGCCCGAATAGGAAGACCTTATAATTCAAAATGAGAGGGATTTGATATAGCACGAAACTAGGTCAGGAAAACAAAAGAACAGATTTGCATTATTTACCCAAGGGATCTGCAAAAGCCATGAGAAAATGCTTATCCAAAGATACATACAGCACTCAAACTTTCTCCATGAGAGATTAATTTGCAAACAAAACATACGTTACAAGGCTAAAATTTTCACTTTATGGCCTTCTGAGTGATGACTTTATTGTGAGGGTCAGGATGGGGATATGTACACACACTTTTTACCGACCCATGCTGTAGAGCTAGAAAGCCTTCCAGAAACCTCAGGATTGTGCTGCCTTCAAAGTCTGCATTCCCACTGGTCCCACAACAGCCTGCGGTCGTGAGCAAACAGCAAACCCCTTGTCTCTGTAGGACTACTTACTCCTTGAGTGCAGGAACGTTTTCTTGTTCATCTTTGTGCCTCGCATAGACAGCATTACACCTGGTCTAACAGAAGCTACATACCAAGCATTGAACTGAACAGAGTATGTTCAATGTTTATTTTGAAAACTTATTACTTTATACATTTTTCTCACTGAATTATTCTGTGTCATTATGTAAAATAGACATATAGTAGAGGATCAATTGGAGAAACTACCCTTTGGAGACTATGGTGTGAGTGGATGAAATATTCCTGCCAACAATGATTTTAGGAAAGCCAAAAAGAAAGCAACACATGTAGTAAAATTTCCTGTGAATGATTCAGTTTTGCTGTTGAGTGATTGAGTTCATTAGGTGATTGCCAAGGACACCCGCTTTCCTATATCTTGCATTAGCAGGAAGCCTAGGCTTTTGAGCAGGCATAGATTAGGGTTATTTTTCTGAGATAAACCAAAGGCTGCATTCTGAATCCCATTTCAATTTGCCCTTGTTCCAACTCTGTCCCTAGATTCCATGAACAGGAGCCTGAGTGTGATGAAAGATAATTATTCTAATAAGACCAATTTATTCAATAACTTATTTAGAAAGATCCTTGAGAAGATAACTGGCTGGGCTGATGCTCTACATGGAAATTTATAATCTATTTATAAAAATCCTTGAGAAAAAAAAACTGAATGGGCTGGGACTCAACATGGAAATAGGTCCAGGTTTGTCTCAGTTGGAATTCATCGTAAAATGCAATCTTAATTTTTTAAAACCCTGAAGGAGTAAATTCTGTGGAGTGAGAACTCAACCAGAAGCATGGGGGGGGGGGGGAAAGCAGGCTTTTACTGATTTCTCATTATGTTTGAAATTCTTTGCACAGCTACAGCTTTACTTTCAAAGCCTTATTTTGGAGTAACTGTGACAGTGTGTGAGAAAAAAATGAGAAGACAGATGGAAACCCAAATGAAGCCTTTATGCACACCCCCACCCCAATTCCTTTAATTAAGCTCATGTAGGCACTTGAGATGTCAAGCTCAGGGAAAGTTGTTTCTTTTTGTTTGTTTGCTTAAAAGCTTTATCTTAATTTTTGTAATAACATATATCACACGGGCTAATTGGTTGCACTGCTTTGTCATTTATAAATAGTTTGCACTATCTGGGCTGAAAATCTGTAAGCTGAAAAGTAGCACAAGTTTATCCATGTGAAGGCACTGGAATAGTAAATTTTTCAAATTTAAAAAATAAAACATTTCTTGGTAACTCACCAGAAAAAGGCTATCTTTGAATAGCAGTAAATCAGACTAGTCTCTAAAGCCAATGAATACATTATGAACTAATGAAGAAGAAAACTAAAATGTTTCAGTATTAGAAAGCATTTCAGGATCACAGAATTCAATTTATCCAATCCATTGCAGGGGTGAAATCTGGTTTGAAAAGAAAAGACAGCAAGACCGGGAGTGGTGGCTCACGCCTGTAATCCCAGCACTCTGGGAGGCCGAGGCGGGTGGATCGTTTGAGCTCAGGAGTTCGAGACCAGCCTGAGCAAGAGCCAGACCCTGTCTCTACTAAAAAAAACATATATATATATATATATATATATATATATATATATATATAAGCAAAAGAAAAGAGAGCAAAATTTATTAATACTCAATTAGAATATATATTGGGGAAATAACTCCATGTATATTATAAACCAAAAATACAAAACACCAATGCATTAACTTACCCAAAACTGTATGAAGAAACTATAGAATTGTTTTATCCTTTTTTTAATCTCTTGAATTCCTGTTTAGAAACCATAATATTTTTTGACATATAAAAAGTCTTAATTAAAAAGTGAGCTATATCGTATTCTTAGCTGGGAATGCTAAATATTTTAATGGTGGCAATTCATTCCCATTTAAAAAATAGTTTTGATATAATTCTAAGTAAAATCCTAACACAATTCCTCTAAGAAAATTATAGTGTTTTTAAAGTTTAATGGAAATTATAAATGGGCAAGGTTAGCCAAGAGATTTTGGTTCTTTTAAAAGAAGAGTGATAAAGTGCGATTAGATATTAAAATATGCAATAATCCTAGAAAATTAAATAAGTATAGAATGAGTGGAAAAATATTCAAGTTAATACAAGTGAAGAGGTATCCCAAATACAGACACTTACATTTAAAATAATGTGATATATGGTAAAAATAGTTATTTTAAATCAATGAGAAAAGAGAGGATTATTCTATTAAAAGACTGGTACAATTAATTCAATATTAGAGGAGACTTTTTAAAAAGTTAGAAATCTATCATATCACACTTAATAATTTTTACTGTGGCAAAATTGACTATAAAGTTAACAAAAACAGAAAACAAACAAAAAAACAATGAAACCATCAGCAAAAGGAACCATTTAAATGGTTCCTGCTTAACCAATCAGTTAAGCAGGAACCATTTCTTACAACTTTTGCTGTGATAATTTGCAAATAAAAGGCAAATATATTGATGAGAGCTTTAGTTTTTTGAATTAATAAATTGAGATTTTCATGTTTCATCATGAAACTGCTTTAATGCAATGAAGAAAGGTGTCATTTTAATTGTCATGTCTAATGAGAATAAGAACTCAGGTGATATAAAATGTCAATGATGCCAAGTGATCTTCTAATGTCCCATACAAATAATGATTTTTAGTAGTTCTGAAAGAGAAAAGTGGTGGAAGAAAATTAAGTTATTAAAAGGCAAACTTGATATAAGCAAGAAAACAAAAATATCATTTACCAGCAAGTAATAAAATATTCACAGTAGAAGTGGATGTGTTGCTTGAGTTCTGTCTTGGTACATACAGGAAGATTCAGTTAATATAAATAAAACTCTTGGATTAAATTTGAATATGGAGATTATTTCCCAGTAATGATTCTAGAATCTGAAATATGAAAAAAAAAGCAATCTAAGGACTAAGTTTAAAAGCTCAATCTGGATAAAAGGAAAATTGTGATTAGTACTTTCAAGTAGATTAAAAAGTTATCCCAAATCAATCATTTTGGTTGTCTTACTCAAAATGACCAAATATTTTTAAGTGGGAGATTGTATATTTGATATTGTTGAAAGCTATTGCATTGTGTACATTGTATAAAATAATTATTTGTTCTCTTTATGACAGAAGTATGACCAAGTATTTGGGTGTAGTTGTGTAGGTTTGAATGTATAGAAAATGACAAGATCATATTTTTAATCAACTTCATCGATGTATAATTTACATATAAATAGAGTCTACTATTTAAGTGGTCAACATGTTTGAAAATGTATACACCCATGCATGTATACCTCTACACATATGTAGTGCTTTGCATGGAGTTTTATGAGTTTAAAGGCTTATATAGACTCATGTAATCATGTAATCATCACAAAGGCATGATAGTGAACAGTTCCATAACCTGAAAAAATTCCCTTCTGTTGTACCTTTGTAGTCAAACCCTCTCTTTTTGATCTAATGTCACAATTAAGCCAATCTATCAATCTGCAGTTCATCTTATGTCATTTTAATAGTCATGGGCACAGTTCCCAGTCTTAAGGGGTAAAATTTACAAATTCTCTCTCTCCATTTATGAAATTATTCTTTCTAAAAGAGAAAGATGTCATCACTTAAAATTTATTATAATCACATAACAAAATCACACGGTATCCAGCAGACAGGTCTTCTATTGAACATAAGAAGCAAATTCTTTTGGAAAATAGTCTTGTACTTGAAAACATATGGTACACAATCTGTAGAGTTACATTTTGAAGACCATGATGCTATAATAGATGAAAAGATAAATAATCAGACGTTGAACTTTAGTCAGCATTTTATCCAAGGCTTCAAAGAACTTTACCAATAGAAGTTATTAATCTTTACAAAAGGCAAGATAAAGATGCCAGTGCTTTCTAAAAATCACTGGACACGTTAAGGGCTAAATCACACAAATCCTTTTGAAACAACCCATTCAAATTTTTCTGTCGGCAGAGTTAGATTTCTCTCAATTAAACTAGCCCTCCAGTGCTTTGTTTTATGTTTGTTTGTTTGTTGACAGAAAGAAAACACATCAAATGAGTTCCATATCAAGATGATCTCTTAAGCTTGAAAGAGTATATGGTATAGTGCTGGTTCCCCTTTACTGAAATGACGTCCCTTCATGGAGATGACGTGTCTCTGGCTTAGTGATTTCAAATGGACCAGGAACTTGTGTAGGTGTCTGTTTTGCATTTCAGTTCATTAAAGTCACTAAGAGACATTAGTCTAACAACTCTTTTGAATCTGATTGTTTCCCCCATTTGCATGAATGTCCTATGAGTTCTTGCATTAAAAAATTTTCCTTTGGGTTTAAATGGTAAAATACAATCCTACTGCAGAAATATATGTCCTGAACTTAAGTGTAACACATATTAAAAATGATAGGATGTTGGGATTTTTTTCCTGTTGTAATAGAACATTTATTTTTTCTCTATCACATCCCTGAGCTCTCCAACAAGTAGATTGTCATATAAAGACAGTTTTAAATATTTCACCTGACAGATCCTACCTTTATATGACTTTGCCAAAGATCCTTCTGTGATTCACAGCGATTTTTAGCAGGTGGTGAGGATTAGCCAGCAAGGTCTCTTCCTTCTCAGTGTGTACCCTTAACATGCCATCTCGTCCCTCCTGCCAGATCTTCTCTACAGACATCAGAAAAAGTATAAAGACACCTTCAACATTCACTAATGTCTGGCTGAGAGATGCAGCAAGGAGACAGAATTCTGGATTTACTTTTACACCAGTCAGATAGATGGATAGAAGTATACAGTAGAGACACTGAAAATATTTTTTCTTAACTTCCAAATAGGTATTTTTACTTGGCTATCACTGCCCTTTTATTATTCCATGAAGATGTCCCCATTTTTCAACCACCAATAGAATACATGGTATTTCAAGGAGGGCAAGCCTTGAAGGTATATAGCACATACAAGCCTTCTTCTCCATTCAATCTACCTCAATATTCAATAGTTCTTAATAGAAATATACTTTAAAATTAGCATTATTGTTCTTATCATTACTCTTAATATTACTATGAGGTTTTGTTGTTATTTTTTCAAAGCAATTGTCTCTGGAAGTTAATTTCACTTTTCACTGCAGCTTGGCCCCCTGGAAATTATTAATTTGACAGAGATAGGAAGAGGGAAAATTTCCAGGAAACATCTGGCAAATTGCAAAGCAATGCTGAATGTTTTCTTCCCCAAAGAATTTATTTTTATTACCTTATCTTTCTTCCCTATTAAAATTTAATCAAAAAATATATATACACAAAATGTGCCCTGGTTTACTTGAAACACACAAATTAGGGTATATTTTTCAATTATCCCTGTTTCTATTACCTTCATTTTGGCAACATCAAGCTGTCAGTTTTGCAGAACTGTGTTGTACATATATACCCCCAGAGTCCTCATGATAAGGGATTGATTGCATCCAATTGTTTCTGGTCATCCCTGAATAAAATAGTTCTCTTTTTCTAATCCGGTTCATTTTTGTTCTGATTATGTAATTAATGATATCATCTAACACAATTTATGTTTTCTAGAAATTCCCTTGCAATTTTCATGCACAAGTAATCTAATTGGGAGCACCTTATAATGAGTTTGTCCACCTATCTAAAAAGATCTCTAAAGTTTAGTTGAAGAGTATTGTATTGGGAGACTAAAAGGGGTCATAGAAGCGTGTTAATGCCAGTGTGGTTTCTGCTCCCCCCCTTCACCAGAAATAATGATCACATGTCACCAACGATCTTGTTATAAACCATTCAATGCATGTGTTCGTTCCCCACATTGCCCTACCAGTCCCTTTTCCATAAAATATTGTCTGTGGCTTCCTTGACATATTTTTTTCAGGTGAATTTGTCAGTATCTTTTCCTCTACCAGATCCTTTAATGTGCATATTGCTTTGTCTATGTACTTGACTTTATTCTCTTTCCCCAGATTATCTCAGCTAATCTCGAATCTCTCAATTACTATCTCTATGCCAACCTATCTCAAAGGTGTCCTTTTATTAATTTTGTCTTACTCCTGAGCTCCATACTTACAGATTAGAGAAAGAGTCTTTTTAGAGGTTAAGGAGAAACTTTCTAGAGTGAACTGCTGGGATGAATATTCTTGGAAACCACTTATTGGTTGAGGGATGATAGAATTAATAGTTTGGACAAAGCAGTGAGCAGGGTGATTATGATACTCACTTTAGCCAAAAGAAAGACTTGGGCTCAATTCCTATTTCACTACTTAGAGCTTAGTCACATTTTGAAAGATATAACTTCTCCAAAGCTTGATTTCCTCATTCAAAAACTGGGATTAATAACAGTAAATAGTTGTTCTAAATATTAAGTAAAGTAATACATGAAAGGCACTTAGTACAATGCTTGGCCTATAGTAAGAATTTAATATAAATAGTAACTTTTGCAACAAAGAACTTTTTCATCATAAATTCTCTACAAATTCTATTAATATCCCATTAATATTTTTTTTTTAGTTTGTGATCTCTAACCTATAATGTCCTTATGTTTCTTCTCATAAAGAAACTTGCAAGTTTACATTCCAGTTTCCCCTTTAGTCCCAAATACGTGTTTTAAATTTGATTTGTGCAAACCAGAATGCCATTCAGAATCATAAGTTGAATCTGGATGTTCTGGATATTTTATCTCTTGATATCTTTTCACCTAATGTGACCCTATCGTAACCACTCATTATTTTGTTTTGTTTCCCCATCAACCCCCCGTGCCCCACCCCCTACACCTGACACTGATTTTTTTTGAAAGACCTGGCCAGTGTTACATTATAGTATATCTCACCTCCTGGGATTTGTCAAGTTGTTTCCTCATGATTTTATTTAACTAGTTCCTCCACTGCCTGTATTTCACATAAGCTATCAATGATGGTTTTTGTTTGGAATGCAGCATACATGATGTCAGATACTTAATATTTCCTGGTATCAGGAGATCCATGATCTGGACAACCTAGCATTAATTAGGTTAAATTTGAGCCCTGGATTAGGATGACAACAAGCCAACATCTCCATTTTACAATTATGTTTTTCTTTTCAGAAATAGAAAATAACCTAGTGTGGTATTACTTTGGCACTATACTAATTTCCAGTTCAAATTAATTATGAACCGACTGGCATTAACACCGTCTATTAATAGCAACCATGGCTGAGCCAAACATTTCACTAGGAGTTGCAGAATGCTGATTTTTTTTAATTCTATCACTTCATCTACATTATAGCTGGCATTCTTCTGCAAAGTAAAATAGAGCTTTTCTTCATCAACAGAGGTCATTATTTATTTTTAAAGCCAGGCCCTACTGGAAAAATAACATAAATACTTCTTAACCTTCTATTTACCAATTTGCGAGGTAAAGATTGGTTTATAGTTTCTTCATACCATTATGTATAAAGATTTTCTGCTTTTCTCTCATATAACAACCATTTTATATTCATATATCTTCATTAATTCAATATAATTCAAATCCCTAAAATTATTTTTTTCTTTCTTAAGTTTCTTTGTCTTTCTTACGTGATTTATCTTTCTTTCTTTCTTTTTGTATGTAGTTGTTTTTGTGGCAAATCATGTTTTCAGAAGATAGCCACCCCAGTACATCTAATTCCCAGATTCTCTTCTTTCAATGTAGCATTGACATTTCTTCAACTGGAGGTGAGTTCTTCATTCCTTCCCCCTTGAATCTGGGCAGGCCTATGACTACAGCAGCAGTGACACAATGCGGCTTGCTGGGCTAAGTAATAAAAGACAATTTAGGGCCAGGCCCAGTGGCTCACACCTGTAATCCTCTCACTTTGGGGAGCCAAGGGGAGAGGATTGCTTGAGGCCAGGAGTATGCAACCAGCCTGGGCAACATAGCAAGATCCCAACTCTAAAAAAATAATAGTAAGAAGAAATTACCCAGGTATGGTGGTGCACGCCTGTAGTTCTAGCTACTCAGGAGGCTAGAGGATCACGTGAGCCCAGGAGTTGGAGATTACAGTGAGCTATTACTGTGCCGCTGCACTCCAGCCTGGGCAACAAAGGGAGACCTCAGCTCTAAAAATAAGTAAATAAATACATACAACTTAGCTGCTGCCTAGCGCTCTAAGAATGTTGACCCTTGGGATGCAACCCCCATCCTATGGAGGAAAACAAGCAAATATTGAAAAGCCACTTGAAGGCCGCAGACCCAGGTGAAGTCACAGTTGACAGACATTTGAGTAAGAAGCCACCAGTTATTTCAACGTCCAGCCTTCCCGATGCCCCAGTTGATTCTGAATGTAGCAATAAAGAGCTATCCTGGCTGAGCCCTATCCAGATTACAGGTTCATGAGCAAAATAAATGTTGTTCTTGTTTTAAGTCATTCATTTTTGTGGTTGGTTTTTCTGCAGAAATAAATAGCCAGGATGGTTTTTTAATAGTATTTTATTTTGATATAATTTCAAATTTACAGATAAGTTAGCAAAGTAGGGTACACAACTCTCATATGCCCTTTATTTAAATTCCACAAACATTTACATTTTGTCTTGTTTGGTTTACCACTTCCGCATAAAATATGCTTTTTTTCCAAACCATTTGAAACTAAGTTGGAGAAATCATGCCCCTTTACACCTAATTCATTATGTATTTTCTAATAAAAATACATTCACTTACATGACAATTTAATTATCAAAACCAGGATGTTAACATTAATATAATATGAGTATCTAATCCACAGTCAATACTCAAACTACCAATTGCCCCAATAATGTCCATATAGCTATTTTTTCCCAATCTAGAATCCGGTCTAGGATAATGAATTGTGCTGAGTTTTCATACAGTTTATTCTCTCTGAATCCCAAACTATTTTTCAACTTTTCTTTGTTTTCTTTGACCACAGTATCTGGTATCTGCAAAGATTATGGACTAGTTATTTTTCAGGTTATCCTCCAATTAGGGTGTCTCTGACATTTCATCATAATTAAATATACCTGTTTGGCATAAATATCACTGAAGTGAGTTTGTGTCTTTCCTACTGTAGCATATCATTAAGCACATATAGTTGGTTTGTCTCAATGGTGGTGATAATGACTTTGATCACTTGTTCAAGATGGCGACTGCCAGGCTTCTTTATTATAAAGTTACTATTTTTTCATTTGTAATTAATACATACTTTGGGATAGATACTCTGAGATTATGCAAATATTCTGCTCTTCATCAAATCTTTACCCACTAATTTTGGCATACATTAAATTTTCTAACTCCATTATTCTTTCTATATTTATTAGCTATCATTCTACTACAAGGAAGAGATTCCCCCTTGCTCTTTCTTTTTCATTTATTATATTATATGGATTCATGGATTTTAATTCTATTTCATGGATCATGATCCATTATTATGATGATTCATTTTTATGGTCAAATGATCCCAGCTTTAACCAATGGGAACCCCTTCAGGCTGTCTGTATTTTCCTTTGCCATCATTCTTTGAGCACTTCCTGGATTTATGGTACAAGAATACATTTAGTCCTTTCCTCAAAGAGGCCCTAGTTTCTAGTAGCAAAGAATGGTGTTCAGAAACCAATTTCTAATTACTAGAGATGCTCATTGCCACTTAAGTATTATTGACTTTAGGCACTCTTAATGAAGAAAGCTAGGAAATGCACATACACACACACACACACACACACACCCCATATAGACAGTTAAGATTTGACCAAGGAAGCAAAACCACTGTGCATGATGTAGAATCAAGGATGTATTTCAGAGATGGGATCTTACACAGTCATGAGATGCTTAGAGAACTTATGCAAACCTGTCACTTTAGCATCCTGCACCAGGCCATATGCGAGACTGGTAATCAGAGAGGGAAAATGGTTGGGAAGTGAAGAGGACTGAGGAAGTTCAGGGAAAGACTTTAGTAAACCCAAACAAACTGGAACTGCAGCTGTTTCTCACTGCTTCTAATGTGATGATGCAGAAAAATCTGGTGCCCCAAACCACAGAGCTGCACATTAACCTGGCCTGGGATCCAGGTAAACTAGGGAGCAGATCCAGCAGAAGGTGCAGCTGCCACCAGCCTGGCTGCTGCCTGCCCCAGCACAGCCTTGATTCTGCCATTAATCAATGTGTATGAGCTGTAACCATCCGTGCCTGCCCCTGAAGTCTCTCTGTGGCCAATTCTAACTAAGACATGCAAGGGGGGAGGTTTGGGGACATGTAGTTCCAATTTAGCTAAGTTGACCCAGTAGATACTGTTGTTGCTAGGCTTTATTAACAGATAAAGAGAAAAAAAGCATTTTCCAGATCAATAGCTACATTGTATTGATTTGTTACAACTGCAATTAGAATCACCATGTGATTAACTTACGATATTCACTGTCATTTTCCAAGATCCATCTGTCTTGGGCAAGTCAAATAGGTGAGTTGAGTGAGATGAAGTGGGAATCACTATCTGTTGAATATAAGTTTTTGACAGTGGTGCTAATTTCTGCAATCCATTCAGAAATGAGACATTGCTTCTGGTAAGTAGAGCTCTCTAATGGTTTCCAGTTGATCCTTCCTACCACAATTGCTCAAGCCAGTTTACTAATTTGGAGTTTTTGCCAGTTGTGGAGAACAATTGTGTCAAATATTCATTTCTCAACTGGGGTAGGGAGCCAGGCAGGTGGTTTTGTGGACCCACTAAGACCACCAGGAGATGGACCCAAGACAAAACTCAACTGATCACCTGATATCCATAAGCTTCTACTATAACTGGTGGACCACAGTGTCTTTTTGGATTCTAGGAATTAGTATCCATTCAGATACATTGTCCAGTGATCCCTGAAAAGTTTGAATGTTTCTCATTAACCAATACATAGTTACACTGGGAAATGGCCAAGAGTACCTTTGGAAAAAGCTAGGAGGAAGATGTATAACATACATCTATGACTATGTAGCAGAGTCCTTCCTCACAGGCATCTGTTCTCACTTTCATTCAAAGGGCTCTGGGTCTGGGAGCTGGCTCATGGCTTGGATGTCACTGAGGGCAGTGACTCCCTGTGGTCATAATTCAAGTCAAATTTCCAGTCACCAGATGTATTAGTTCCCCACTGCTGCTGTAACAAATTGTCACAAACTTAGTGGCTTAAAACAACACATCTATTTATTCTCTTATTGTTCTGGAGCATAGAAGTCTAAAATCAAGGTGTGTGCAAGGCTACATTCCCTCTGGAGGCTTCAGGGGAGAATCTGTTTCCTTGACTTTGTTAACTTTTGCAGGTCATCTGCATTTCTTGAGTTGTGGTCCCTTCCTCACATCTATCCAACCTCTTCAATTGTTGCATCTCCTACTATCCAGTCTAATCTTCTGCCTCTATCTCATAAAGGCCCTTCCTCCGTGATTGCCTCATCTTGAGATCCTTAACCTGATCACATGTGCAAAGTCCTATTTTCCATATAAGATTTGCAGATTCCAGAGATTAGGATATGGACATCTTTGGGGGTCCCTTAGTCAGTCTACTATGCCAGTTCCAGTGCTTTACTGTTTATACAATTCAAATAAGACTTTAATTAGGATTCTTTTCCATTGCAATTCTGTTGACACTATGATCAACTAGTCTACACCAAAGATGTCTTGGATCTTAGCTATCAGGGTTCCCATCTCAAGTGTATTTTTCACAGCCTTGGTTAAAGTAATGCTATCTGAACCCTCCGGGGAGGAAGTGAGAGGGTGGATGAGCAGATCTTCCATGTTGATTTCACTGTAACATTCTGTTGTGCCTAAGCCTCCAGATTGTCTCCTCTACAGCATACAAAGAAAGTGCTGGCCTTTTATCTTCCTTTAGTGTAGGTCGCCTGTTTTCCAGGGTTCCAGGGTAAAAGCAAACTGTGAGAGCCACTCCAGCCATTAGCACTAACACACCGAATCCAGACTCTCTGCTTAGTCAAGCCACATTAATGAATTCATCACAGTTCAACATTTCATTTCTTCTGACAGCCCTGGCACAATAAATACACTTGGGTTATTATTCCCAAACATGTCACCCAGGTTTCTCTCAATACGCATTGACAAAATACAGTCAGTTTTTAGGTACACATTATACCTGTTCATGGGTCATGCTACTTAACTTACCCCCTGGAGTTTGCCAAGACCTGAGTCTGATTACAGATCTAGAAGCAATGAAAGGTGGTAGGGTATACCCTAAGAAGGACCAGTCATCCCTGGAATGTTACCCCAGGTAACATTAGTTATTCTTCAGTCAAGGGGAGACTGACTACCTCAGTGTCCTTGGGAAAATGTATGTGTTTAAAGTCTCCAGGTTTATTCAAATCTGTCCTTTTATCCTTATTTCATTTACAGAGTTCTACTGCTTCATATTAAATGACCTCATTTCAACATAAAAGCCATGCAAACATGGGGATTGTATTTGTGTTATAATTTAGCTGTCCCAAGAATTAGACTTTGAGTTTGGTTTTTATGAATCTTGGCCCTGTGGGTACAAATAAAAGGCTACAAGGCTTCCGTTAGGGCAGTCGTAGGAGCTTTCATGTTTCTTACTCTGTTGAGTTGAGAATTTAAGGCTGTGACCTGCTTCTTTTTATTTTCCAAGCTCTCCAGGGCACTGAGAAGAAATCAAACCCATTTGAGTACTTATTTTTACCAAAATGTTTGAGGGCTGGAACTACCCAATCACCTAAAGCTTTGCCTTCTATAAGCACTTTATTACAGTTACCTAAAGTGATAATTTAAATAACTGTGTTGTCTCTGAATGCCATGGACCAAAAGTGTCCCTCTTATCACTGAAAATAGGATCAGCAATACCTTTAAATCTAATCCGATCAGATCTGTATTTCTGGATCACCCAGAAGGAATCCAGGGAACTTACTCCTAATCTTTTGTTCCCCTGGAACTATTTCCAGTATTAAATTCCCTATCAGTTAATGATTGGTCAGAGAAACAGAACTAATTCAAGTGATATAGAATAAGGGAATTAATATAGAAATCAGACCTTAAACAATTGTGGGGCAGGTTAAGCTGTTTATGTAAGTCTGTAGCTTCTGCACCAGGTGTTGGGCCTGTACTCATCAGGGCCAGCAACTGGGAAGGGAAGGTGGGTATGAGGTGGGAGAGACCAAGGACATGCCATGTCTTTCCTTCCCCACCTCCAACCTTGATGATGTAGCGACCTGAAGGATAAACTGGTGCTCTAGGATGTGAGGATGCACACATGCCTGACCCACGGTTGGAAGAAACTGAAGGAGGAGATCTGGCAGAGGCTGGGTGTGCAGTAGCCACACCAATAAGGGGAGAGCAGTGACAGTGTGTGTGAGCCACAGCAGCGTGTACCTTATATTAACTTTCAAGGAATAAACATGGCTACTACTTCACTTCTGCCTTCCAAACCTCACTAGGTTTTTCTTCTGGCTGACCTTGTCCTAGAACTTTCAGCACAGAAAATTGAAGGAATGTAGTTCCAGCTTGGCTACAGTGATGCATTATAGAGCCACTACTCATAGTGTGAACACAGATGGACACACACACAGATATGCGTCACACGCATATCTGTAAAGTACTTTTTCTCTATTATTAAAAACCAGTATTAATACGAATATTTATAGTGCCCACTCAATGACATAGAATATAGAATGTACTAGTCTTCCCCCATTTCAGTTTGTACTTTCCTTCTCCAACAATGATAAACCTAGCCCTCTTTATCCTCAGTTTGTTACTCATTTGTCCAAGCCGAAAAATCACAGCACTTTCAGAATTTCTAATATGTGATACTGTGAAGAAAACCAAACCAACTAACTAAGGATTACTATGTGTTTATGGTTCTTTTTTAAAGGTAAAATTTACATACAGGGCCATGAAAATTCTCAAGAGAATAAGTCCACCATTTCTTTTCTTAAGTCCACCATTTCTGACAAATGTATACAAATGTATAATCCATACAACTGTCAAGACAACAAACATTTCCAACACCCCTAGAAAGTTTCCTCATGTCCCTTTCCAGTCAGTTCTACACACAGAGGAAAACACTTTTCTCATCTTTTCCCTCATAAATTACTTTTGAATATGTTAGAATGCCATTTAAACAAAATCATATTTGAATCATAATGCCAAGCATATTGCTACATGTATCAGTAATTTGTTACTTTTTGTTGCCAAGTGTTATTCCAGTATATGAACATAATACAATTTGTTCCCCTATTCACCTCTGGATGAGTATTTTGGTTGTCTTGTGTTTGGCTGTTATAAATGAAAAAGCTACAAAGAAGTCTTTTTGCAGACATATATATTTCAATTCTCTTGGGTAGATATCTAGGAGTGGATCATAGGGTAGATGTGTGTTTAACTTTGTAAGAAACTACAGGTTTCCCTTCTACCTTCCTTGTCCTAGAAGTGGAATCATTCATTTCTGAAAGAAGCCTGGTCTTAGTTGGGAAATGATATTAGAAAACAAACTGGTCTATATGGACCTTCAACTGTATTAAAGCAATGTTGCTTCTAGTCCCTTTTACTGGAAAAAAGTAGACGATATGGATTTTCAAAACCTATTGATTTATGTTAGTATTTTCAGTTCAAATTTAATACCTTAGTATTTCCCTTAATGCCTCTGATTTTTCAGTTGTATTTCTTTTTCCTTACCCTGAAAATCTGGATTCCCAACATCACTAACATAATTTCTTAATTGTATCGTCCTTCAATGAAAAGAAACTAGTTTCAAAATAGCAACGAATAAAAACTACTTTAACAATACTACTTTTTAAACAAAACTACTTAAACAATACCACTTTTTAACAAAAGTGACATTAAATTTAACTTTTTTTTTCTATTTTTTGTGCTAAACATCACCCTTCTGAATGTATATAATCAAAGTTGTTCTCTATTCTAATGCATTTTTCCCCAGTTTGAAGTGTATTTATTTCAAGGCATTTAATATAAATATTTTCTATGTGTTTATGTTACCATTTTATTATATATTTTGGCTATTTTGTTTTATTTTGTATTCAATTTCAGGTGTTTTTAGAATTTTGAGTAATTTTTTTTAAAAGATCATGTATTTTTATTATTCAGATTTTAAAATTGCACAGAAAGTATCTCACATAGAAGTCTTGCTTCCACTCTTGCATCTTTCCGGCCTTGTTCTTATACCTTCAAATATAACTCCCTGTGGGAGTGGGAGAGTACACATTATACCTCCCTTACCACACATACATTCCCTATAAATAACTACTTCCATTAGTTTTTAAAAATATTCTTCTTAAGTTTCTGTTTTGTAAATATTACCAAATCTGTTCTTCCTTTTTCTTCCATACAAAATGTAAGCATCTCACATAATGTATAACACTCTACTCCTTTTTTTCTAATCACTTCAAACCATATCCTGGACTCCCATTCACATAATTTCATGGGATCATCATCATTTTTTAATATGAATAAACTTGATATAGGCATCTGTGAAGCAGCATTTAGGCATCAGTCCATTTATTTCTCAGAAAGCCCTATATGGAGGCTACATAGAAATGTGGCACACAGATTTCTCCCTCTAGGTGTGAAGCAATCATTGTGCTTCAGTGGTTAGTGGTGTTGGCTTCTCAGTTGAGACACTCTCTGGGACTTACCCTTGGTCGAAGGGTCTCACCCAGTGTCACAGCCCTTTTCAATGCCTGGTCAGTACATAAGTTCAAATCCCCCCTGTCACCGCACTTTCCGATTTGAAACGATTCTGGCGAGGAGAAAATCCTGGCTCCAGCCATTCCATTCTCCTGCCCAGTCCTTCTTCTTTCATTCCCCAGGAACCACATTCTTCCTGCACACTCTTTTTCTCAGCTTGTTTCCCAAGGAGCCTAACCTGCAACATCTTATGGAGTATATTCTATTAGGATCTCAATTTTACAGGTGAGTAAATTGATACACACATAACCATCAGCTGGTGATAGAGGCTGGATTCATAACCAAGTTTTTCTATGCTGCTCTTTGCCACTTTGAAACACTATCTAATCCATTTAATTTTAGCAACTATTTCCTCCCTCTGTCCTGAAGCATCACAATTTACGCCTAATAGATCTCCTTGCCTTTATTCCTACCCGCTCCAGTCTACAAACAGACTGAACTTTCAAAGCCTCAAAAGAGATCACTCCCACACATAAAACCCTTCAATGCATTCTTTTTGGACTGAAGCCAGAGTAAAAAATATTTTACATGGTGCACAGAGCTCTCCATTATTTGACCTCTGCAGCTTCTTGAAGCCTCATTGCTCCCTCCCCTCCCATGGTTCTCCTCAATTCAGCCAGGCTTATAACGGACTCTCATCCTTCATCTGAATAACTCTATCCCCTTCATCTGAACAGCTACTTCATCAGCCTCAGTCTCACCTTCAGTGTTAACTATATAGAATATTATTTCCTAATCCTTAGTGAGGTTGGTTTCCTTTACTTATTAGCTCTCACAGTATCTGTACTTCCCCATGTATAATGCTCATCGTATTTGTAATTATCGGGGTTTTTTAATGCCTTCTGCTTACTTTTTATTGAGACACAACCTATACGTAGAAAACAGATCACACAAAAAATGTGCACAAAGTGAACACATCTGTTTAACAACATCCAGATCACAAAATAGGATGTGACCCACATCCCAGAAGCCTCTTCAGTTCCCCTCCCATTTACCATCTCTTGCCTGCCATAAGCACAGTCCTGCTTTCTAACACGCCTGTGGTGGCCCTGTCACGTGTTTTCAGTGTAGCTCTGCTGAACTGCTCTTCCCAGAATTCCGTTTGCTGTCGGTTTTCAGTTAGGGCGAGGCACAGAAGCGGTTCCTGGGGGAGACGGGGAGGGCGGGAGGGAAGCGGCAGCCATATAGCAGCTCCCAGACACTGTGGGAATCTGCTGGCTTAACGCAGCCGGGCCTGCAGCTGCTCCAGCTTCCCCTCCGTCCTCCTTCCGCATCTCTGACTTCCCAGTCAGGTGTGTGTGCTCAGCTCTGTGGAGAAGACCCTTGCATTCTACCAACGGCAGAGCAACACAAACTGGCATGACTTTCAGTCCTCTTAGGCTTTAGTTCATGCTTCCAGCTGGTCCTTGCTCTCCTCCACTCTGCCCATTTCCTTTCCCAACTGCCTGCTCTACAGGCCTCAAGTTCCAGCATCAGTCTTACAGTGACTGCTCAACCAGCTTCCACAATTGGGCAAGTTCACATTCCTATAGGAAATCCCTCATATGGATATAAAAGTTCTGCTTCTCTGATTGAAATCTGTAATTACTCATTTAAAGTTCATATTTCCACCCAGCTTGTATGTCACATGATGCCAGAGATCATTTTCCATTGTCTCCTATCTAAAATTATATCCCCAGCACCTAGCAGAGCACTTTCTGCATAGGGAGTGATAGATACCTTTCTGCTGAACGAGTTAATACATGCATACATATATTTACATATAATGTATGAAATAAGTGGCCTTACAGAAAAAATCCTGTTGCTTTGGAAAGGCTATGAAAACACCAAGGAAAAGAAACATTATCAAGAGTAGCTGCTCAAAGTGCAGTTTTAGGAGGCCTTTAACTTGTCTGATGGCTACCAGCCATCAAGAATCAGAAGAGGAAAGAAACTTTTGAGAGTTCCCAGCAGAGGTGTGTCTGTGCAGAGAGCACACCAGCCTGAAGGAACCAGCACATGCTCACGTTAGCGGCGTGTGCTTTGATGGGAATGTGGGCTCATCCCTTAGAGAAGGCTCCATATCTGCCTCTGCATAAGCTATGAGAGTTCTGTGTGGCCTTTGAGCCCTCTTCTGAGGACACTTCCCCAAACACTGAGAGTGACAGGCCCAGATGACTGTCAAATACCATTCTATCCCCTGTTGTGCAGTACAAGTGATGCCTTCCATGCCGGGCCAACACTGCTTAATCTTCCTTCTCCTCTGTCCTATCAGCATTCACTGTTATTCCTCTCTCTCTCTTTCTCTCTCTTTCTCTTACACCTGAGAGCACACACACACACACACACACACACACACACAAACACACGTGACAATACAGAGGGCAATTTATTTTGCATTGGAATTACCGTTAGAAGTTAACATTGACCAGGCTTCCTCTGAATGAAAAACGGAATTCTTTTCAGAGACTCCTTTTGGTTCTATATCCTTTAACCCTTATAGTAAAATATTGTGGAAAATAAGATGAGACTTTGAAACATCTTCAACTATTAACGTATTTCTACATCATACTCTACTTGTACTAACTTCGTAAAAACCAAATAGTGCTATTTTGTCTGCCCATAATCCCTTCCAGCACCCTCTCTCCCAACACTATTTTCATCTCCTATGACCCATTCAAATGATTTTTTTATTTATCAATATAAGCCTTACTCCTCCAAGAATCTCTTTTTGATTTTTCTCTCTAAACTACTATAACTGGTTAAGTAAACTAAATTACCCATATGCTAAGAGTATCACATTACTCGCCATACCACAGAGTTTTTGCTTGCTTAGTTATCTGATTCCCCACTCATTCTTAAAGGCAGGACTTACATCTTATTCTTTTTAGCATTCTCAGCACATTGCTCAGTTCATTTGTTTTCTACATAACAAAAAAGTAAATAAGCTCTAATTGAGATACCCATCCTTCGATTTAAGTGAAATATCAAGTACTTTCTGTCCATATCATCTTGGAGGAATACACAAGAACAAGATAAAGTAAACTCATATTCCCTGGAAGTTATCCATAAAGCAGTGACATCTTAATATTTCTACCTGCCTCTTGTCATCTGGCCTTACCAAGGTTGTTATGACCACTTGTACCTAGTTTTTCCTTTTGTTCTAATAGCCTATAAATCCTGAAAGCACCTATGAGCTATATGCTGATGATACTGCCTGTTGATGTCACCTACCAGAGCAGAAAATGTCATTCTTTGCCAGTGCCATGACTTTTGCTTGGCTTTTTGTGGTTTCTGGAGTGTGCAGATTTTTAATGGCCACAGAGATGGAGCTCGCTTTTGTAATCTCAGAGCTCACTTTTAATGATCTTCCAAACCACTCTCCTCCTCACCCCAGTAGTGAAAACTCTTTTAGAGAATAAAATTGTTGCTCACGATGAGATTCTAGCTATGTGGCCCCCTTTCTTCAGGAGTCAAGATGTCTTAGCGACCCTAATGAATTACTCTCCTTGCATTCACTTCACCCGTCTCCTTCCCAAAAATAGCGGTTGTGAGTCCTTATGTTTCCCCTAAGTGTCATCACCATGATTGTTCTAAAAAATATTGGCCAAATTGACTTTACTTTTAAGTTGGGGGTGGATGTGATGTAGACAGGGGTTATTAGGGTCAGGCCAAGAGACAATGCAATTATGAATCAAAATTAGGCTACTACTCACAGATAGGGAGAAATAATATTTAAATATGCTGCTACTCCAGCAAAGAGCTCAAATGGAAAAAATAATCAGTTGAGAAAATTCACACTGGAACAAGAAAAGAGAAATGATTAGAGCCTCATTAGTTAGAGAGTCATTAGCATATACTGTGTGTAGGGCTGAGAATTCTTTTTCAGCCATGTGGACCATTTGTATTTTTTGCATCTTGCTTATCTCATCCTTATAATGCATGGGTAGAATAAATATATATTTTAAAATACTTTAGTTGAAGAGCTAATTTCTATGGTTCTTAGAGGGGTGGGGAATTGAGGTAAGAAGCCGGAAAAATAAACTAAGACTTGAAGCTTATCACTGTAAAGTTTCCAACCTTCTACATGAAAAATGCAGCCACGACAGTTTTTAACCAACAGAGAAGAGGCAAGGGGATGATTAAGCTTCCAGGAGTTACAGTATTTTTTATTTCACTTTCAAACGAACTGTGTATGTCATACACAGGTGGCTCCCTAGATCAACTACGATCACTTTGCAAGTAATATCTTAAATACAGGTTACAATTCAGTGGCATTACTTATATTCACAATGTTGTACAACCATCACCTCTACCTAGTTCCAAAATTTTTCATCACTTCACACAAAATTTTGTAGCCATTATGCAATAACTCCGCATACTCTCCATGCAGCCCCTGATAACCTCTAATCTACTATCTTTCCCGATGAATTTGCCTTTTTCTAGATATTTCATGTAAGTGAAATAATACAATGTTTGTTCTTTTGTGTCTGGCTTATTTCACTTAGCATGTTTTAAGATTCATCCGTCTTTAGCATGTTTCAGAATGCCATTCCTTTTTATGGTTGAATAGCATTCTATTGTATGTATATATTTCATTTTGTTTATCTATTCATATGGTAAGGGACACTTGGGTTGTTTCCACCTTTTTTCTATTGTGAATAATGCTGCTATAAACATTGGTATCCAGGTATCTGAGTCTCTATTTTCAATTCCTTTGGGTGCCTAGGAGTGGATTAAATATATTATTTTACATTGTAGATTGTTAAAAAACAATTTAAAATGTTTAGCACCTGTCAGATACATTTTAAAAATCTAATAAATATTTTTTAAATTTTCATTTCTATGTATGGTTTGATTTAACATAGAAGAATATAAGATAGGTTTATAAAATAAGGCATTAAAATTTGTCTTTTTTTCTATTAAAATTTGATGCCATTAGACATGAATACTCTATTACTTTTTAAGAACTTTTCAATAGTCAATTGTTAATAGTTAAAATTAGTAGCTAAATGATGATTAACAGTTAACAAAACATCCTTACATGGACATCTCCTTGAACTCCCATGGTTAACTAGTAGATTTGTTACAATTTTTATCACCATCAACACCATTATTGAGAATGCTATTGCATAAAAGGAAAGGACAGATTTAAACGATAAATAGTAGAATTATTTAAATGCAGGAGAATATGTGCAAGTCAATCAGTCATTGAGACAAAAAGTGAGATTTTATTGAGAGAAAGACAAACCTGAGAGAGAGAGAAAAAATCAATAAGATTTGAATGTTTTGCATTTTTTTAGCCACAAGAACAAGGAAAGACAAACACACAGTAGGCATCTGAACAAGCTTCAGTGGACACATTCCACTCCTGGCTGTCCCACTGATAAGTTCCCTATTTTTTGTTAATGACCATAAAATAAGTGAAGGAAATAGCAAATGAAATAAATGTTGTAGATTCTATAAAGTCTAGCTTTATCCAACTTAGGAGACACTGAAGTGTACTTGAGAAGAATTTTGCTGCAGGTCATTGGTGATGTTATTGAAGGGGATGTAACACATCAGATTGCTTGAGGAAAAAAATGAAAAAAAATGTCCTGATTGATGTATACTTAGCTCTCTTCAGTGTCTATGCATGGTTCCAGCACACCACTGGAGAAATTCCTTATGTACAAAATGCTTAATTTGAACTTGCATACTTGAAAGACATTCTGGATCTTATTAAGTGTTCTTTCTCCCTCTAACTTTGCTAGATATCACTGTTGAAAATGCATCACCGAGCTATACATCCACATGGCATCACCTACCCAGCATCACTATTGGGAAGAGAATCCCAAAGTCAGGAATCTTATCCAAGGAAAAGCAGACACTCACATTTCTGGGGCTGTATGTTAGTGCTCACAGCAATCTTCTGCCTGCTTCTTGTATTGTTTTATGTGCCTCTCTTGTCACTCTTGAGGACAGTGAAGTATGGGCAGAATATGGAGCCAATAAGTGTCTGTGGTCTGACTTATTGACTAAATGAACAAATGATTGAATATAGTTAAGTAACTGGCTCAAGATCTCTAAGTTAGAAAATAGAACTCAGGATTGACTCTCAGGTCTTTGGCCTCTAAATCCTACCTGTATCGGCTGAATGACAATACTGCCAGTGTGTCAGACTGTGCCAGAAAGTTTCATTATAATGAGGAAAAGCTATGAAGTTCAAATAATCTAAAATTGACATACAACAGAAAGCTGACTAACACTAGTTCTCACGAGAAGAACTGGAGTACTGGGATAGTTTCAGGACTGGCTACTTCCACTGCTCAGTCACATCTATGAGGTCTCAAGTTCTTTCCACCTTCTGCTCAAGTGGCCTTGGTGTACTGGCGTTTTCCTCCTCAGACCACAACTTAGCTGCAGCAGCTCCAGCCATCACTCAACAGCCAAAGTCAGGAAAAAGAGAGGAGGGTTTGCCCCTTGACTTACATCTCTTTTTAAGAGCAAGAATAACTTTCCCAGAAGCCCCCAACAAAAGAGCTTGAGATCATTGGCCAGAATTATATCACAGGCCTCTCGCTAAATAAATAGGGGACAGTCAGGGAATGAAATTCTGGGATTGGCTTAGATTAACCAGGTATCAGCCCTGGAATGAGAAAATGTCAGCTTCTCTAGAAACATAGACTCTGCTTCCTGATACCTGAACCAATCCAGCAGCCTACAGTATCTGTCACCTCAACCTTCCAACCATCAGAGGCTGACAGGGAGGGTAAGAAGTAGGCACTAGAGAAACTTTGAATTCCTCAGCCTTATTTCCCTATCTCTTCCCACTAGAAGAGTAGAATGATAGGAAGCCAAGAGGCAGTATAACTCACTTGCTTGATGGATCACAGTCAGGGCATTTGAGCTTAACCTATATAATATCTGGTTTATCAGTTTGCAGGAGTGTTCCACATAGTGACATCAAGTTTTCCCTAAATGCAAGCACAAAATTACCTCAAGGAATAAAAGTTGTTTTTTTCCATTTTCCTTTTGACTTGGTTTATGATAATGGACATGCAAAAACATATTAATGAAAGAATACTAAAAAAAGTAAAAAATAGTGCTAGTAGTCTGGGGTGAATTTATGTATATACATATATATACATATATATATATATACCATCTATATATATATGGAGAGAGAAAGAGAAAGAGAGAGAGTTGTTATTTTAATTACAATTTAATACAGTCACATTATTATATGTAACATTATATATGGAAAACAATGTGGCTGTATTAAATTGTAATTAAAAGTAACGATTAAAATATCTTATCATTGATTCAAAAATATGTTTTGCATTCTCATTTGTGGCCCTTTCCAATTCTTAAACTGTAGGCAACATTTCCTTGCAGTATTTTCCTCATCGCCGATGGCTCTGCAATTTAGATAATAGCAAGCACAGCACATGATTAATGAAGCTGTGAATTGAGGACGGGACAGCTGCCGGATCACAAAGAGATGCTTTGTGGGCATGTTACTACATGTGCAAGGAACTCTACAAATTGATAATTTGTTCAGCTAATTGAATCTCTCTGTGAGTGTTATTGCAACTTTTGGTTAGGCGAGGGCATAACCAAGTGTTTATACCAATCTAGGGCAGCTAAAGGCAAAGTCATTATTTGCCATTGATAAGACCCGCATTCACAGCACTCAGCAGAGCCAAACATAAGCAAAATGGTCAGGCTGAGTGTGCGAGTCTTTGTCATCCGCAGTGCCTTGCTTGCCCTCCTGTGTGCCCTCCATGGCTGTCCGGGACTCTCTCATATAAGCACTCTCATTATGCGTTTCTAAATCAGACAGCCTGATATCAGCAATCCATGTTCATTTGTTTGTTCTCAAATTTCTCCCGACCCCTCTCAAAAATACCTGTCCTGTGTCACATATCTTTTTCCTGGACAGGGTAAGAATTGAGAAGAAGGAGATGAAGAATTGATCTCTAGTAAGGAAGAGATGGAGTAATAATTATAATGTGTGCTTTTGCTTGCACTTACATCCTTCTTTTTAATAACAGAAATAAAACATTCCATAAATGTGATATGCTTGTGTCAGAAAGATTGCTAAAGAGACAGAACTGATACTGGATGCAGCTGAATGCCTTCCAGGATCACAGGGATCTTGCGTTCTTCAACCAACTTCCATCAGCTTTCACTTCTACTACTCCACTAGTCCAACTTACGTGAAAGTCATGTTGCTGAAACCAAAGTTGTATCCCTGTCCTTGTTCTAACTGTTACAGCTTTTAGACAGGGCTGGTCCTTCCCTTCTCCTTAAAAGACTTTCTTCACTTGACTCTTGAAGCATTTCTCTCCTGATCTTCCTTCCTACACATTGATTAGCCTCCTTTTCTGGTTTCTCCTTATTTCCAAGACCTCAAAATATTGGCATGCTCCAGGGCTCATTCCTTGTGTCAAAGTTTTAGATATCATTTATAAGCTCATGACTCCTGAATTGATATGTCTAGCCCAGACATCTGTATTTGCCTCATATTTCCAAAGCCAACTCGAAATCTCCATTGGAAATCAAATAATGTTTTTGGACTTAACATATCCGAAACTGAGCTCCTGACCTGACCTATGGTCCCAAACCTGTTCCTGGTGAGATTTCTGCCTGAATTAAGAAAAAAATACCCTTTTATTCTCTAACCAAAAACCTTGATTCATCTTTAACTCTTCTTTTTGATTTATACCCAACATCAAAATTAACCAAAAAAAGTGACTGATTCTACTATGAGCGTATATCTAAAAATTGACTTTTCACTATCTCCACTCCTGGTTCAAGCCACCATCATCTATTACTGCAACATCTCTGCAGTTGGTCTTCTCTTTTCCTGGGAAGTTCTTCCCTTACATATACCCATATTCCACTCCTTCATCTCCTGCAGACTCAGCTCAAAAGCCACTATCATCTATTACCAGATTACTATAATAGCCTCTTACCTGATTTCCTTATGTTGATCCTTGCCCACCTAGTGGTATATGATCCTTTTCAGAGGTTTAACTCTCAGTCATGAAATGCATCTGCTCAAAACTTTGTAATCATTCCCCACTGAACTCAGAGTAAAAATTTGAAGTCTAGCTATGGCCTATGAAGCCCCACATGATTTCACCCCATCACTTCTCTGATATATATTATCTTCTGTCACTTTCCCCCAACTCTCTCCATGTAAGAATGCTCTGGACTCAAGGTCTCTGCAGCTGGTCCCTCTTTGCCTGGAAAGTTTTTCCCTTACATATAGCCATATTCCACTCCCTCATCTCCTGCAGAATCAGCTGAAATGTCACTTCTTCCCTAGACCTTGCTGACCACTCTAATAAAGTTACTACCTGCACATCCAACAATTTCCATTCCCATTCTCAGCTTTATTTTTCTTCATGAGTATTATTAAAATATGATATGCCATATATATATATATATATATATATATATATATTTGCTTCATGTTTGTCCCTCTCCAGTAAATTGTAAGCTCTAAAAGTATATGGATTTCTTTGTTTAGTTAACTGCTGCATTTAGGGGCTTTATAAATGCCCGGCACTTCAAAACCACTAAAAAATTGTGTTGAATGAATGAGTGAATCCTACTATAGAAACGTCAACATATACTAAATTAAAATTTTCACATATATAATACAAATACAAGAAAATTTTGTGATAAGAAGAAATAGAAGTTAGCTTAGCAGCATTGTCAGAATAGAATAATGGGAGGAATATATCAACATTGCTGCTTATAACTACTTGATAACTGATCCAATTTTATTGACCTGGTCAATTTCATAACAGAGAATCTTTAAACCCAGAACTCACCAATCCAACAGATGGAGATACTATACATGAGATATTAGAAGCAATATGTAATTTTGTGAGCTTATTTTTGACAGGTTGGTGGGGAAGGTAGAATCAGAATTTTAAAAGTTGAGAACCAGCCGTCTCCTTGTAAACTGAAGCTGAGATCTGAGACCTAGAGAGTTCGTGTGGATTATCTAGGGTCAGAAGGCTCCTGACTCTGAGTTCAGTTTCACTTTTACTGAACTGTTCTGCTTTGGCTACTTCAGAGGCCTCTTCAAACCACTTAAATGTGGCACCTCACCTTGAGGATGGAAATTTTGAATGACTGCTTTTATTTCATAGGTCTTGTAACTTCTATGAAACAATCTTCTGATAATTGAAAAGAAAGCAAAAAGAAAACTGCAACTGAAGTGTGATGTGTGATAACACAGCAGATGTTATGTTGGCAGCTCATATAGGTGGAGTTATTATCTCTCAGCATTTAGGATATGCAATAGTAATGACTTTTTGGGGGGAGTTGTGGTAGATAAAGTATAAACTCTTGTATAACAACAAGAAGCACTTTATACTTTAGAGTCATGATCAAGCATAGTTCAGGGGCAATTCAGGTCTACATTTTCTAAGTCTTTAAAACAAAGAGTCAATTGTTTTTAATGGAATGATAAAAAGAATATCATTGCATTTTTTGTAACAGCTTTACTGAGAGATAATTCACATACTGTGTAATTCACTCATTTAAAATGTAGAATTTAATGGTTTTTAGGTATATTCGTAGATATGTATAACCATCCCTAACAGTCAATGCCAGAACAGTTACATAACCTCAAAAAAAATCACTATGCCTTTTAGCTATCAACTCCCCTATTGCTCCAATCCCTCCAGCCCTAAACAACCACTTATCTACTTTCTCTTTCTATATATTTGTCTATTCTGGACATTTCATATAAGTGTAATTGTATAATACATGGTCTTTTGTGATAGGCTTCTTCCACTTAGCATCATGTTTTTATGGTTTATTTATGTTGTAGCATGTGTCAATATTTCATTCCTTTTTATTTTCTGAGAAATATTACATTTTATGAATATGCCATATACGTTTATCCATTCATTCATCCATTGATGAACACTTGAGTTGTTCCTATATTTGACTATTATAAATAATGCTGCTACAAACATTCAAGTGCATGTCTTTGTGTGGACATAGGATTTCATTTCTCCTGGGTATATACTTAGGGATGGAATTGTGATGATATAACTCTGTTTAACCATTTGAAGAATTGCCAGACTGATTTGCAAAGCAGCTGCACCATGTCACATTCCTCCCAGTATTGTACAAGGGTATAGGTTTTTTCCATATCCTTGTCAACACTTGTCATTATCTGACATTTTGATTCTAGCCATCTTGGTGGCTGTGAAGTGATATACCATTTTGACTTGCATTTCTCTGATGACTAATGATGCCAAGCATTTTTCCTGTGTATATTAGAAATTTGTGTGAGTGTGTGTGTGTGTGTGTGTGTGTATATATATATATATATATATATATATATATATATGAGAAATACCTGTTCATTTCCTTTGCTCATTTTTAAATTGCATTATGTGTCATTTTACTATTGAGTTCTAAGGCTTCTTTTTATATTTTAGATACAAGTCCATTATCAGATATATTATTTGCAAATATTTTCTCTCATTCTGTGGGTTGTCCTTTTATTCTTTTAATAGAGTCTTTTGAGCATAGTACTTTGTAATTTTAAATGAACTACAATTTAGTTTTTCTACTCTTGTTTGTGTTTTTGGCGTCGTATCTAAGAATCCATTGCCAAATCTGAGGTATGAAGATTTATCCCTGTTTTCTTCTAAGAGTTTAATTGTTTTCATTTTTACATTTAGGTCTTTGATCAATTTTGAGTTAATTTTTGTTTATGGTGTGAGATAAGGGTCTGACTTGATTTTTTTTTTCCCGTGGGACTATCCAGTTGTCCCAGAACCTTTGTTAAAATACTATTTTTCCCCCACTAAATGGTTTTACTACCCTTGTTGAAAATCAGTTTGGTTATTTCCGTACTCTCAATTCTTTTTCATTTATTTATATGTCTATCGTTATGCTAGTATAACATAATCTTGATTACTTTTGCTTTGTAGTAAGTTTTGAAATCAGTAAGTTTGAATCTCCAATTTTGTTCTTTTTCAAGATTATTTTGGCTATTCTGGATTCCTTGCAATTCCACATGAATTTTAGAGTTAGCTTGTCAAGTTCTACAGAGTAGCCAGCTGGGATTCTACAGGGATTGCATTAAATCTGTACACCATTTTGGGTAATGTTGCCATCTTAACAATATTAAGTCTTCTAATTCATGAACATGGGATATTTTTCCATTTCTTTTGGTATCTTTTAATTTCTTTCAACAACATTCTGTAGTTTTTGAGTATAAAGTTTTGTACTTCTTTTGTTAAATTTATTCCTAAGTATTTTGTTCTTTTTGTTACTATTAAAATTGAATTTTTTTGTTAAGTTTATTTTTGTATTGTTTACTGTAAATGTGCAGAAATACAATTGATTTTTTTATATTCATCTTGTATACTACAGCCATGCTGAACTAGTACATTACTTCTAGTATTTTATTATGGATTTCTTTAAATAGGAGATCATGTCATCTGTGAACAGAGATAGTTTTACTTATTCCTTTCCAACCCAGATGTATTTTTTTCTTTTTTGTTCTAAAACCTCCAGTATAATGTTAACTAGAAGTGGTGAGCATATACATTCTTGTCTTGTTCCTGATCTTAGGGTAAAGTATCCAGTGTTTCATCATTAAGCATGAAGTTAGCTGGGGAATTTTTGTAACTTCCCTTTATTAGTTTGAGGAAGAGTATCATTGCCTTACTTAGCTCAGTAAACCGTTAAGTGTTGATGGATGTTATTAATTAATTTACATTAATTTAACACTTATTTAGTTAGGAAAGTATTAAAAATTACCCAGAAAGCCAAAGAGAATACTCCAAGTCATACCTACCTACCCATCAACCTAATAGGATATGTGTTCATATTGTCATCTTTTATTATGAGGCTGATTTTGTAATATAGAATATCAAAGAAGGAGTTGATAGTCCTGTAATCTCTTTTATGGTCCTACATTTTTCTCTACCTTTCTCTCAAGAGAGAGACAACTGTTGTCATAAATTTTGTGTTTTACTCCAAGTTATATTTTTACAAGTGTAGTATACTCATATGTAATCACCTACAAAATACACCATTAGCTTAAGTTTTAATTCATTCATGCATACTTTCAGTCTTTCTACAACCTGCTGTTTTCATACATTGTTTTCAAGATCTATTCTACTTGATTGGTGTAGATCTAGTTAACTCACATAGTCTGCTTTCTATGTTCTAATAATCCTAGGAGTTTTTGTTGCTGTTGTTGTTGTTTGTTTCTGTTATAACTTATTTATGAGCACATGGGAAGTCTCCAGGGTTTCTTTTTAGTGTATTTCTTTTGTTTCTGTGCTATTATTAACAATGGTGTAGTTAACATTCCTATATACACATGTCTCTTATATACAGAATTTTTTGCACTTATCTGTATCAAAGAAAAATTTCTAAGTTTTTGCCTAGACATATTTTTATCTTTACCAAATGGCTTCACATGTTTTTCCCTGTTATTTTCTTTAAGTAGTTATATTTTTGCCACATTCCTGTATTCCTTCCTTATTATGGTAAATCATTTTAAATTTTGCCAATTTATGGATATGAGGTGGTATCAGATTCTTTTAATTTTTGCTCTGAATTTTAGACTCCAGGAAAAATAGAAGAATATTTTCAAATTTTTATTGTGTATGAGTGTATATGCAAACATATCTTTCATTATTTGTTGATTATTTATAAATAATAATGTATGGGGTATTTTGTGAAGAATTGATGTATATATGATACTGAGTCTTAACACATATGAATATTCATATATAGTCTGCCTCTGTAAATATCAATCCTTTTTATGTCTTTTGGAAATGAAATGTTTTACAATTCCCTCCATATATTTTCAGAATAGATATTTTTTTGTTTTGTTTTTAGGAACTTAAAAAACTTTGTTGTTCTTGTTGTTACTTTTTTTTTTTTTTTTTAGAAACAGGCTCTCTCTCTGTCATCCAGGCTGGGGTCCAGTGGTGATATCATAGCTTATTGCAACCTCGAATTCCTAGGCTCAGTTGATCTTCCTGCCTTAGCCTCCCGAGTAGCTAGGACTACAGGTCCCAGCACTATGCCTGGACAATTTTTTTATTTTTGTGGAAATAGGGTCTTGCTATGTTTCCAGGCTGGTCTCCAACTTTTGGCCTCAAGAGATCCTCTCTCCTTGTCCTCCCAAAGTGCTATTTTAGAGACATAAGCCACTTCCCCCAGCCTATATTTTCAATTATATTCTTTAATGGTTCAATTCAGGTACATTGGAAATCCATAGATTTTTGTATAATGGTTTCTCTCACCGCTCACAAAAACTAATTCAAGATGGATATAATACTTAAATGTAAGGCATGAAACTGTAAGAATTCTAGAAGAAAATGTAGGAAAAACTATTCTAGATATTAACTTAGGCACAGAATTTATGACTAAGACCCCAATGGCAATCATAGCAGCAACAAAAACAAATAAATGGGGCTTGATTTAATTAAAAAACTTCTGCACAGCTAAGGAAATAATCAACAGAGCAAATAGACAACCTACAGAATGGGAGAAAATATTCACAAGCTATGCATCTTGTGATGCATTAGCCTATGAAGGGCTAACCAGAATCTACAAAGAACTCAAGCAAATCAGCAAAGAAATAAACAAATAACCCCATTAAAAAGTAGGCAAAAGACATGAACAGAAGCTTTCAAAAGAAGATAGACAAATGGCCAATAAGAATATGAAAAATGCTCAATGTCTACTAAACATCAGTGAAATGCAAATTAAAACCACAGTGAGGTATCACCTTACCCCAGTTAGAATGGCTTTTATTAAAAAGTCCAAAAACAAGAGATTCTGGCATGGATGCAGAGAGAAAGGAATGCTTATGCACTGTCAGTGGGACTGCAAACTAGGACAACCTCGACAGCAAACAATGTAGAGATTACTCAAAGAACTAAAAGTAGGCCTACCATTTGATTCAGCAATCCCACCAGTGGTTATTTACCCAGAGGAAAAGAAGTCATTTTATCAAAAAGACGCCTGCACTTGAATGTTTATTGCAACACAATTTACAGTTCAAAGATGTGGAGTCACCCAAATGCTCATCAATTCATGAGTGATTAAGAAAATATGGTGTATGTATACCATGGAATACTACTCAGCCATTAAGAAGTATGAATTAATGCTTTTTGCAACAATTTGTATGGAACTGGTGATCATTATCCTAAGTGAAGTATCTAAAGAATGGAAAAACAAACACCACATGTCCTAGCTATTAAATTGGAACTAACCAGTGAGCACACATGTGCACAGAGGTCAGTATTAATAAAACTCAATGGAAATCAAGCAGGAGTGAGGGCAGAGGAGACGATGGACAAAAACCTACCTAATGGTTACAGTAAGCACTATCTGAGTGATGGGCAGGCACACTCATAGATCTGACTCAAGCATTACAAAAGTAATCCATGTAACTGAAAACATTTGTACCCCCAAACTATTTTGAAATTTTAAAAAAAAAAGAAAGAAAAAAAACCAAGAATAAAATGACACCTGACAACCTTGGCAGCTCAGCACATCTGGAGACACTAAATGTCTGACTCAGGGAATGAGCATGAAACTGACAGATTGAGAAAGTACTTGGGAAATCATCATGATTTTCCATTTTTAAAGGCTTTAAAAATAATTAGAAAAATGGATTTAAATGAATTATATTTTTAGATGATTAAAACATTCCCTCCAACCATGGGCTCTCTGAGGCAACTTATCCATTTTGCATTTTGTGCTCTAGAGAACATTTTAGTACTTAGAAAACACACAGTCTAAAATATGTATAAGGTATATACTTAGAACAGTATTTTTACCCAATCACATCTGAAGCAATACTTACGACAAGAGCTAAATTTAGTTAACTGTCCAACCTAAACAAAGGAAATATTTTCTATTTTACTTGAGGAGATTTGATTTTAAAATATTCTTATGTAAGATTCTCATTAGTGTTACTATTCCAGGCTTATATGTGTCGAGTTTATGATGCTAAGGTAAAGTCCTAATGACATCATTTTTCAGCGTTCTCTGCTTCACCTATTTAGAGTTAAAGGGAACTGACTGTTGCAGGATGACTGGAGATTTCCTTGTTGCTCAGTTACCTTCTGCTGGGCTTTCCTCATGTTGAAAAACACAAATTGTAGTTAGTAATCAATAGCTGTTCTTGGTATTCAGGCAATAATTTATATGTTCTTTTGTACCCTCTGTACGTGAAAGAGCATTCTCGATTCCTTTCTAATCAATTAGAGGTGGTTGCAGGCCCCTGTTACACACGTTGTGATAAATAAAGTAAATCTCTTTTAATAGAGGTGGGGAAATGTGCTTCCCTCAGCAACAACTGTGTATGGATATCTACCGAAAGCCTAGTACCATATTTTTAACATATGACTTAGAGTTCTCATTTTTAATATAATTGCAGTATTTGTTTTTATAATGGTTGGTGAAGAGCTTGGAAACAGAGATGTTAATTTACAGTTTTCTCTCATGGCTCATGTCCTCCTGTAGATACACCAAAACATATGTTCAGCTCTGTGAAGAGGCTTGTGTTTTTGTTTGTTTTGTTTTACTTTTTATTTTATAATAGTTGTAAGTTCACAAGAAGCCCCTAAATGCCTAACTCAGACTCAGAGAATGTGCATGAACTTGACAGATTGATAAAGTACTTGAGAAATCATCATAAGTTTTAGTTTTTAAAGTTTTTAAAAATAAGGTAATACATGCACCCTTCGCCCAAGTTCACCCAGTCATTACATCCTACAGAATTATAGTATAATTCAAAACCAGGGTGCTGATGTTAGTACAATGTACGTGATAGTTCTACCATTCTGTGCTGTTTTATAATGTGTAGATTTGTGTAATCAGCAGGGTGTGCATTTTTATAAAATGCAATCATGTAATTTTTTAAGTTAAAAGTGTCAATGCTCACACATATAAATGAGTACGGTCCCTCAAGATAAAAATTATGTATGTCATTCAAATGTGGATATTGTGCTCTAAATGTTTCTGAAACTCTCTTCTTTTGCAATATGTATTTCTAACTTATTTGCATAACACATAAGACACCCAGATCATTAATCCTGCCCTGAAACCTTACAGTATTCCCCACTTAAGGTTCCTATCCTATTCTCTGCTTTGACAGCGCTAAACCCTCAATTCTTTCTCCAAACCTACGATTTTCCCGTTGCCTACTTCACTCTCAGCAAATGGTTTTCCCTCCAAATTCTCTGAGAAAATAAGACCCTCAGATAGGAATACCTTTGACTTCCCATCAACCTCTGCTTCAGTGGAGGAAGTGGCCTGCTTCCTATCCCAAACCATTCCTCCTCTGATCTTCCTGGGTGAGAGAAAGATAAAGGAGACTTTCTTTCTAGAGAAGAGTCCTGGTTGCTTTCTCCTCCCCTTGCAAGACTGATCTCTGTACACTTTGCAGTCCTTCCCATTCCCCACTCAAACTCAAAGTATCCTGTTCTCAGTTGGCCAAAAAGTAATTTCTCTGTTTGAAGTTAAAAGGACATAACTGTTAAACTGTGCAAC
>CM052440.1:105355316-105406416 GCA_028533085.1 Varecia variegata | reverse complement strand
AAAAAAAAGAACAACAAAGAAAGAGAGAAAAATGAAAGCCATATTGGAAGCAGCAGAAATTCAAGACATAAGAGAAAATACCATCAGTAGTCTAAAAGCCAGCATGAACAAAATGAATTTTTAAGTAAAAAATGATAACTATAAAAGTTATCTAGCACACATATCATTCTTCTGTCAGGAAAAAAAAACATGAAAAAATGGAGTTGAATTATATTCTCTACCATTATAGAAGTAGTTAACAGTAGGTTCCATCCCCAGATATATCATTATGTATATGCAAATTTTCCAAAATTTGAAAAAATCTGAACTCAGAAATGTTTCTGGTCCCAAGCATTTCAATCTGTATTTTCTTATTTTGTTGGATGAGAAGACTTAATATTATAAGAAAATGAATATATATGTATATATGCATATATTAATATATTCAATTTACAATTCCCATCTTTTGGGGTAGTTGGGTGTTGGCTTATTAAAAAGAAAATGCATGAGCAAACACTAGTCTTATCAGGTATCAGGAATACCATAATATCACTCTAATGAAATAAATATGGTATTGGAGGAGGAATAGGCAAATAGATTAAATAGAAATAGAATAAAAATCTCACTTTATAGGTCTTCAATACAGGACAAGGTAGTAGCAAATTCAATGTGAATAAGATGGATTTTTAAACAAATGGCACAGGTACAACTGACCAACCATCTGGAAGGTAATAAAAATGAAACTTCTTCATATATCATACAAAAACATATATTCCAGATGTACTAAATAAATCCTTAAGTGAAAAAACAAATGGATAAACAAGAAACAATGCAGATTTTATTAAAAAGTTAATAGATTATGTGTACCTATATTAGTGGTTGGGTAGCCATCATAATCAGTTCTAAAAAACTGGAAGTTATCACAAATAAATATAATTTGTTACACATAAATAAAAACCTTACATGGAAAAATAGTAACATTAATAGGCAATGGTTAATTTGTAAAACTATTCTTAATCTGATGACATACAAAGTTAAGTATTTATAAAGAATGAGTTCTGACAAATAGAAAAATAGTTCAATAGAAATTGGATAAAAACATAACTAAAGGACTCAGGGAAAACTATAACTTTATGGAAAATAGACACATGAAAAGGTGCCAAAATCCTCTAGCCATCTGAGAAATGCAAATATACAAATTGAAGTGACAAAAAGAGATTATACCCATCAGACTTGCAGAAATTGGAAGGTAAACACATATGTATCAAAGTTGAGAGCAAAAGAGCATGCCTGTCCATAGGTGGAAGGTATGTGAAGCATATCTTTTTAGGAAGCAATTTGACATTTATTAAAATTAAAAATACAAAAGTCCTGTCAGTCTAACAATCTCTCAATACCTGGAACTACAGCATAAAAAGGACTAAGCACTAGGGTGTCCAGGGTGGCATTACTTATAGTGACCAACGCTAGAAACATTGAGAATGTCCATCAGTACAGGAAAGAAGCCTCTGAAAGTTAGCTGTCTGTTAATGTTCAATTTTTTAAAAAGTTCTCATATGTTGGAATACTTTTCATCCATCAAAGAAATATACAGTACTTTTCTTGTGAACACACGGACTATTTAATATAAAATGATAATTAAAATACCAAATATTTATAATTAAGAAACAATGAAAGTGGTTAACCTTCTCTAAACTTTCCACCTTCTTATTTTTTGTAGTATTGTTCATATTGCAATAATTTGGTAATAACACAATGAAAATATTATTGTAATATTATGATATAAGACAAATTTTGTATTCATATTGCAGTAAAATATTATTCATGTGGGAATACAGGTGAAAATCAACAAATGAAAGATCACCAGCAACACCACCACATAAATAATTCATGAGTTAAAAACAACAATAATTAAAATTACAAAAGATTTATACCTGAAAAACAATGAGTCTTTATCTTTCTTTCACCTCTCTATATCCTCATTTTATGAGATATTCTTGTATGTGATATATATGCATCAAGGTTTGTAACATTTTATACCATTTGCATTCTCTTATGAACCACTCTACCTAGTTAATTGTCCTTATTTCTTTGCTTAAAGGAACTTGATACTTGCCACTAATTATTTATCACAGCTTCTCAATTTATCTTTTGGTTGGTTAAATTGCAACACGAAAGATTGTCTTTTGACCTTTACTTTTGCCAGGGCTTATGGTTATTATCTACTCTGAGATTTCAAATATTTGAAAATATCTCTCTGTTGCCTCTGTACACCAACAGCCAGTGGCTGTGTATGAAATCATCTTGGTTCTCACATTCTTTCCCCAATGACTTTGTATCTATTGATTATTTCACTCTCTTTTATCATTTAATATTCCTATGGAGAAGGCTGAGGTCAATCTTATTGATTCTTCTTGTTGATACCTTGTTTTTTATGCCTACATCACTAAAGAAATATTTCTTTTCCTTGAAGTCCAGTTACTTTAAGGACATGACTTAGTATTAATTGCTCCATATCAATTTTTCCTAGCTTGTAGTTTAATATTCCTATGTGCAGATTCTGGTATTATTTATTTTTGAAAAGTTTACTACTATATTTTATATATATATATATATATTATACTATAATATATTCTTTGGACAGCCAAAGAAACTATCATCAGACCAAATAGACAACCTATAGAATGGGAGCAAATATTTGCATGCTACACATCTGACAAAGGGCTAATAACTAGTATCTATATAGATCTCAGGAAAATCAGCAAGAAAAAAAAATCAAACAACCCCATTCAAAAGTGGGCAAAGGACATGAACAGAAACTTTTCAAAAGAAGGTAAACTAATGGCCAAGAAATATGAAAAAAATGCTCAACATCTCTAATCATCAGGGAAATGCAAATCAAAACCACAATGAGGTATCACTTAATTCCAGTGAGAATGGCTTTTATCAAAAAGTCCCAAAACAACAAATATGGGCATGGAGGTGGAGAGATAGGAACACTCACACACTGCTGGTGAGGCTGCAAACTAGTACAACCTTTATGGAAAGCAGTATGGAGATACCTCAAAGAACTAAAAGTAGAGCCACCATTTGATCTAGCAATCCCACTACTGGGCATCTACCCAAAGGAAAAGAAGACATTCTATAATAAATACATCTGCTCTCAAATGTTTATAGTAGCACAATTCACAATTGCAAAGATGTGGAACAACCAAAGTGCCCATCAATACATGAGTGGATTAAAAAAATGTGGTATATGTATGCCATGGAGTACTACTCAGCCACAAAAAACAATGGTGAACTAACATCACTTGTATTATCCTAGATGGAGCTGGAGCCCATTCTTCTAAGTGAAGTATCACAAGAATGAAAAAGCAAGTACGACATATACTCACCATGAAATTGGTACTAATTGATCAACACTTTTGTCCACATATGGAAATAACGTTCATCAGGTGTCAGGCAGGTGGGAGGGGGGAGGAAAGGATGGTATTTTCACACCTAATGGGTGCAGTGCGCACTGTCTGGGGATGGGCATGCTGCAGCTCTGACTCTGGTGGTTCAAAGACAGTATATGTAACCTAAACATTTGTACCCCTGTAATATTCTGAAACAAAAATAACAATAAACAAACAAACAAACAAAACCCCACTTCTTCAATATTCACTTCTTCCAGCTTACTGATAGACTCTGAGGGTATACTTTTTGCATGTGTAAGGAGGTCAGAGATCATTTTTTGTAACTTGACATACAGAATCCTTCGAAGCCTCTACCTTGTTCATCACCACCACTGAACATAGTCCCAGGCCAGAGGTTGTGCCAGGCATGCACAGCTGTGTCTTTAGTCACTGTGTTCCAAGCACTGGAAACAGCTAAACTCTTTTTGAAAACCTTCCATATACACTTCTTTTCATTGCTGCTAGCATGCTGTTAAAGAAAGTGTTTTTATATTTACTCTTCATTGATCTAAGGATACCTCATCACATAGATGAATTTATGAAGTCATATTTGAGAAAAAGTTCATGGCATAAACATTATTCTTTTAGTTGAGTATTTTGAAAAATCTTTTTTGAAAAATATTTTTGGTTACATGGATCATTTTTGTAATGCTTGAGTCAGGGCTATAAGTGTGCCTATCACCCAAATAGTGTTCATAGTATGTGTTAGGTAGGTTTTCACCCATCCCCTCCTCCTCCCTACCTCGTGTTTGATTTCCACTGAGTTTTACTTCCCTTTGTACATATGTGTGCTCATTGGTTAGTTCCAATTTAATAGCTAGTACACGTTGTGTTTTTTTTTTTTCCATTCTTTAGTTACTTCACTTAGGATAGTGGCCTCCAATTCCATTCAAATTGTTGCAAATGCATTAAACCATCCTTTTTATGGGTGAATAGTATTCCATGGCATACATATACCACATTTTATTAATCCACTCATGAATTGATGGGCACTTGGATTGATTCAATATCGTTGAAATTGTGAATTGTGCTGCAATAAACATTTGAGCTCAGGTGTCTTTTTGATAAAATTATTTCTTTTCCATTGGGTAAATACCCAGTAGTGGGATTGCTGGATTGAATGATTGAATGGTACGTCTACTTTGGGAAAAGAAGCCCTATTCAATAAATGGTGCTGGTAAAGTTGGATAACCACATGTAGAAGAATGACACAGGACCCATATCTCTCGCCACTCACAAAAATTGATTTAAGATGGATAAAAAACTTAAACACAAGGCATGAAACCATAAGAATTCTAGAGGAAAATGTAGGAAAAACTCTCCTAGATATCAGCCCAGGCAAAGAATTTATGACTAAGACCCCAGTGGCAATTATAGCCACAGCAAAAATAAATAAATGTGACTTTATTAAATTAAAAAGCTTCTTCATAGCTAAGGAAATAATCAACAAAGCGAATAGACAATCAACAGAATTGGAGAAAACATTCACAAGCTATACATCTGATAAAGTGATAATATCCAGAATCTACAAAGTACTTAGGCAAATCAGCAGGAAAAAAAAAACAAACAGCACCATTAAAAAGCAAAGCGGGCAAAAGACATGAACAGGAAGCTTTTCAAAAGAAGATAGACGAATGGTCCATAAACATAGGAAAAATGCTCAATGTCACTAATCATCAGGGAAATGCAAATTAAAACCACAATCAGATATCACCTCACCCCATTTAAAATGGTTTTTATTAAAAAGTCCAAAAACAATAGATGCTGGTGTGGATGCATAAAGGAACACTTACACACTGTTGGTGGGACTTCAAATTAGTACAATCTCTATGGAGAACAGTATGGAGATTCCTCAAAGAAATAAACTTTATTTTTGATGAGAATTTCAGCTAGAGGATGAGCAGAACAGTTGCAACGGAATAACAAAATCTTACAGTTGTCATCCAGTCCAGCTTCTCCACAAACAGCATGAGCCACTGATGCAAAATGTTTGCGAAACCAATGAGAAAAGATGTCCCTGATTATCCATGTCTTTTTGTTTGCGTAATAATGGACTGATAAGAAATTCGCTCCTTGAAAACAGTGAGGATGCACGCTTTTGCCTATCCCAGCAAGTGTACACGTACGCATGCCTGCTGCATTAGCACATCCCAGTATTTTTTCTGTGCTTGGCATCTTTAATTCCTGCAGGGGCTGTCTCATCAGCTGTGGTCAGTGTCTTTCTGGTGTAATAATGTCAAGATAGTAATGTTTCATCAGCATTATAGACTTGTTCTGGCATCAGATTTTCATCCATGATGACCTTGGCAAACTCATCAGTGAATTTCTCCACTGCTTTGTGAGCAGCAGATGCTTTATCACCACAAGTCTTTAAAAATGTAATGCTGTTCTTTTTAAAAAATTTCTGCAACCAGCCTGTTGAATATTCACAGTTCCCTTCAATTTTCAGTTCATTGTGGTAGATCTTTGCTCGTTTCATGATTCGCATACCATTAAGTGGCATGTGTTCACTGTGATGCTGACAAATTCACTATTTCAATACACAATACAGATATTCATTTTTAGCTTTATGCCCAGTGTTTTTCTGTTTTTCTTTGACTTCTTTTCATCACTTCCAGCACAGAACTTCAACAGCGTACCCATGAGCTTCTTCAGCTCATAGATAGCAGTCATTCCAACACCATACTCTTCTGTAAGACATTGCACACTGACACCACTGTCCAGTATCTCCAACAGTTCAACTTTCTATACACTATAGACAAACATAAATGTTTCCTCTGTTTTCTTACCACTGTCACCCATAGGAGTATCTGTAGCCTTTGGGTTTTTGACATTTTCAACAATATCTTTATACCACAGAGCAAAGAATAAGCAAAGAAACCACACAGTGAGTAATGCACACAGTTCTCAGTTCCATGTGAGGCATAGTGGGAACCTGCTGTTGGTACATCCAGCCTGCACACTTACGTTTTATTACGCTTTGTGGGTGTGCTTGAGTGGGCGCATCTGGGCATGCATGGAAAGGATATATAACAGCTGGAGGGAAAAAGAGAGGATCTTTCTTCTCTCAGAGATGCTGAATAAACTATTAACATGTCTCATGTACCTGTGTTTTGACTGCAACCTGTCACATGAGGTCAGGTGTGGAATTTTCCGCTTGTAGTGTCATGTCCATATTCAAAAAGTTTTGGATTTTGGAATACTTTGGATTTCAGATTTTCAGATGAGGAATGTTCAACCGATATGAAATCATTTAATAAGATTTACCATTTTCTTCATCTAGTTAACATAGCATTCTTGTTAAATTTCATTCTTCAGCATGTTTGTCTTTAATGCTGTTGTAAATTTAATAGTTTTTGCTATTTCCACCTCTGCTAGGTGCTTCTAGATTAGGAAAAAAAGCCATTGATTAAAGTGTCCAGATAATGACATTAATTATAATAAATTTTAAACAAGAATTTCTTAGGGTTTCTTCACCTTCAATTATATTTGCAGCAAAAATAGCTTCATTTACCAAATGCTTATTTGTTTACTTCATTTTTTTATCTTACAGTAGTAAGATGTTTAAATCTTGAAAAAAAATACTAATAATAGTGTTAGTGGACAGCTTTTCATTGTTCCTTATCTTTAATGAAATGTTTTTGATTTTTACAATTTATAATAAGATTTGCTATTATTTTTGGTAAATATGCTTTTTACACTTAAGTGTTTTCCTTTTATTCTCAATTTATTTAGAATTCTAACTAGAATTGTTTACAGAATTTTACCAAATAATTTTTAGCATTATTGATAATGATCAAACTTTTTCCTTATCAGGTTATAAGAAATTATATTGATAAATATCTTGATCTAAATTATCTTTCAATTCTTGAAATAAACCCTATTTAGTCATAATGTATTATTCTCTTGATATAATGCTGAATACTATTTGCTATTATTTAGAATTTTTGCATCATTATTAAGAGTTGTCTATGGATTTCTTTTTTATGGTATATGAGGTGTTGATACCAAAATCATGCTGATTTCATAAAAGATATGAGAAAATTATTTTATTTCTATAGGCTTGCATAATATAAATAATATCAAATTTGTTTATCTGTTCTTTAAACATTATATAATGTTTGACTGGAACCCATTGTTCTGATATATTTTTCATTGTAGGTGTTTCACTTTTCCAATCTCTTCTCTAGTAATTGGCTCTATTCAGTTTTCTACTCTGTCATTTTTGGTGAATTGTGTTGTTCAAGTAGCTTTCTCTTTTTAATCTTTCCATCTTTTCTTTCTCTGTGATTATGTCTCCTTTCTCATACTTAATCTTATTATTTTCCCTATTCAGTTTTATTCTTTAATCGGACTTCCAAGGGGTTTTTATATTTCATTGTTTTTTCCCAGATAACTGACTATCCTTTATCTATTCTTTGAAAGTTTTTGATTTTTTATTTCATCGATTTAAATTTATTTCTATTAATTCCTACTTCTTGCATCTTTATATTCTATTTTGTTAAAATAGATATTTAATTCTTTCTCTCCTTTAATATCAAAAGCTTTTAGGGCTATTCATTCTCCCCTGAGACGAGGGAAATTTTACGTAGATATTATTTTGCTATGTTCGTAAATATTTTTAAGAAATATTTCTTTTATTATTTTCTAGATAATTTATCATTTCACTTTCACTTTTCTCTTTGACTTAAGGTTTCTTTAATTAGTATTCATATTTGCCTTAAAAACTGGTTAACTTGATATCATTCCTTCCCTCTTATTTTATTTGATACTTAACTATACACTATTGTTTTTCTTTCTTTATTCTTTAGTTACTATTTCTTTCATGTTTTCCATTGTTAATTTGAGAATTCTATTGAAATTTCCCACTAAAGATAGTCACTATTGTTACTATTAGATACTTAAGACTATCCATTGAAACTTAAGATAGTTACTATTTTCTCCACCAAGCTGCACTTACAATACAGCAGAGAGACCAAGGCCAGTGTTTACTTTTTGTTTCAAAAGTTCTCTCCGAGATTTCCAGGAACTATAAATGTAATAACTTATACTGCAAGGCAGATATTCAAAATGTAATAATTTATATGGTATAGAAACCAGGCCAATTAGCCAGGGCACCAAACTTTCAGATAAGATGACATGTAGAAACTGCAAATCTGGTTAAACAGGACACGTGTATCCCTGCATATTGCTATATATATATCGATTTCTGTATCCACCTATATCTAGCAAGATAGCAAGATACCTAACTATGTAGACTGCATATCATTTTTTTTCTTATTATGCTTTTCTCCACATTAAAATTTTCAGTTTTCTTTTCTGGTTTATATGTTTATTGTTGTTATTGTTGTTGCAAGTGAAAAACAGGACTCTCAGAATTCCTGTATAACCTCAAATATGTATCTTTCATTTTCACCAGTGAATGAGCTCTTGGTTGGTACAAGATTCTTATACAACAGCCCTTTTCACTTCCACTATTCCTCATATTGCTACTTCATTCTCCCATACCTTCCAGTATTAGCAATGAAAATCTTGATCATGGCCTGATTATTTTTTCTTTGGGGGATATTTTGTTGTTTCTGCTTGGAAAAGTGTTACTTGGATTTTTTTAAATCATTTTTTCCTTTGGATAATTTTTTTTATTTCAACATATTACGGGGGTACAAATGTTTAGGTTACATATATTGCCGTTGCCCCACCAGAGTCAGAGCTTCAACCATGTCCATCCCCCAGACGAGGCACACCTCACCCATTAGGTGTGAATATACCCATCCCCTCCTTCTCCCTCCTACCTGCCCGACACCCGATGAATGTTACTACTATATGTACACATAAGTGTTGATCAGGTAATACCAATTTGATGGTGAGTACATGTGGTGCTTGTTTTTCCATTCTTGGGATACTTCACTTAGTAGAATGGGCTCCAGCTCTATACAGGATAATACAAGAGGTGCTAGATCATCACTGTTTTTTGTGGCTGAGTAGAACTCCATGGTATACATCCAGCACATTTTATTTTTAAGAGTTGGAAATTTTACCAAGACTTTCCCAGGTTTATCTTTCTCTCATCGATTTAGTCTGGAGCAAAATCAGAACTTTTTATTTCAAGAAAATTTTATTTTATTATTTGTTTAATTAATGCCTCTTTTTCATAGTTGCTTTTTGTGCCCCTTTGGGATGGCTATTGTTTATTTATTTCCTATTCTTACCATAATTTTCATCTTGAGATATTTTTGCTCTGTGCTTTGAGATGGTTTCCCAGACCTCTAATAGACAATAACCTCCTCTCTTTTGAGTCACCTAATGAATTCCTGTGGTTGATTGCATTGTTGTTAGACACTATTTACTCCTCCTTCATTGTAAAAGGATAATACACTCCACCCCATAGAATTCAGGTTTTGCCTTGTGATGTGCTTGCCTGATAGAATATGGATACATGTGACCCGCCCCTGCCACCCGCCCGTATATCCAAGCCTAGACTTTGAGAATGGGCTTCTACAAATACCTTTGCTCATTCCTTCTGCTATGAGAATGGCAGTTGCCAGATCAAGACTGCTCCTTCTTCCAAGATGAGAAGATGAATGCAGTGGGGCTACAGCTCCCCTGTAAGTGCCTGTATGTATTATGAGCCAGAAATAAATCTTTGTGACTTGTAAGTAATAAAGATTTGGAGCTTTTGCAACCACATCCTTGGTCACTAAAGTCTTGACTTTCAAATGTGCTTGGTTTCAACCGGTAAAAATTTAAGCAAATGTTTTGCCACTCTATGTCTTAGCCCCTTTACCACTCGAAACAGGGATAACAATGTTTTTCAATGTAAACAAAGCAGAGAATCAATTCCAGAAAACTAAGAACCGATTTGGAGAAACTATAAACAAGGTTGAATTTCTCTAGAACCATTTCTAGTACCAAATCATGTATCATATTTTGATCGGAAAAGCAAAATCACTAGGAGTTATCTCCTGTGGATGGGATTAGATCATTATAAAGGGGCTAGAAGGAGATAGTTAGGCCCCTGTGCCCTTCACCTTCTACCTGTGAGGACACAGCATTCCTCCCCTCTGGAGCACAAAGCAAGAAGGCATCGTCTTAGAAGCAGAGAGCAGCCTTTACCACATGCCACATCTGCCACAACCTTGATCTTGAACTTCCCAGCCTCCAGAACTGTGCAAAATAAATTTCCATTATTTATAAATTAGCCAGTCTGTGCTATTCTGTAATAGCAGCATTAATATACCAAGATACTAACAAAGGATTTATTGTGGGGATTTGACTTCCTGAAATTATAAGAGCTAGTGAAAGTATCTATCTTATGCAAAAATGTCTCTTGTGTCATGACCCACACTAATCTGGAACTATGCAGGGAAGGGAATTCTGGAAATGTAATTCCAGCTTAGCTAAAATGAGACAACAATAGAATACAAAAAACTTTCAATTGATATTTGATGGAAAAAACAATGAATGCACAAGTGAACAACTGAATTAATAACCTTTAAGATATAACTGCAGTGAATTTCAGATCTCTAAATTATCAGGGTTATTCTTTTCCCCAGGGGATTTTAACACTTCTTTTGTTGGAAAATACATTTATCACTGTTTTGCTTATTGTTAGCAGCAGTTTTCTCACCTTATGTCTCCCGCAAAACATCATCTCAGGCCATCCAATAGAACTTATGTTTGCATCAGTCTCGACCCATTTATTGGTGTCGAGGAAGCTGTACTGCCCTGGATTAACCACGCATCACACTTTCTTGATGTTTTGATTATTGTAAATGTCTATCTTAACATGCAAGAGTAATCAAGTAGCATTTATTGAAAGGGTTCAGGAAGAGATAAAAGATAATAAAAGCTGCATCTTTTTTAATGGAGCATGTGATGTTAACTTCTTTAGATAATGAAAATGGGGAAGCAAGGAGAGATATGGAGAAGAAAAAAGATTAGCTGCTTTCCCTCACACCAACCCTTGATCCTAATGCTTTTATAATAAGACAAAATCTATCAGTGGAAAGATATAATACATATTAAAAAATCAAGAGATGGCTGATAGTTTTTTATTATTGTTAAATGATTTTCCAGCATTAGCTAATTTGGATAAAGAAGGGTAGTCCATTAAGCACGATTTAAAAGTATTTCACATTGAATTGCCCAGCACCAAAACATAGCAGCACCCCTGTGTCAAGGATTCCTTTATTCCAGTGATTCTCAAACTAGCAAGGGGGAAATGGAGGGCTTGTTAAAGCACAGATTGCTGGGCTCCACTCCCAGAGTCTCTGACTCAGTAGATCTGGGGCTGGGCCAAGAATTTTCATTTCTACCAGGTTCCCAGATGATGCTGATGTTGCTGTTCTGAGGATGGAGCTTTGAGAAACACTGTTAGAATAGATCCACCTAAAGAGGGTGGAGAGTCTATATCTTATTTGTCAGGATCACTTAAAGGTATGTCTTGCAGGTACCTGCAATTAACTCCACAATTAAAGTGCTTATTATCACAAATGGCTAAACGCTAAACTGTGTGTCAAATCGCTGCTTAGCACAACCTTAAGTTAAAGCATCTACTGTATGTCTTGTTATCCAGCCAATACAGTGAGTGGAGCCAAGCATTTAAAATCCTGTTTAAATAGACACAGTTACTATATCTAATCAACACAGCAGTGAGGCTTGCCAAAAACCTATAAAACTAATGGATTTGCAAGAAAATTACATCACCTTCAAATCAATGCTGGTAACACAGGTGGCATTTATAAAAAAAAGTAAAGAAATTGACATTAACACAGCCTGTCTCTGCTGCCTGCCAATGAGTACTCCAGCTTTTCTAAGGAAAGATCCTCTCTCTTCCAAGAATTATATTTAAGCCTGAACTTAAATTTTTCTAAAATAATGTAGTAGAAAGAACTAGTGGCTATTCTAAATATAGTGCCAATTTGTAGGTCAAGGATATTTGGATCTAGGTATTATAGGGATATCCTTGTCCTGCTATGGGCAAATAGTTTTCAATATCCTTGGTTTCTTTTCCTATTAAATAAATAAAGGAATTCACCATTTAACTCAAATAACCCTTGCCCCATCACCAAAAAACCCACAGAAATTGCAGTGCACAATGTAATGAAAAAGCGGCTAAGAACTCTAACCTGTGGCTGCGTGCATAACCTCTACTCTGGGGACCTGCATTACTTAGCAGACGGAATTAAAATTCTGAAAAGTGATATAAAAGGTTAGTAAGGGAGGAAATTGGTGTGTGGTCACATTGTCTGCCTTAATCCCCTTCACTTTGCACTACCCAGCTTGTTGTTAAAACCAATCCACGAGGAATCATTTTCACCTTGAAAACTGCAGATGTGCATGTGAAGCCTAGAAGGAAAACTCTCCAGGAAATGCTTTCCTGAATAATCCTGGAGAAATAGGAAGCATGTGTTAAAAGCAGGTATACACACACGCGTACACATGCATGTGTATGCACCCTTATACCTCACGATCATCAAACAGCTATGTGAAAATTAGCATATTTCCTAGGAAGAGATCTCCTGCACCGCAAATTTAATCAGCTACAAAATTACTCAAGCATAGAAATGGCTTATCTTCCACTGACTGAACTGTACAAATGTTTCCACTGACATGGCTAGATATTGCCATAGAATATTTGCATCAGAAGCATAAGTTATATTCTGGAAGGACCTAATAGGTAATGCTCTGTGTGGTCATAAGTTCTGGTACCTTCCACGGCTTATTTTGTGCCTACGGACTGCAAACATGAAGGGAATATGTAAGCAATACCCATATTAAGGATACCGAAGGCTAATGTATATGAGAGCTCTCCAATGAATTGTTTTAAAGAAGGTCATCCACAAACAATTAGTTATAAATTTTTCTTTAAAAGTATTAGTCTGCATGGACTATCATAATAAAATACCATAGACTGAGTGGCTTGAACAACAGAAATTTATTTTCTCACGTTGCTGCAGGCCAGAAGTCCCAGAGCAAGGTCTGGCAGGGTCAGTTTCTGTGGGAGCTCTCTTACTGGCTTGCACGTGGCCGCCTTCTCACTAACTCCTCAGGTAGCCTTTCCTTGGTGTGTGCACATGTACCTAGGGTGAGAGAGAGAACAAGCTCTCTCGAGTCTCTTCTAACAGGGACACTAATGCTATCAGATCAGGGCCCCACCCTCATGACCTCATTTCACCTGAATTACTTTCTTACTTCACATATAGTCATACTAGTGGTTAGGGCTTCAACATATGAATTTTGGGAGGACACATACAGCAGGTACAAGTCACAAAACAATTAATTTACTTAACATTCACCTGAATATTTCTTCTAAGGCAATTACTCAAAGAAAAGGCAAACTGTGGATTTCAAACACACCATGTTTTCAGCATTAGTTTTGTTTACTGGGCTTCTAAGGTTGCCATTTGAAACTGAATGAACTCTGGTTTTCAAGGAAATGTTGCTTCCTGCCTAAATCACATTAATTAGTTCTCACATTGGCTCAGGGAGAAGCACTCGCATTATCTATCGCACAGGAGGAAATGGTCACAATCCTTTCTGTCATGCTTCCTCAGAGACTGAAAACAGCATAAAATTTTTTGCAGGCTTATTTTTGAGTATCATCTGAGCTAATGAAAATTTCTTTGTCTAAATTATGTACTAATATTTATTGACATGGAAATGTGTAATAAAACAGCATTTTCCGAGTTTTTTCCTAATCCAAATTTTTTCTAATCATCTACAAAGAAAGTAGATGATATCATTATACAAGCAATCAAATGATTTGTACAATTGTCTTATTTAAACACAAAGTAACCACCCTGCTGAACAACCATTTCTCCTCCCTGATTTTAAGTTCACTTTTTGGTCACACTCTACTGTGTCATTTGATTTTCTTGTTTACTCCAATAGTTCACTTTCTTCTCCAAACTCACAATTAACAAATCTCCCCATGCATAAGACAATAAGCATCCTGATGTCCAATATCATTCTACTTCTCTAATATGACTTTGGTCTCACTTGGCCCCACTGTGGACTGAGATCAACATGACAGTCATGGGGTCCCTACCTCAGGGCCACTTCACAAACCCAAGTGGGTTGCACATGGCACAGTCTCAGGGATGTGAGCCTCATATATTTACGACTGGAGCAGTACTTAGTCAATATGGTACCCCTGTAAGAACATGTGAGACCATGCAAAAACATGTAAGACAAAATCTTGAATAAAACACTATATTGGAAGAATATCAAGAATGAGCAATTGCTAAATTAGTACATTCTATTATTTCCATGTATTGACACAATAGAGTCTTTACATTTAATATTATCCTGGATATTTAAAAGACCACAACAAAACTTTCACAATTATTATCAATCTTATGGATAATATTTCCACTTGTGCATATGTAGGTATTCTAGATCACAATAAGGATGACTAAATCAGTTTGCAGTACATATGGGGAATTTTAAACATGGGACATAAAACATATATAATATCAAGTGCCTGACTGAGCTAACATTTTTCTGCTTGTGATGGTGTCAACACAAAGCAGATCGAAGATGAAAAGACAGAGTGATAATAGTTTTCATCAGCTATATTCACACAATTCAAGGAAAGGCACAGATGGGAAACATTCCAACTGCAAAATGTTAACAGACAGTATTAACAGGAGAAAGAACAATTAAGTTGAGCAATGAGCTATTTATGATTCTAGTTGCCTTGAATCTTGAATTTTCTTTACCACCATGTGGCTCTAGTTATTATTTTTTCTTTTGAATGAGTTTTGACCTAAATATCCTAATATTTTTTCAATTTGATGTAAAAAAGACACTTTTTATATAATAAATAAAGTGTTGCTATCAATATAAGTGAGAGAAGACCTTTTATTCTTTCATTCCTCCCAACATCCCTTTCTCCATCTTTTTTGCACAATGACTGTGAACCATTACATTAGCCAAATGTGACAGTCAATGGTATAGAGTGACATGACAAATAAACAAAGATATCCAGCTTTAATGTACTAGATTTTAAACTTCTTGAGGGCAGGAACTAATCTTAATTTATTAGTAACCCTAGCATCTAGCATTCTGTTTCTCAAAGTGGAAAAATGAAATGCCTTTTTGAATGAATGAATGAATGTATAGCATTTATATGATTTTCCAGTATTCAAATAAGCAGAAACATTATCAAATATACTTACCAACAAAATTGTTCTCAATTTAATTTTTATTTTGTGATTCAGAAAGAGGTTGGATATTATTGCTGCCTCTAAATCAATAGTATGAGTAGTGGTAGATATGACAGTCAGATTTGGATTGTTTTAGCTTTTCATTATCTGGACTCTTGATTGGTATGGTAAAATTTAAGTTATCTTCTAATAATATTTGGAGAGAATTAACAGCTTTCAAATTCTCCTCTTTCCCCTTTCTTTGTTCTTTAGCATAGCCCAGGTCCTGAGGAACATCTCTAGCAGTAATTAATAAAAATGAAGCACACTTTTGTCACAAGTCACTATAAATATGTCACCTACAATAGCTTTTATGTCTCCCATGTAAACGCTTCTCTTGCCAAAAGAGTTGTCAATCTCACATTCACCACGAGAATCTACCAAACAGATTGTTATATTTTTTGTCAATTGAAGCTGTATTTATAGAAAGGCAGGAACTATAAATTGGAAGCTAGCCTACAGGGAGGTTCTCCCAAACTGAAACAACCCTTGTTTCAGCACCACTCACCATGGTCTGTCTATCTAACTTGAATAACTCAACAGTCACTACTCGTGTTTGGCAAGTTCTTTTACTTCTAAGATCTTTACTTAACAAGAGGTGAAGGGTTTCCTTTAACTTGGACTTTATATAACCCAAAAAGGATTAGTATGGTGGGAAGAAAACTACTTTATGGTGTAAACAATTTACAATGAATTCATTCATTCTATAAATATTTATAGGGAACTGCCCACATGCCAAGAAATGGAGAACTAAATATTGTACCATTAGCTTTTGTGCCTACACATAAAATAAGTAGGAAGAAATGTGCATGTATAATGGCAACCTATTAAATGAGATCACCTCCTCATCAGAGTCCTTGTAACCTTGCCTGGCAGCAACAGGGCAAGGAATTCTGACTGGAGTCTTCATTCATATCTTCCTTCTTCATTATAATTCGACGGTTCTAGCTTCTTTTGCTGTCTGTGAAAGACTGCCTGCATTATGGTGTGAAATCCTCCAAGATAACGGTGGAGCAATCTGAGTCTCTGCATCTGTAGTTTTTCAAACTCCATCCAAATGTCCTCTGTGCCTTGTTGAACACAATTCTCCAGTATCATCTTGATCATTCTTCTGATGCATAATTGCTATTGCCTAAATCTAAGTAATGTGTGCATCCATCAAAGGGCACAAAATCTTTTCACTGTCTTGACATGCTTGTAATTACACTCCAACTTCAAGTCTGTGATAGGTAAAAATTCATAAACATCCCCCAAATTAAGATAAAATAAAAATAACTTTTGAGATGAAAGCTCCAGGTCATTTCCCCTGTTTTTTCTCTGATCTGGTAGAAAGGTCCCCTAATTTTTCACCCTTGTCATCATCATGGTCACCCTCTTCTGCAGCAGCAGCAGAAGTCAAAAGATAGATCAGACATTTTTGGCAGTCAGTGCTTTTCTACCTGCTTACAAGGAAAACCCCCTTTCTAAGTGAACTTCTATTCCTGCATTCAGGCACAGATTTACTCTCTCTGAGGCTCTCATCTAAACCCCAAGAATTTATAAGGGTTTTATCTTTTGTCTTCCATAGTATTTATTCATAGTACTGGTAAAGCACTCATCATATCCTACTTATTTTTGTGTGTCTCCTTCAAGACATTGTAACCAACTTGAGAACAGAGAAGATTCATATTTGCATTCCTTTTTCCTGGCTCAGTGGTGGATACTTTGTAGGTATAAGTAATAAATGCTTAAAAAAGAATAAATAAATTAAAAGCATTACTTTCTGCAAAAAAAAAAAAAAAAAAAAAAAAGCCTGTTCTTAGTGGGCTTTGCTGCTTAATTGTTTCACACTTTTTACATACGGAATACATTAGCAACTAAAAGCAAAAGGGCAAAGGCTTATTTTCACTTAAACAATGAGGATGTGATGCGAGTTAAGAATTATAATTTGACTTTGAATATCATTCTAGGGCACAGGAAACAATCATAGTCCAGAATTTGAAATGTGCTCATATTTTCCACTTGGCATTCAAGGGAATGCGAGGTCTAGATAACTGAGTGCCCCACTTGCCTCAGCTCCTTTTGAGGAAATTGGCCAGACCACATCATCATGAGTCCACACTGGCCCATCCATGTTAACCAGTAGGCAAGCACAAATGGCTGTCTGCTTGGACAAAAGCCATTAAATACATACTATGCTGCCATCTCACAGGTAGCCTTTACAAACTGATTAAGTCATGTGCATCCTTTCTAAGAGTGTATAATACTTCCCACCACACCCCTCATTCTGACCTTGTATTGAAAGATACCTGACTTGCCATTTGCAACCTACCTACCTATGATGATTTGGCAGCATGAAACAAAGAGCTAGTATAATACTGCTTGCAGCTTGGGATAAGTATTTTCTGCTCATGTGAAATTCTGCTTTGTGTAGGAGGAGGAGATTTCAGAATAGTGTCAACTGAATTATGCTGGCTGATATTCACTTTGTTTTCAACTAGTGGGCATAAACAAATGAACAGATTTATTCCTTCTGTCACCATCACCTCAACACAAGTCATGATACTCTAGAAAACACAGCACTTGGAGGAGTGTATTTTAGAATAAGACCATTAAGCCTTATTTTCAAAAGTTTTATAATAATTAGAGGTTTAGGGATCATGAGAGCTTGTCATGTCCTGGGCACTGACTGGGTCATATTGTCACTCACAATTCTGTCAACAAATCTTTTGTAGTTTTTTTAACTACAAAAGAAATCTCCATCACTTTTGGATATCTTTTTTGGAATTCTTTAGGTAGGTGCACTATATATATTTTAAACAAAATTTTACTGTCTCTTGATTCTGAAGGGAGCGTTCAAGCATTTTAAATATTAATGGTTGTTGCCACTTCTGAACTTATTTATAGCCATTTTTCTTAATGATCTCTTTATACTTTATATTGAAACAATTCTCCACCCTGTGTACATATTACAGACTGCTAGAAACAGGCTAGTTATGGAAAAAGACATAATCTTTCTTTTGGAAAGTTTATTGCTATTGAAGCTTAAAGCTATAAAAATAAAATTCTAAGAAGTGTACAGAAAATGAATGGATGGAAGAGAAAGCCAGGAAGCAGTACGACCCCATAGTAGTATAAACACTGACATTTGGCAGGATGTCATAGTAGTCAAGACAGGGCTCTAGACCTGTGCCATCTGCCTTCCATCTCCACTCTGCTTCTCTGTGTGCATCAGTTTTCTCATGTGTAAAATGGAAATAATAATAATAATAGCTACCCATGTAGTTGTTGGAGACATTAGATAAATAAATGCAAAGTAATAAAATATGTCTGAGAAAAAATATCAAGTCTTTAATTAGTATGTTTGTTATTAGCATAAAGAGCTAAGTGAGATGTGGAAAAGAAATGTTATGTCTGATATTTTGTGAATGAATGTAATTGAACAAAAAGATTAAATATACACAAAAGCATGTGCATGGGAATGTATGATCAAAATTACAACTCACTTACTTTAAATACGTGACCATCTATTCACTTAGAAATTATATACTAAGCATTTACTATGGACCAGGCATTATGAGATGTTAAAAGACATGGTCCCCACCTCCCACCGTGTAGCTTATGGAGAAGGGAGAGATGAACACTAAGTACAATACTGTGTGTAAATGTTCTGGTAGAGCCGAACCACGAGAGTTTGGTAGATGGGTCCATAGCCCAATCTGAGTGGGAAAGAGCAGTACAGCTGAGGTTTAAAGGATGAACAGGAGATGGCCAAGTGAAGAGTGTGAGAGAGACATTCAGATAGAAGGTGTTCTATGCAGGGACATCCAGAAGCATGAGAGGGGGAGAGACTTTCCAGGCAATTTAGCATGTGTTTCAGACTGCAGGGTAGCGAGGCGGGAAATGAGAAAGAGCCTTCTATGCCATGGTCAGTGGTTTGGCTTTTACCATTAGAAATGAGGAGCATTTGGAAAATGCTTTTCATCTCACTGTACATTAGGGGAAAGGAACGGAGGAAGACAGAGGTAAAGGCAGGGAAGCCACTCAGTTTGCTGTATCAGTCATTGGGAGGCACCGGATGGTCTGAACTAAGGCGGTGGAGGTGGGATAGTGAAGATGTGGAAAATTTGAAAAATATTAAGATGTAAAAAAAATAGAATTTTCATCACCAATTGGATTGAAAAGTTCAAAGTGAAGGGGTAAGAACACATCCCTGGATACCTGATTTACTCATCTGGGCAGATGAATATGTCCTTCATCCAGATGAACATGGAGTGATTAGGTCCATTTAGACAAGAAGGTGCTGTCTTTAGATTTTTATCCCTTTAGACAGAGATCCACGTGTAAATCCCTGCAAAGGAAGATTAGTTGACAGTAGAACATATCTGTCTGTGGCACAGAGGTGTGGAAAAGAAATGCAGATTTGGGTCTTATCTTATAAAAATGATAATTATAGCTATAAGAGCCACAATTTCACCTAAAGAGAGTAGATGGAATGGGACAAAAATAAAGGCTAGTGATGGAATCCTGAACAACACCACCATCTAACAGACAGATGGGGACCTGCTGAGAACTGTCAAGAACAGGTACAGGAAAACTGGGACAAAATGGTGTCACTGACACCAAAGGGAGAGGGGGTTACAAGGAGGAGGAGGAGTTCTCCAGGAACGCAGTCAGCAGAGAAGGTGAGTAGGTAGAAGAATTAAACATGTTCTGGCCGGGCGTGGTGGCTCACGCCTGTAATCCTAGCACTCTGGGAGGCCGAGGCGGGTGGATCGCTCGAGGTCAGGAGTTCGAGACCAGCCTGAGCAAGAGCGAGACCCCCGTCTCTACTAAAAATAGAAAGAAATTATCTGGCCAACTAAAAATATATATAGAAAAAATTAGCCGGGCATGGTGGCGCATGCCTGTAGTCCCAGCTAGTCGGGAGGCTGAGGCAGAAGGATCGCTTAAGCCCAGGAGTTTGAGGTTGCTGTGAGCTAGGCTGATGCCACGGCACTCACTCTAGCCCAGGCAACAAAGTGAGACTCTGTCTCGAAAAAAAAAAAAAAAAAAAAAGAATTAAACATGTTCTTTGATATCAGCATGTGGAAAGTCATGGACAATTTTAGTAAATAAGTGTCAGGGTTGGGTGGGCAGAGGTGTACGTTCATAGTGAAGGTGCAGAGGTGTGGAAGCAGAGACAGAAAAGTGGGAGTGCACGTGGCTCTTGATAGAAGTTTGGTAGAGTAATAGCTAAAGGAAGATGTGTAGCAAGCGAGACTTTTTGTTTCTGTTTCTATTTTGGTTCTTAGATGTAGAAGATTTGGACATACTTGCCTGCTGAAAGGAAAACCCTATGTGAAAACAGTAGGCAACTTTTGGAGCAAAATGCAATAGGATGCAGACAATAGAGGAAGAGACAGAGGAAGGGAGATGATAATGGTTTGGACACAATTTGCTGGAGATGCACGGCAGTTTGACGTGTTCCTGACTGACTTTCTCTTTGGAAACGGACGCTCATCTATGGGGAATAATGATGACAGCATGAAGCAGGGGATTTGAAAGGAGGGCTGACTGCACAAAATAGCTGATACAGTGAAGGAAGAAAGGAGCTAATGAGGGAAGGATCTCTCGTTGGCATCCCAAGCCCAGCTGGGCTGACTCTGTGGTAGTGGCACTAATTCTCAGGTTAGACTAGAACTCAGATCCCACACATATGCCTGGGGTTCTAATGAGGAAAGTGCACTGAAGCAGCCCTGTTTGCAAGCTACGAGGGCCCTGGGAGGCTTGAGGAAGTTTGTATGGCTGGAACTGCTTGAGGAACAGAAGGCACTCGCTGGAGCAGAGGCTAAGGATTTAGGCATTGGGCTAGTGGAGGAAACCACGTGGCCCCCTGAATGATGTCAGAAGGGCTAGGGCTGGCCATACTCAGGACACAACCTCCCAAGCCAGGAGGCACAAAAGCCTTTCTCAGGAACTATCAATTGTTTCTGGCTCACAGGAATTTTTTTTTTTTTTTTCCACTTTGGGAATATGGGAAAGGACCATGAGGTCTCAACCCCAGTGAGTTGTTTACAGGCATCATATTTACCCTCTGCTGACATCCAATCTAACAATGCCTTTAAATTTAAATGATCATTAAAAAATATAATCACTTGTAGACTTGTCTCATTGTGTATGTGTTTCTCAGCCAGAGAAGTCTGGATGTTCAGATATACCTGGTTGTATGTTTTGCTTTCTAGCATTGTTCTACTCCAGATTCATATTTTTGTCAAGTTTTCTTAAACACATTTATAAAATTTATCCCATCTACCGTTTTTTTTTTTAAGCAAAGGCAGCATCCTTTATAGGAACACTAAACAAGTAGGGGAGGCCTAGGTTAGGGTCCCGGTTCTACTAAACATCAGTGCATTTCATCTAACCAGCCACTTGACGCCGCCAGCTCAGATTTCTTCCTGGTATACACAAAGAAGATTCCACTAGGCCTCATTATATCTGCCAGCTCTAAAATCCTTTATAAGATGAAATTTTACTTTGTCATGGTCAATTTAAAGTATAGCATTAAAAGTCAAACAGCCAAGAACACCTGCAACCAGGGTGGATAGCAGGCCATGCCCATGTATTCTAGAAGCCGAATACTGACACCACAGTTTTTACACTGTAGCAGCATAGTCGTGCCTACCAGCATGTTCCATTAAAGCTTGACTTACTGCCAGAGAATTCACCTGCTGACACAGTAAAACTCCTAACCGGGAGCATTAACATTGCAATGTCAGATGGTGGAGGTGGGGAAACTTGTTCATAAATTCCATGAACGTGCACTGCTTTCTTTGGGGTCCTGGTTGCAAACTCATTATTTATGCTGTGTACAGTAGGCCATCAACATATCCCACTGGGAAATTAGTTTGCAATTTAGAATCGTTTCAAAATACAAGTGATTCTCAAGTCATTTTCCGAGGTTAAATGAGAACTCTTATTGCTTTCCGCGGGCTCAGGGGGAATTTTTACTCCGTGTGTTCCCTCCTCCCTCAGCTTCTGCTAGACTGTCTTGATTTTTCTTTCTTAAATGCATTTCAGGGCTACATCTCTTTTTTTTTTTTTCAATTTTTGAAAGCTGGTAAATGGAATGGTATTTGTTGCATTTTCTTGCTTGCTGGAGCTGCTTAAGTACCTCACTTTTGATTACTGCTTTTATTCTTAGAAGAGTCCTGAGAGGTTTCCATGTTCTCTACAAACAAGATTGCTTGGCTAACACAGGAGAGATTTTCCAAGATCAGGTGACATCCACTTGAGGTGCGGTGAATCAGAGGCATCATTCCACTTTCATTGCAACCCTCTCGCTCTGGGGGCCATGCCACTGGACAGGGCTTCAGGTGGACCGGCTGAGAGCAGGTTTGAGCTGAGTAACTCCAGGTAGAGTAAAGTGGAGGCTCAACCTCACCTGTGGGCTTCCAAGCCCTGAAGCACAGAACAAATTATTAAGATAAAAAGGGTGTCACTGATCCTGTCCACTTTCCCAAATCACTATTGTTGTTTGATTCTCTCCTTTAGAACTTCCTTAAGCATTTTTTAACTTTATTTCACTGGTAAAATGTGAGCATGCCCCTCATCTTACCCCACCCTAAGAGAATTGGCCTCAAACCACCTGTCAGGTAATTCATAACTTGATATTATCTGTGGTGAATAAATGGCATAATTTTAAATGTATTATTTTGCCTTTTATCCTTCCTAGGAAGTAGAAAATAATCTGCAGTGTAAAGATCTTGAAAGAATTTATGTCTTTTCCTTTTTTCCCAGTAAGTTTCCTAAATGCCAAGGCCTGATATAATTAGATATATTAATAATAAGCCAAAGATCAAATAGAAAATAAACCAAAGTTGTTAAGCCACACTCCCTTCTCTTCCAACAGCAAGAAGCACGAAGATTTCAACATCTCTCTGATGCATTAGGAGGGTGTTTCCATAAGCACAGACCGGAAAGTATACCCACCAAGGAGACTAAGTGTTTAGTTTCAAAATGCTTGAAATCACTAGCTTAAACAGAGAAACTACACACAAAGAGTACAAAGAAACAATGAAAGGAAGAGATCAACAGAGTAAATATCACCTAGAAGTACTAACAGTCTTAAAGGTCAGAAATCCTTAGTTAAACAAAAAGACCCATCCATTAAAAACAATCAATTACAGGATAACCTGAGAATATAACACCATGAATTACCTTTAAAAGCAGAAATTACTCTATTAGCTATGTACTCTAGAAGTTTCTAACTAGAGCAAATTACAAACAGAAGCTAAATCTAAGAGGAAAAGAAACAGAGAAAAATAAGTGCATTTGGAGCTGCTTAATATTGAACTTCTAAGGATTAGTGGGAACGCTTTTGTTCTGTGGATATTCCAATCCACATCCCTATGTATTCTTTGATACTGGATATAAGACAAAACTACTCCCTATATTTAATATTCTGAGTTAATCTTTTTGGTTGAAATTGGCTTAAGTGTTTTTCCTTGATTATGAATAATTCAAGTCTTTTTTTACTACTATTTGAATATGAAAATGCTTCAGAAATAATCCCCTTTTCTTTTAAGCTATGAAAGAGGCAAGTGTTGGGTTGGTTTGCTAGGGTGTTTGGTTACTTTTTTCTTTTTTAATGTTATATATACTTTAACATTTTTTAGTATCTATAGTCAGCTCATCTAGGCCTTTGCTGGGTAAAATAACAGGTTAGACAGGTATGATACCTAGAATAGAGAAATTTAACATCTTTGAATCTTTAAGAACACACGTGGACGGTATTAATAAGACAAACCAAATTGTTTCTACATTTTTTATGTCTCCAACAATTCTTTTTTTTTAATTTTTTTTCTTCTTCTATTTTTTATTTTTTATTTTTTGTTTTGCTCCTCCATGGGTTGGATCCAACAATTCTTTATTCTAGACTTTCATATGATAATTTTTACTTCTAGGTCATGTACTAATTATTTGCTATTAAAGCCCCAAATCATCCCATAGATCTAGACATGAGCTGAACCCATTAAAACTTCCCAGCTCACAGGGACATTATCTTACTGTTAAGACACCACCAGAGATTTCCACATTTATTAATGTTTCATGAGATAATAAGTATTTTATTAATAACAGAGTCCCACAATATGTTAAAAAAAAAAGCAATAGGATATGCTCTTGTGAGTTTACCTAGCCCTAGCCTGGCTTAATAAGCAGTGCACCCACATTAAATAAGGGTCACAAAAGGTAGAGAAACTTTAGAGACCTCTTTTCCCTTTACTATCTTGCCAAGCATTATTCTAAATCAGAAAACACATGATTAACACCCAGATGGCTTTCTGAAGGTGCCTTACCTGTTGGTTCTGTCTTAGTACACACTTCAACATATTTCTGCAGGCACAGTTCCATTTTTATATATATTATTTGAGCAAAGGAAGAAATTACTCCTCTAGAAGTCAGATTCCACTCGTAGCTTTTGAAAGTTGTTTTCTGCTTTGGCTCTGCAATAGAGCCTTCTTTGAAAGATCTATCATAAATTACAAAAAAAAATGGAGATAAATATTTTTTTTTCCTTTCCTCTCTCCCCAAAATGTTGTGCTTTGCTCAAAAACCTTATTCTCAGCAATGTGTCAAAGGATGCTTCACCTACCTAAACTAGGATCCACATGATTGTATAAATAAAATCATTGAAAATAATTCCATGAAGGCAAAACCCATGGCCAGCTGAGGTTTGTAAATCACTAAAATCTAGTACAATGCTATTGTTGCAGGTGACCTTTTACAAAACACAAACATATTAAAATCGATAAAATCCTAATGCCTGTCAGGCCAGGAAATGAGCTTGAAGTTAGAATTATTCTCCCATCAATGGGTTGAGTGAGAGATTGGAAGGTGCCAGTGAAAGTCAGGAATCCTCTTTCTAACTTGAATGTATGTTGAAATCTAACCCTACATATTCACCATGGGCTGAACTTTTTCATGTTCATTGAAATTATTATGCTATCCTCTAACCGCACAATTTTGTTCTCAATCTATGAATATGCAATTTCAGGGAATTAGTTATTTTCACATTAGTTGTAATCACACATTAGTTTGCCTAATTGTCCTGAACTCTTTCACCAATGGGAAAGGAAGAGAACAAGACACATACACACTCCATCTAAATCATCAAGTTTTGTCGGTGGCGCGTTCTCTCCCTCTTCAATCCTGTGGTCAGGGCCCTGGAGCACAGATATTGTGCAGAAACTGCCTAATTATGAGGTTCTCAATAATCAAAGTGAGTTTTTAAAAGAGACAATATAATTAGCCCCAAAGCCTGCTATTCTAGACATATAAACACCCAGCCTTGAGTCTGGAAGGAACAACGAGGCTGTTAAATCTTTAGTGGCAAATTGTTGAAGCAAGGAGCCGAAAGAACACAGAGTGTCCCTTTCTTCATCCGATGTTCACAAGTTTGTCCGTGTCAGCAACTCAGTCTCAAGACAGTCAAAACAGAACCCTTGAGTTGACCTCATTCCCTCCAAAGCTTGCTGCTGGGCCACACAAAGGTCAACAGTTTTGTGAATTCTCTTAAGTGTTATTTCTAAGGACAGAGAGCAGAGGAGAGGCAGAGACGCATTGCTGCACTGATTAGTTTGGCTTTCTGTTTTTCCCTTTTTAAAATTTCTTTTTAAAAATGGTACCCCTCTCAGTATAGATTTTTAAAGACCTTCTGTCTGTACTCCCTTGGAAAATGAAAAAAAAGAAAAGAAAAGAAAACAGAAGAAAAGAAAGAAAGAAAGAAAAAAAGTCTATGTGGCACATGGCCAGATTTGGGTTACAAAAAAAGTTGCTAATTTTGGACTCACTTCTCTCCATCAGGGTAGTGTAAGAATTATGCACATAAGTTTAAGGCTTTTCTCTGCTTAGAAAACATCTGCATTCAATTAGAAGTAAGCCTGAGTGTCGTGTTAATTCTGCAGAACCAAACAAAGTCATTTTTGTTTAAACTCTTTCAGTACTATGAGAATGAGAGATTACAGAAGAAAAAAAAAAAAAAAAACCCAAAAAGCAATGGAACAAAACTGCCATTGGCCATGGAAGGGAGCTGAGGAGCAAAATAAGCCATTCTTTTGCCTTGAGAATACACACCTGAAAATTGTTTCCAGAATTCTCTTCTCTAGCGTTTCTCTCCTGGGGATGGAGTGGAGTGGGGTGAGTAGCAACTCTCCTCTTTCATCTAAAAATGCGACTTTTAAAGCAATGGACATTCTCCAGATTCCCTCAAAATGAATTTGACCAAATAATTGATATGTTTGGCAAAGGAGAAGTGACATTTCATTTTTAATTTTGTGGAAAGCCAAACAAATCAAAACTATATTTATAGCCCATTGTATGCATTTCAAATCATTTTCATAGTTACTAAATGTGATTGGTGTTCTGACCTCAAATAAACTAAGAACATAAACACACATCTTGCCATAAACATCAGTATCCATGTCCACCTTTTGCTAACATCAATAGCACTAATTCCACTGGAATTTAAGTTTATCTCTCTCAAAGAAGTCTGTGGCTGCCCATAGATATCATTTCCACACCTACATGTTTTTTAAGGCTGATGGTCTCTAGATAGAAAGGGTGATTTCAGCTATTCCTCTGGGCTGACTTATTATTTCTTCTCCACGCCATTTCTTAAGATTAGGTCCTACTGTATCTCAGATAAGGAAAGGGGTTGAAGACCCTATTTTGGTTTAATTGAGTGTTGCAGGATAGGATTCAGCCCTTAATCAGCAGTGCCAAAAAGCTCCACTCCAGGTTCTTTCAGACGGATAAAAATGTTTAAGTTTCTGCTTTTTAATCCTTATCAAAAAGTGGGCTGTGGGAATTATCTATAGATACAGGCTTGATGAGCATGCTAAAAATTCATCCTTTTGTATATTTTCAGTGTGTCTTTGGATCCAACCAAAGCATAAAAGAGCTGGACATTGGATCATAATTTTTGGCACCATTTTAATTGGTTTTCACTAAATTACACAGTAACTTTATGCCAGTTGTCTATATTGAGGGGCACCCTAAGAAATAATCCAATAAATTGTGCCATTATACCTATTATAGGGATATTTTTATTATGTCATTCAATACCTTTTTATATTGGTTTCACTGATCATCACCTAAGAGCACATTTAGGAATAACATTAATAGGGTGTCGGGCAGATGTGGGATGGGGAGGGGATGGGTGTATACATACATAATGAGTGCGATGCGCACCGTCTAGGGGATGGACACACTTGAAGCTCTGATTGAGGGGGAGGGGGGACAAGGGCAATATACATAACCTAAACTTTTGTACCCACATAATATGCTGAAATAAAAAAAATACCCTTTTATAAGAGGTCATGAGGGAAATTTCTCAGATTTTTAGTTTGGGATATTTTTTCCTGAATTATAGTTTTCTATTTTGTTTTCATTGTTAAGTCTTAGTCTGATACTCGTTCTCTTTTTGTTTTAACTGCTAAAACCTTTGAAGCCAAATACGTGACCCACTGTTAGTAACTACAGTGTGTACATAACATATGTCTGTTTGCACCTCTATACATCAAGAACTTTATTATAGCATGACCCTTCTCATTGCTTTACTCTGTTTCTCTCAGCTACTTGTTTTATCTTTTTTATGTTTGTTTTTGTAAGCTCTCAAAATTCCTTTGCAAAAGAACTCAGGATGTTTATAAATAAATAAGTAAATCTAAGCTTAGCCTTGCTATGGAAGTTTAAGCCTATTTTACCCATGCCTTCCTTATAAGTGCTTGCGATGTAACAGGTTTTCAAAAACATTTCATTTTTGTGTTATTTTTATATCATACAACTTTTTATTTTGGGTTCAAAATTTTTAAAAGAGTGAATAAGATGAAAAGGATGGTTTTGAATATGTGCAAAGAAATTCAAGTAAAGCATCTGAAGTGATTACATAATTGGCAAAGAAGAGATAAAAGAATGCAAAAGAAATTAAGGTTACTGGACTTTAATGGAAAAAATGATTATAATGTAAATTATATGATAGTATTCAAGATGCCAAACATTATCAGAATATGTGCAGCTGTTTTCTATTGCTTTAGAAAATAGTGCCTAAGTTAAAATAAGAGGGATTAAATTTAAAAATCTGACATAAACATTGACCATATGCTTAAATAATATTATACTCAAGAACTTCCAGATATAAAACGATAGACCTGTCTCTTGACTACTGGTTCAAACTGAATTTTATTTGATTTTTTAGTAAGATGAAGATGTAAACTTTATCCTAAATTAAAAGAAGAAAAATTGAAAAGAGTAAATACAAAGCTTCCATTTTTTGTGTCTGCTCCATTGTTTATAGTGATGGAAAAGACGTTATAAGAGTTTGACCATGTCAAACTCTGCCACCATCTCCCCAACCATAAATCTTATAACATGTAAGTTTTTAAAATATTGAACTATATAAAATATGTTTTGAATTCATTTTCAGGCACTAATCATAGCCAATGTTAAAATATTCATATCTAATACATATAAATCTATTTCTCTTCCTTTTGCTGGCAGAGTCATTTGGTATGAATGTCTATATTCCTTCTTTCTCACTGTAAGTCAAGGTCTGACAGTATCTTTGGGATCTTGGCTAAGCTTAGAGATGGTTCAGTGGGTCCGTTGAGCTGATGTGCTCAACAGCTTCACCTGTTCTTATCCATCCAGGAGTTCATTGGCAAGAGGGAGTTTGCCACTGAGGTTGAAACTTTTTGTAGAGAAGGGAAGTGACTGGACTTATAAGGGAGCTGGTCTGGTGGCACTTGTAGTGACTTGGGCCTGGTATTTTCAGCAGAGATGAAACAATTTCTTCAAGTGATTTCATGTACAGTCCCCATCCACAGCAATCTATAGCAGAAGAATTTGAGAGAGAAGTCATGAGCCAGTTGGGGGCATTCCTGGATACTCTCAGACACAAGTAGGGGAAAATTTGATGGATGGAGTTTTAGCACACAGGTAAAGACAATGAACCAGTGAAATTTGAGATTCTTTTGACACTATGATTTATTAATGCCCCAAGCTCGTAAAACCAAGGAAGATTGGGTTATGTAAAGATTTAACTTATTCACTAACAAATGAATGGATGGATAAACAAATTGTAGTATATACATTCAATGGAACATTATTCAGTCATACAAAACAATGAGGGACTGATACTTGCTAGAAAGACAGTTGAAGCTGAGCAACACTATTCCAAGTGACAGAAGCCAGGCACAAAAGACCACATACTGTATGATTCCATTTATAAAAAATATCCAGAGCAGGTAAATCTATAAAGACAGAAAGTAGATTATGGTTGCCAGGGTCTCAGGGAAGGGAAAAATCGAGATTGACTGCATAGTATATATGGGATTTCCTTTTGGGTGATGAACATGTTTTGGACCTGGATTGAGATAGTACTAGCACAACTTTGCGAATGTACTAGATGCCACCAAACTATGCACTTTAAAATAGTTAAATTTATTTTTTGTGGATTTCACCTCAATAAAGAAAAAGATTTAACTATTTAAAATAATTAAATGTATAATCTTTATGCCAAAGGAAACATCAAATGCCTACATTGTTTTTTATCTTTTCTTTCATTGCTTGATTTTCATTCTGATACATTATGTTATAGAATTATAATTATTTTTAAGGAGGATATTAAAAATTCTGTTATTGGCACTTGAACTAGCTATCTTAAATCCAGTTAAAATATTTTTCTTGATGTTTAAGTCTTTTTGTTTTATTTTATTTTATTCTATAAGAAGAGGGTCACAAAAAAGGTTTTAATGAGACTTGATTGAGAAAGTTTAACAAATTTTTTAAAATAATCTGTTTTGAGCTTAGTAATGATCACAATGTGCTGCTTTGTCAATTAAGAAGCCACGGCTCTCTTCAGGAAACTGGACAGGTTGTCATGTGTAAGCATGGACTAGACAAAAGGAAGTACTGATGATGATTACTGTTATCTTCTCTTAATGGTCATGAAGACACCAGGAATTGTTCTCTAAGTCAGAGTTCCCTCTCCAAAACTGTCATTCAGAAATGTATATAGTAGTTGATGTAGGAAATAGCTTCTTTAAAAAAATGATATTATAAAAATAATGACAATTTGTTACTCTCTGATACTTACTTTCAAAAAGTAAATAAATTTATTCATTTTTAATCCTCATGGCAACACCATGGAGTGGCTAATATGAGTCCCATTTTATATATGAAGAAACTGAGGACCACTGAGATGCAGTGACTTACCCAAAACCTTATTGGTGATGGAAACAGAATTCAGCCTTCTCTTTCTAAATCTCATGACCTTGAACCTTGCCTTATATACAGGAGACATGTTACTCATATGGAACTAACACCCTTGGAGTCCTGTTTCATGATGAACTTAGATTTTGGAATGGAGAGGTAGCTCTATATTATACAAGTAAATAAGGGTAGAAATGAAGCTAAAGCTTAGGTCCATGTTGCCATACTCCCTCTAAACCTCTCTTTAAACTTGGCATATTTTCATCCAGTGGCACGAGATGGATAGCCCAGGTGGTAGTTGGCCAAGGCCTACATAGATTATGGGAAATGCCCAAGGCCAAAGAGTTCCCACTATTTTGACAGATCATGAAGACCTGTTCTATTTTTCTCCAAAAATTTCTTCTGTCTACCTCCTATCCCAATATTTTATGAAATATTGAGATGAAAGGTCAAAACAGAATATCAGTCATTTAGCTCTTTCCAAAATCCAGAAGTGCCAATCCTATGCCACCCTAACTCTATTTCTATATGATATATAAGAGGTCTTTTTGGATAAGGAAATAATTGATATATAATAGAAGAATCATTATGTATCTTAACATGGGAAGTAATTCTAGCCGACGATTATTTAAATTCAGATTTTCCTGGAGTCTGAGATGCCCACAATAAACTCTCATGTAAAGGATTTATCCCACTTTATCTTACTCAACAGTTTGGGAAATACTTCTGGGTAATTGTATATGTCCATTTATATTTTTAAAAAATACTTATATTTCATCATGAGTCCCTTTTATCACAAAAGATATTCCACTTATGGAGAGGGGTAAGAATAATAGGGGAAATAAAGTTGAGATCTGAGAGTACATAAAATCTTTCATGTTTTTGCTATGTGGATTTTTTGTCATGAGTTGTTCTAAATTTGTCATTATTTCCCACATGAGTGCTACCTGGGTAAATTATGGCTTACATTGGCCCTCTACTTGAAATGAAAAGCAGATTGCATTGCAGACTTGAATTATCCTCCAATATTGTGTGATATATGATCCATCTTGATGGGAAACTATTGTTACATATTTCATAGTTATGATTTCCAAGGTATCAAAGCCCTCATTATCTTCCCGTGCTAGCCAGCTATAAATGCCAAAACACTCCAGCTTCCAGTATGTGCTTTTCTAAACTTATAGTCGTGTTCTGTGTATGTTTAGCATTTTATGTTACTGCATAATATAGAAATGTCATAATACTTTATCAAAAGCCCCTGCTAGGCTATTGACAGTATAGGTTTCATTTAATTCCTGGATGCAGCAGGCGTTCTTTGATATTCCCTATATACTATAAAAAACAGAAAATGCAGTGCTTAAAATGAATATTTAAAAAATCAATCAGGCTTGAAATTTAATTTTATCTAATTGGCTTGCTATAGTCTAACAAAACTGAATGACATAAAATTTCACCTATCCTATATAATTTCATATTTTCTCCAATCATAAAAATAAATTTTTTCTTTCTCTTTTATCTTCCTTTGATATAATCTTTTAATTTACTAAGTTCATTTAACCCTCTCACACAGATTAAAGACGTACGTATCCTCATCCCAGGATAGTAATCACATGTGCAATATAATTATATTCCCGCCATTCCGTCCATGCTTTTCTCCTACTGTGACAGTTAAAGACAGTTAAAGTGCTTGGAAAGGCTTTTGGTCCACAATACAAGGACTGATTATTATTTTTTTATTCACACATTTCTAGAATGAACAACACTAGAAAAAGACAGATGCACACCACCTCTTTCTGATCCCTCAGAAGCTTCTGGAATTAGGCATTCCATATTGATTCATCTTCAGTACAACTTACCCCACAGTGAATATTATCAGTGCCTCTGGGAAAGAACAAATATGCCTTAATGGAAAATATCAAAGCAACAGCAGCAGCTGACTTGCAAGCAGGTGACAGTAAGGAAATATATATGTTACGTACAGTCAGTATGTCTGCTTGAAAAATAAAAATATATGAGTGGAAGAATGTCCATATAGAAATCCCAAAGGAATATAAAACACAAGTTTGCTTCTGATTATCTATTATTACTGGCTTAGCATACTGCTTAGCTATGTTTCTATACCCGGTTGAGTTTGTTGAATATTCTCTTAAAAGTAAAAATAAAATTGCATTTACTAAAACAATTTTATTGTTGCTATTTGACCATAATACCAAAGAATGGCTTTGATGGCATTTTCTCTCTTTCATCTGCCTCTGATGGCTGTATTACCATACGACTTGTGTCTGGAAAGCACAAGATGATAAAAACTTGAACATGTGGGTTCTAGCCAATTGTTCACTATTGCAAACTAAGATGAACATATATGCCTGACAGGTGATAAACACATCTCCTTGCCAACCCCAGATGTAGTAAACTCTTATGATACTCCTTCTTTATGTGAAAAATACATGTAAAAGTGTCATTGCATGCATAAGGCTTTTATTAAAAATCCCAATTAAGTCGATATGTGTATGCTAGAAATGAATCAAAACAGGGCTCAAAACACTTCCAACCTATTTTTTATCATTGTCTACTATGGTCTAACCAATGAATTGGCTGGCTCAGGGAAGCCTGGGTCATGATGTTTTTGTAAGAATGTAAACTTCTGTGGTGATCCAGGCCAACCAAACATATGAGTTTATGCTGCTAAAACTATGCCCTAAGTTATGCTGATCCTCCAGGCCTCTGATGGTATGATTAGACAGAATACTTTGAGAAGCAAAACACACAGCCTCCCCTGCAAAGACTTTGCCCTGACAAGAGTCACAAGCAATCTTAAGTGCTCATGTTTCTGAGCTATTTAATTAAGGAAAATTCTCATTGAAATATAAGGACCATGTTCTTTCATTGAATATTCTAGATAAAATGGAAAGGACTGTTCATAGATCTATCTGTGTATGAAAATTATTTTCCCTTTATTGGCCTCGTGCCACTGTTTTTGGACTAACTGGGAATGTCTCAGGTTTACCCATGTGTCTGATTCATATGCAGATTAATCCTATTGTTGTGATTTACGATGCTCTCAGTTTTATATTTACTGCTAGCTAAAACTAAGAAGCTCTCCCTGGACCAGTGCCATGATACAAGGTCAACACTTAGTTAATCATGCCATTGTTTTTCCATACATGTTGCCCTCTGAATTATCTGCAATGATAATTGATTAAAAACACATCGTGGATGATGTAATTTTTTAAAAGGAACAAATGTAATTTTTCAAAGGAAGCTGGTTTTAAGTTTGTACAAGACTTTTTTTGAACATTTTAAATCATCTTACTATAAAATAGATTTTGCATTCATCAAGTATATATGTATGTATAGATATATATGTAGAATTAGCATTAATCACCATTAAAGTCCCTTTTGAGTCTCCATGTATAAAGCTATGGTGCTTTGAGTTCCATGTGTGAGCAAGAACTCTATAATACCACACCATAAAGAAAGACTGAGGTATATTGATAGCTTTATTTTTGACATATTATTTCATACTACATAAATCCACTCCTCATTTTCTACTTTTTATTGAGAGTCAAAGTTTTCTGTAAATCACATTAGAATGTTCAACATGCAAGCATTAAAAGCATGAAACATTATATGCACTACTGAGTTTTCAGTACTGGTACTAATTTCTATTAAATCTTCCCATATATAGGCCTCCACTTTCTTAAGAGAACACTTTATTTTATAGTGTCTATGATCCACATAGGACTATATTCAGCAGACCTTAAAAGAAGACAGTCAGTTTTGGACTCATCTTTTCCATGTAATACAGATTATACCAAATGCTGCAGTTGCATAAAAGGAGTTAAAAGAAAAATAGTGTCAGAATATTAAACCAGGAAACAAAATGTTTTATGTCTATTTCTGATTTTATGCATTCTTATCTTAGAAGAGTTGGTTTGCTTTTCTGTCTTATATCTATCTTATGTTCCTTGGAATAACTATAACCTCCGCCTACTGACAACCACAAATATATTACATTATGAAGATGTAGCCAGTGGCTGCCAGAGGCAATAAGATCCATGAATATTGTGGGGTTGGTGAACTACATTCATACTGGTTACATGACACATAATTAAAATAGAAAAAAAAAAACCAAATCCACATTCTATTGGCTTAGAGATCTTCAGGAGTGCCTTGAGCAAATGGCTTTTAAATCAAAGTGAAGAAATTATTTTTGGAAAGGAGAGATAAGTATGGGAAAGATGTAGGAGAATTAGAAAGTGCCAATAAAGAAGGAGATTTATCCAGGCAGTACTGGAAGATTCCTTGAGTAACTCAACATTGGCTTTACTATTGGCTTCATTCTTTTGTTTTTCCTCACTACGTCCATATTTGCATTCACCACTTGTCTTCTTAAGGGATGAACATAGCAACTGTTAGCACTTGGCGTTCTGGTAATCATAGGCCTATTGTGATTGCCAATATCTATGGTTAATTTTTCCTGCTTGACTTTATCTTATTTGTACAAGAAAAATTAAAATGATTGTAAGAGCTTGATGAGTAAAGGTATTCTGTATGAATGGCTCTGTGAACTATACATTGCCATTTTTATAGAAAACCTATTCATATTATAAAATCATTTGAGGTTCAGAATATCTAATCACATATACCATTAGCTAATCTCCATCCTTCGTCTACTTTCTACTATGTTCTTAGTTAGTCCCTCACACTCACTGAGAATGGGGCAAACATACCTCCAGCCTGCCACCTTTCTCTTAAGTCCTACAGTTATTCTGCAAATCTTAATTTGCTATTTAGATCATCCAGTCAAGACTCTAGTTATTTCATGTCTGAGAATTACTGTCTTGGGACTTAAAGTTTAGTAAGCTTGAGTTCTAAGATTTGTGTTTCTGCTAATTCTCTGCATTACATGAGATTTGGAGGCCTCAGTTATTTCTTGATAATAAAGAGAACAAGTTGGGTTAAATGATTGCCAAAATCCAGTGAATTTAAAACTCACTGATGACATTCACTTGCTAAAACTTTTCTTCCTCCTCTAATCTCCATTTTGGAACATGACCCTATTATTCATATCCACCCTGACTAATGTTTAAAATGTAGCATCTTCCTAAACTGGGCATGGTGACACATATCTGTAGTCCCATCTACTTGGGAGGCTGAGGTGGGAGGATCATTTGAGCCCAGGAGCTCGAGACTAGCCCTGGGCAACGTAGTGAAAGCTCATCTCTTGAAATAATAAATGTAGCATCTTCCTTATTATTCACAACTAATCCATCACCAATTTGGTTGCATTTAACTTCCAGATATAGCTGCTAGTATCTATACCTAAAATAATTATGATTCACTCTCTCATACTAGGTGCAAATTAAGGGGCATAATCCCCATTGCGTGTCCCTCACTGGCTCACAGGAATATTTTAATTGGTATTGACAAGCCGACCTGATCTCTTTCCACCAGCATCCCACTAACTGTGGGATCTGACTTTAATAGTGAGAGGCTCACCTGCATAACCTCTGGCTTTAAAGGCTCCCACAGCATCTCACATTGAAATGACACTACTCAATACAACCTCCAGGGGACAGTTAATCCCCTTTTGAAATCATAAAAAGGTGAAGCCATCAGAAAGACATAACAGTTATACACACACACACACACACACATACCCCTACATATATGCATCTAACAATAGAACCCCAAAATACATAAATCAGAAACTAAAGAATTGAAGTGTGAAACCCACAATTCACTACTGGGTCTTTGATAATGGATAGAACAAATAGGTCAAAGATAAAGAAGGAAGTAAAAGACTTGAACAAAACTGTAAACCAATTAGACCTATCAAACATCTATAGACCACGCCATCCAACAACACAATACAGATTTTTCTCAAGTGCACCTGGAGCATTCTTTAAGATGTCCCACAAGTTAGGCTATAAAACAAGACTAAATAAATGTAAAAGCATTGAAATTATACAAAGTATGTTCTCTAATCACAATGAAATTAAATTAGAAATCAATAAAAGAAAATCAATTAGAAGAATATTTGAGGATTTCAAATATTCTTGAAATTAAAAAATAACTAATTTTTTAATTATTGGCAATTAAAAAACATACCCTTAAAAAAAGTGAAACTGAGAAGAAATAAAAGAGAAATTAGAAAATATTCAAGACAAAAATGAAACCATAAAGTATCAAAACTTATGGGATACAGATGTATTAGTTTCTAATGCTGCTGTAACAAATTGCTAGAGCAATTAGACAAGAAAAAGAATAAATCAGAATGAAGTAAAACTATATTTGCAGATGACATAATATTATATATAGAAATTCTAAGGAATCTGTTAAAAAAATCAGAACAAATAAGTGTATCCAGCAAGGTTTCAGGGTATGAGATCAATATACAAAAATCAATTGCATGTCTATACACTAGCAATGAACAATCTGAAAATAAAAGTGAAAAAAATGTGTTTACAAGAGCACAAAAAATAAAATACTCAGGCATAAATTTTACTAAAGAAGTATAAAGCTTTTACATTAAAAACTAGTAAATGTCATTGAAAAAAGTTTAAAAAGACATAAATAAATAAAAATACCTACTATGCTTAGGGATTAGAAGATTTGTTACTGCTAAAATGACTATACTCCCTAAACTGATCTACAGGTTCAGTGCAATTCCTACCAAAATGCCACCTAGGCTTTTTTTTCTTTTTTTTTAAGAAATTAATAAAGTGATCTGAAAATTCATACAGAAACACAAGAAAGCCAGAATAGCCAAATTATCTTGAAAATAACAAAAAAGTTAGTGGATTCACACTTCTCAATTTTAAAACTTACTACAGAACTATAGTAATAAAGACAATGTGATACTGTCACATGGATAGATACACATATCAATGAAATAGAATAAATCCAGAAATAAAGTCATAGATCAATCATTAATTCATTTTTGACAGGAGTGACAGAATAATTCAAAGAAAAAATAAGTCTTCTCAGCAAATGGTGCTGAAATAACTGGATATACACATGTGAAAGAAAGAAGTTGGACTCGAACTCATTACCTTATACATAAATTGACTCAAATTGGACCATAGACCAAAATTAAAGAGATAAAACTACACAATTCTTAGAAAAAATATAGAAATAAATTTTTGAATGAGGCATTATTAGACTTAGATAGGACATCTAAATCACATGATACAAAATAAAAAAAAATATTTAAATTAAATTTAATCCAGATTAAAATAAAAACTTTTGTGCATCAAAGGACACCATCAAGAAAGCAAAAAGTGAACCGGTAGAATCGGAGAAAATATTTGCAAATCATGTATCTTATAAGGGACTTGCACCCAGAATATATGAAGAACTCTTATAACACAACAATAAAAAGGCAAATAATCTAATTTTTAAAAGGGCAAAGGATTTAAACATTGTCCAAATATATACAAACATATACACACAAATAGCCAATAAACACATGAAAGGATACATAGCAGTTACAGTAATTAGGGAAATGCAAATCAAAACCACATGAGATAACCTCTTCAAACCCACTAGTACAACCAAAGTAAAAAAAGACAGATGAAAACAAGTGTTGATGAAGATGTGGAGAAATTGGAACCCTTGTGCAATGCTAGTGGGATTTTAAAATTGTATGGCTCTTCAAGAAGCTGATTGGCCATTCCTCAAAATGTTGTACATCACGATGTCATATGACCCAGCAATTCCACTCCAGGTATTTGCACAGGAGCATTGAAAACATATATCCACACAAAAACTTGGACATGAATGTCCATAGCAGCATTATTCACAATGGTGAAAAAAGGGAAAACAACCAAATGTCCACCAATTGAAGACTGGGGAAACAAAAGATGGTTATACTCACTCATACAATGAAATGTTAGCCAGAAAAAGGAATGAAGTAGTGATACTTACTACAACAGGAATGAACCTTGAAAATGTTATGCTAAGTTAAAAAGTCAGGCATAAAAACACCAAATATTGTATGCTTTCATGCATACAGTATGTCCAGACTAGGTAAATCCATAGAGAAAGAAAGTAGACTTGTGTTTGCCAGCTTAGGGGGAGGGGGAAGTGCGACTCTGACTGCTAAAAGGCACAGGTTTTGTTTTTCAGATGATGAAAATGTTCTCAAATTACATAGTCCTGATTGTTTAACTCTGAATATACTGAAGAGCATGGAATTGTATGCTTTAATAGGGTGGATTTTATGTGTATGTGAATTATGTATCAATTGACCACTCCGTGAGAGATCACTTTCTTTTAAAAGAAAATTTTGTTCAGTTGTGATTATTTAGGTAATTGTGTGCATCAGATATCTTTTTGCTCTTCTAGACCAACTCTCCACCATTTCTACCGCTGTATGAATTATATGGACCACATCAATGACTCCCTTGCCCTCCGGCTTTCTGTTGAGTTCCTCAATGGGAGACTCTGGCAGGAGGTGGCAGAAAAGGCAGAGTGAGGCCAAAGGGTTATTCTTTCCTGCTGGGTGTCAGTGGTGGCTCTGTCTCTTCACCAAATGCCACAGCCCAGCTGGGCCAAAAGGTTCCCTCTCCAGAAACTCTTCCTGGGTACTGCCTGGCAACTGTTTCCTCCTGTTACCCTTCAGGCTTATGGGTGAGAAAGATCCCTAATCCTAGTCTCAGGATACTGAATTTACCGTGACAATGTCCCTACATCTGCACATACATTTTAAATAGCACTTTCATTGGATTACCCAGTTTTGCCTATTTCTTGCCAATCCCTTATTGATATACTGTGTTTGGTTTTAATTTTGTCATCTTGTTATATGCTTTAATTTTGATTTCTTTGTTTTTTTACATTTTCTTCTGTTTTGCTATAGGATCTCATTCAGTTTTCAGCAGAGACTTTCAAGGTAAACATGCTCTTTTTAGTTCTACTTGAGATTAGTGCTTAATGTCCTAACAGCATTTTTATAACTATATTAAACTACCAAAGTCTGTAACAAAATAATTTTTGATCTCCTTCCCCCTCAAGATAAGGGATTTGGCTTTTTCCCTATCTCTCTCTCCATTTTAGTTAATTTAATCTGATCTTCTGTAGCCATTTCTTCACTTAAATATATTTCATTTGTTTATTTTATATTGTGTGCCATAGTTATTTATTATTATTGTTTCTTTAAACTCTTTGTGGCATCTCATGATGACAAAACACCAAAAACTGAATGTGTCTTGGAGCTAAGTCATTTATGTCAGGGATTATTTAAGCAAATTCGGGTCAGAGAGAATGGGGACATGAGTAATTTAACTTAGATAAAAATCTATTTTTGGTTTTGATTTTTTTAATAAATATAGTTAGCAAAGCAAGAAAGAAGTGAGAAGGAAATGCTATGCAGCTGGGACTTTCAGAGATTAGACTTTTTGAGGGATGGGCAGATCTGGTAGACAATTCAGGTAAGCCTAGCAACTTAAATAGAACCTTTAGCTACTGTGTCATATTATGATGTTTTCAAGAGCAAGGAGCATTTTATACTACACTACAATTCAGTGCCTTGACTATTGTATATTTTTATTTTATAATTTACTTATAACTTCATTCTATGAGCACCATTGGCTGTAAGCATTTTGGCCATTTGCGCCCCTTACAAACATAATATCTAATTGAGAAAAATTACAGGACTCTGTCAAAGCCTGATGTATCTGAAGAAGTATCAACATCTGTATCATGAGGCTAAACATCATTCTCTACAGCAAAATTTTTATGAAGTTATCTTTTTAACTTAAAAATTTAAATAATGCTGTTTTTTAATTCCTGGTTGGGTCCATTTTTATCATTTATGGTATTTCTTTTTATTTCTATTTATTTCAGAATTTTACAGGGGCACACAAGTTTTGGTTACATAATTTACTTTTGTACAGTTTAAGGCAAAGTTATAACTTCATATAGTTAGTGCGCACTGTACTTGTTAGGTGTGAATTTACCAATCCCCTCCTCTCCACCTGCTTTATTTCTGATGTTATTTCCATATGTGCACATAAGTGTTGATTGATTAGTTCAAATTTAGTATTGAGTACACGTGGTGTTTGTTTTCCCATTCTTGTGGTACTTCACTAAGAAGAATGATCTCCAGTTCCACCCAGGTTGTTACAAAAGACACTAGGTCACCTTTTTTATGGCTGGGTAGTACTCCATGGCATACATATACCATATTTTATGAATCCACTAATGTATTGATGTGCACATGAGTTATTTCCACATCTTTGAGATTCTGAATTGTGCTGCTATAAACATTCTAGTGCAAGTGTCTTTTTTATAAAATGTCTTTTTTTCTGTTGGGTAAATAGCTAGTAGTGGGATTCCTGGATCAAATGGTAGCTCTACTTTTAGTTCTTTGTGATATCTCCATGCTACTTTCCATAGAGGTTATACTAGTTTGCAGTCCCACCAACAGTGTATAAGTGTACCTTTCTCTCCACATCGTCACCAGCATCTGTTGTCTTCCTACTTTTTGATAAAAGCCATTCTCACTGGAGTTATGTGATGTATCACTGTGGTTTTGATTTGCATTTCTTTGATGATTAGAGATGTTGAGCATTTTTTCATGTGTTTGTTGGTCATTAGTCTATCTTCTTTTGAAAAGTTTCTATCCCTTTTACCCACTTTTTAATGGGGTTGTTTGATTTTTTTTTTCCTTGCTAATTTTCTTTAGTTCTTTGTAGATTCTGGTTGTCAGCCCTTTATCAAATGTATAATATGCAAATATTTTCTCCCATTCTGTAGACTGTCTATTTGCTCAATTGATTGTGTTCTTGGCTGTGCAGAAGCTTTTTAATTTGATCATGTCCCATTATTTATTTTTGTTGCTGTCATTGCTTTTGGGGTCTTCATCATAAATTCTTTGCCTAGGTCAATACCTGTATGAGTTTTTCCAAAATTTTCTTCTAGGATGCTTATATATTTTTTGCCTTAGGTTTAAGTCTGTTATCCATCAAGAATTAATTTTTGTGAGATGCAAGAGGTGCCAGTCCTGTTTCAGTCTTCTACATGCGGTTATCCAATTTTCCCAGCACCATTTATTGAATAGGGATTCTTTCCCCCAGCATATGGTTTTGTCTGTTTTGTCAAAGATCAAATGGAAATCTGAGGATGGATTCATATTTGTGTTCTCTGTTCTGATCCCTAGATCTGTGTCTCTTTTTTTGTGCTAGTACCATGCTGTTTTGGTTACTATAGCATTGAGTATAGCTTGAAGTCTGGTAAAGTGAAGTCTCCCAATTTGTTCTTATTACATAAGATGGCATTAGCTATTTGGGGGATTTTCTAGTTTCATACGAAGTGTAGAACTATTTTTTCTACATCTGTGAAAAATAGCATTAGCATTTTAATGGGGATTGCATCAAATCCATAAATCAGTATAGACATTTTAATATGTTCATTTTACTGATCCATGAGCATGATATGTTTTTCCATCTGTTTACATCCTCCACAATTTCTTTCTCATGATCAAGAGGCCAGATGAAAAGGAATCAGCGAATATGGTATTTCTTGAGACATTCATTTTGAATTGCTGCTCAAATTTTGCGTTATTATTTATTTTCTTGGCAGTTGTCTTATCTACCCAAATTCACTTAAGCTTTTCGAGACCACAGACCTTTTCATTTATATTTCATATGCATCACACACCTAACAGTTCAATGCTGGAGACACAGAGATATTCAATAAATATTTCTTAATTTGATTTATTACAGCTCTTATTAGTTCTGTCTGCTTAGTCTGGTAGTACATTCCCTTCTGTTTGGTATAAAGCAGACAGTACTTGATATACTTTGAAATGCAGTCCAGAGTTAATAATCTCTGAGAAACCTGATATGCTTTTAAACTTCCCAGATCTCTTGTTAGAAAACTCAAGAGACTTTAAGCATCGACTTTTCTTAATCTGTTACCTCATTTGGTGTACATTCATATCTACAGCAACATCAGGAGGTGAACGAGGGCTCCACAAATCTTTGGATTTGTTTAAAATTGGCATTTTATATATATATATTTTTTCCTTTTTAAAAGCATTTAGGGAAAGTTCAGCTGCCAGGTCCCTTGAGCAAAATGCTTTTCTTGACACTGCTTCTGTGTTGTCTCACAACCATATATCTGGCCCTGGAACTTGAAAACAGGAAAAGGAGGGGGAGGGAGAAAGACCTTCTGTTCATTCCCAGTGGCAATCCACTGGGACTCTAAGTACTTGAATATTTTCAATTCACTGGGAGTCTTGAAGCTATAATAGAGGAGAAAAATATATAGAAATTCTAAAATAGTAAGCCAATTCCATATAAATCATAATGGTGTTCTAAATGACAAAAGCTTAAATCACATTCTATTTTCGTAAAGGTTTAATTGTGTAAATAGCTCTGCAGAATCATTTCAACTGACCTTGCCTCCAATCTAAGGCAGTATCTGCACAATTCATACAAAAAGCACTGAAGACTGTTATTATGTTGATATGTGTAAATATCCAGATATTTGGTGTCAAAATAAACATCCAGGTGATTGAATTTTTCTTTGATATTTCTTCCAAGTCCTAACAAAGTTATTAGGAATGCAAGCAAGTTAGTTATTAGATAGTTCTATGTCAAATAATCTTATATTAATTAAAGAACCATAGATATAAAGAAAGGAAGTTAAGATTTTGCTCAGATATTATTCTTAAAACTACTAAAGCATAGAGATGCTGGTCACCTACCGCTTTCTGCGCCAGCATGGAGCCTGTACTAGAAAGTCAGTCTGATAAAAAGACAGGTGAAGAGGTGTTTCTTCTATAATTGCTGCACATGTACTTGTGCTGAAGTGACATCCTATAGATGCCGTGTTGATAAATGCTATAGAATGCACCTGGACACCCAGAGATAAGAAGACTGAATAGATATGAATTCCACATGGTAGCAATCCCTGAGGTCATTTTGCTAGAAGTCCTTTTAAATGATTGGATGATTAATGGATAGGGCAATCCTAGGAACCACACACACAAAAAAGTCAATTTAAAAGCCATTTTTGTTTGGAAAGAATTCTTCATTTTTATGAACATTAAATTTTCTATTTCTCTTAATGTGCCGCACAGCCTGCTGAATTTTACAGTAATGGGAAGTACTAATTGATGGCACTGATAGGATGGTCTTAAAATCTAGAGATGACAGATATTTGTGACTCTGAATGTTATTCATATCATGAGATTTCTCTGGCTTGTCACTATTCTTTCTCCACCTCAAACGGTAATTTTCCACTGACCTTTACCCAGTCTGCCCCATTGTTTCACAGTTGTCACTAAAAATGCCCTCATTTAGGTTGATTATTTAGGGAATTGTGGCAGGTAACTGTGAAATAACAAAAGAATGGATACCATTGATCACAGTAAATTTTTTTTTCCCACTGTTTTTCGGCCACATCATAAAAAACAGGATGTCTCACTCTCAGGGACCAGTGACTGGCATAACTTATCAAAGCTGCCTTTTCCCTTTCCTCTGACTTTCCCCTTAGTTTCCTTGAGGGATGTAGAAATGACATCAAACTGTTCAAAATAGTGCTGCCCTATTATAGATGACCAAAGAGTTATTTGCTTTATTTTGAAGAAAAAATAATAGCTCTAACCTTTTGTTTTGTACAGAGCACAGACAAACAGGATATATTTTTTCATCAGCTCCAGCTTTTATCTCATCCTTTCCTGCTCTTTGGAAACAAAAGAAGTCAATTTTAAAAAGCAAAGAAGAATAAATAAATTTTAAAAAGAGAAGTTGCATTACAATTTTCCCTAGGAAAGTTCCAAGGGCATCTTACACCCTGTGACGACAGATCTCATCATCCTAATATATGTTTGTGGATCTAAGTCATAACTATTTTAAGGATATAGGAAAAGAAAATGGAAAGGTCTCATATTTGTAAATCAAGTTGGTTTCTTTCAAAAGTAAATGTTAACATTCAGCTGTGAGTACAATTTGTACCATGTCAAGTCTTCATTTTGTCGCTTTTAGATTCTCTGAGGCAGTGAGGTCTAGATCTAGTTATATCAAGATAATTTCCTTGTAATTCAGCAGAACCAGTTCTGTAATACACTGCCCAACTTGAAATCTTCCTAAGCCATAGCGCCAAAACAAACTGTACTATCCCAGAAAAGGCATGTAATCATTTATATGGACAAACTCTGACTCCTATTTTACAGGGCCCATCCTAATCAACTCTCACACATACCTCTACCTCTTGATTCCATGCACATGGGTCTAATTGTGGCATCCTTCTTGCGAGATGTGCTGTCTAATAGAACTTTCTTCAATGATGTAAATTTTTTATAGTTGCACTGTCCAATATGGTAGTCCATACCCAATTATGACTATTGGGCACTTAAAAGGTGGCTAGTGCACTTAAGAATGGTAATATTTAACTTATTTAATTAACTTAAATTTAAATTTATATTAATATAACCTCATGTGGCTAGTGACTATTATAGGATAATGTAGGTTCAGAATACTCTAGAATGTACTTCCTGGTCTTGAATTGCTTAATGTACATTTAAATAACTAACAACATTTCTGATCCTTTATTTTGTTAAGTGCGAAAATTAAAACAAGCACCTCTCTTCAAACTGTGATGATAGGACTGTTTAATAGTTTTTGATAATGACGTGAAAAGTATGATTTAGAGCATTTTGACCTGAAGTTTTAAAGGCCATCTGTAAATATATCATTTCACACTTCAATTATTTTAGATTTACATAATTAGAAACCATGCACAGTGTTATAATAAGATATTGGCAAATCTAATAATGTTTTAGAGAGTTATGTTCTTAAGTTCTCAGATACCAGTCCAGAAGCACGTTTATCTCTATGTAATCAAGCCTCGGTACAGAGTAAAATCTTTTAGTGTTATTTATATAAGAAGATGCTTAATTGAAAGTTTAAGTTGAAACACATTTTAAAGACAGTGCTAGCTCAAGATTGCAAAGAACTTGTTTTGAATAGTGGTGAGAGTAAGCTGGAAGTTTCTGAAAGTCCTCATGCACATGAAGGGTGTAAAAGAGTTTGGGGATGGGGAATCAAGAGTATTTTTGAAGACATTTTCTCAGGAGAGAGAGGGATGTTTCAAACTTCCCCCAACCCAAAGGAGACAAAAGAGAGTATCTACTCCTTCTCTCTTATCCAGGAGAAGGGGGCTTTAAAGAAATCAACAAAATGGCCCCTCTATCCTCTTATCCTCTGCAGTGCCCCAGACTGAAGGAATCCCTGGAGGACTGGTGACGGAGCCATACTAGAGATATATAAAGGGTTGGCAGAGAGAGGGCAGAGGTTGTGAAGTAACTATGCTCTCAGAGATTGCTAAAGTAAAAGACGTATAAATGTTTCCCCTCTAGTAATCTGAGGGTCCCAGAGGACCACAAGGCAGAGGGATGCTAGGAGTGTCACTGGATTCTTAGGACATTTATCTCCTCAAGGAAACTAGATTTAAAAGGTCCTCAGAGGGGTGGGAGTGAGGTGCAGGAGACATACAGAAGTCTCCAAAGAATTTACAAATCTAAGGACAAATCAGTTTTAAACCCTTGTCAAGCCTTGAAAGCATTGACGCCAGCTCAGGGGAGCTTTTGTTAATTTAAGAGCTTTCCTACCACCCTTTCCTCTCAGCAGCAGAGACATTTTCATACCAATTCAAGTTTGCAGTTTTCATTCTTATAATGGGTGGGATATTTTATTCCTGGAGTGAAGTTTCATTTTGTTACTGAAAGCATCTAGTAAGGTTTCAGAACCTCTCCAAGTTTTCATGTAGGGACAAGAGAAAAACTAGGTTCTTGAATAAAACTAAAAGGTGTTAAGAAACAAAAACAAAATAGTTTTAGGATTATATTCAAGCATTATGTCAGTTCAACATAGTGGTGACTATACACTATAGTGGCTTGGAAGCATAAAGAAGAAAGGTAACTGAGACTACATAAATAAAATAACATTGCCTTTTCCTACTTTTATGAGTTATACAACATTGTCAAGTTTATTGGCCTAACATATTTTTACATGTCTGTTAAAAATTGACATCTAAAAGTTACAATAAGCAGAAAGTAATTTTTTACTACAACAACATTTAAATGAGTGAACACCTCAGTTTTTTTTACCGTTTTGTGGGAGAATTATAGGAAGTAAAAAGTGTCTTTCTCCTTGTCCATATGAATAAAAACATATAAATTGGATTTAAGAATTTAAACAAGGGTTTTCCTAATTTATACTTAATATGGTTTGGGAATACTTTAAATAATCAATAATATCTATTTAAAGAATAAATTAATAACATTAAAGATTCAAATGACTTTTTACTGCATGTATATTTTCCCTATTCTTATTCATTAATACAATAGTACATATTAACATCTATACTATTCTATGTGAAAAAGTGTGTTCTAAAGCTAGGTTTTAATGCATTATGCTAAACATACCCTGGTATCTTCCCAGTGGAAAATGAGAAAAATACTCATGTATATTGGATTGTCTGCCTCAGACAGGAAGTATATCTCTGACAAATGCAAATTTCGTCCTGAAGCTTGAGTAAAAGATGCAGATCACTTTAAATGTAAATCATTTGCTCCAATTTAATGGGCTTTATTTAATAGCTGGTTGAAGAATCACCAAGCTTGAATGGACCTTAAAACTTATTTAGTCCAACTTATACATTGTAAAGATTATTGAACTTAATACATTTTTATTAAATTGAACTAAATTGAATAAGAAAACAGACTGAGAGTTTAAATGGCTTTGCTAAGCTCACAGTACTCAGAGAGGGAGCAGGAGCTAAAACCCAGGCCTGGTAACTTTGTATCCTGGATGCATTCCTTCTTTGTCATTTAACTGTCCCCCACCGTTTCCTTAGCAGCAATGTCTTTCAAGTTTGACCTTGTCTCTAATATATAGGTCTGCCAAGTTTTGCGTCCATTTTAAATACTTATTCAGACCACTGTCCATTGGAATTAATTAACTCTACAGCAACAATCTACTGAAAATGTAGAACTGAAAAATTATAGTTAGATATTACAGTGAGATATTCCTGTCTAATTTCTTGAAAAGCCAACATTTAAAATACCCCAGAAAACAAGCCGGTATACTATAGTTAGCCAGAGTATTTCACCTTTAGTTTATCATTTCTGCTCTTTACCCATGAGCTGGGTGAGAGCTGACAGCTGCCAGTCATATAAGATTAATTTAAATTACTGCAGGTCATGGAGTATGTACATACATAGACCATTAACTGTCTTAATTAACTGCTGATGAAATGTTTTGACTGGTAACTTCTTTCAGAAGGCCTGGATTGGTTAGGAACTAACGTGTTGCTGAAATGATCCCTAAGAGCTCTAGTTGGCCTTAGAGAAAGCCAGAATTTTTCTGTTTTTTTTTTTTTTCTCCCTTATGAAAATGTTTACCTCATCTCAACTAAATATAGAGCAAAACAGTGGGAATAGTGTATTCCCCAAAATACGAATAGCCCTCTGATTTCTTTTCTTTTAGTTATTTCCTCTCCTATTTGTTATTATTGAACATTTTTTCCTAAGATTATTTTGGTACATTTTAGTTTTAAGGTGAATAATACAAAAAAAAAGTCTGTTTCTCTTAATGGTAAATTTTGTTGAAACCCAGTTATTTCCTATTATCATATTCTTTGACTCAGCTACTGGGGGTAGTTCCAGAGGAAGAAGCATGGAATTCCAGAATATTTCATTTCAACATTATTTCAATAATGAAGATATAATTCTTGTCGTTTTTGTGGATGATATAGTTGCTGATAAGCTTTTTCAGAAACATCTATGAACCATTTAGACATTTTGTGCAATGGGCAGGGATTTCATCTATTCTCAACATTCAATCAACTACATTTTTGGCTCTTAGAATACAGAACACATGGATAAAAGTAACTTTCTATGGAAGGGCTAGATTTAAGCAATTCATTGTTTTAAGAGGTATATTTCTGATCACAAGCTCATCTGTGCCCAAGAGCTAGAGATCACTGGGACATAATGTCATCATCTGTACTTCTTATTTAATCACTGACACTAGTTTTTAAACTTCAATCCATCAATTATCTTCCAGTTTAAGGAATTTTTTTTAACTCTCTAAAGATGGACTGTATTTTATTAAGAAGACCAATAAAATATAAAATATTTTTATAGTATGGTCCAAGAGAATTTTTCTGCATAAAAATATAGACACCAATATATTTCAGGTTTTATATGATAACTCCAGTTTCAAATACCTGGTCCTCTTATAATATTCATACTTATAAATAATTTCACAAATCAGAAAAATAAGGTCCTTTGCCATATCTGATGTGAAAAATTGGGGGGGCGGAATTTAGCATAATAATATATATTAAAAATAAATGTTTACTTTCCTTTTAATACTCAACCTTATCAGTAAATGGTCAGTAAAATTTGCTTCATTTTACATTTTAAACAATAAGAGCTCTCTCAAGATAGAGAAATCTCTATCTTGGTTGTGCCTGCCTGCCAAGGAAACAAATGCTTATATGTCCAGTCAGTGTTAATTCAATAGAGATTTTGTAACAGTTATTTTTGGATAGTTCTTGTGCCTAGATGCTGAATTTGAGGGATTTTATTGCTTTAAAAATTGATTTTGCTAGTGTCTATCTCATGCCTTGGTCTATTAGAAGGCAGCATGCTGGCCCTAGAGTGGACGTGAACACACTACCTGTTTTTTGTGCCCATTCACTCCTATTTCTGCATTGTTTTAGCAGCATATAATTCTCTTCCCTGTGTGTCTTCCCCTGAGGCCCAGCCAGAGCTACCAATTACATCTACACAGGTGACACAATTTGCATAGACTGTGATGTGAATTTTTTACAATATAATGCCAGCTAGAGGGATATAATGCACAACCACTGCAACCGCAGTGCAAGGAGGACATCCACAGTGTCACCAGGCTATTCAGACCCACTTAGATCTGTGTCCCTCTTCTCCATTTCCCCATATTTGAAAAAAAAAAAAAAATTCCTTCATTTTCTCTGTTATCCACACTCAAAATTCTCTCTTTAACCAACATTTTCTCAAGTCTTTAATAGGAGGAAAATATTCTGGTTTCCAGTAGACACAGATGAATTAGTGATTGGCACCCCTTTATTAGCCCAAAGCGATCTTTAGTCGATAGAACTTAAAAAGCCTGCAAAGTGTTGAATTCAAGGTAACGAGAAGAAAATATCTGCGGACCAGATGGTCTTTGGACCCTACCTCCTGCCATTCTTTCTACTTTGGCTTCAGCTTTCTCATGTTTATAGGGGAGTAGAATTATTCCAGGAGAAATCATTGACTTTACAAGAAATGTGTTGAATAGTTCTGATGATTGCACATGCTAGATTGAGAAAAATCTTACTACTTCCTATTTTCCTGAAGTTTTGACCTGCTATTGCATTTTGAAAATGTCTATGATTATAGAGACCATGTTTAGTTTAATTTTATACAGTAAACACTTGTTAGATTATTCACATTTGCCATATAGTAGAATCCAGAATGTAAATAAAATGAAATCCTTGCTCTTGGACAGTTTATACCTAATGGAAAGGCAGAAATAATTCAAGGGTTATGATAGAGCCATGCTGTGGAAGGGAAGCAGAATATTTGCAACTCTTCTAGTCAATGATGGAAATTTTTGTGAAAGAGTTAGGGGACAAAGAATCTCATGGAATGAGGATGAGTTACTATATGAGAAAAACAAGTGGAAGAGAATATTTAATACACTCAGAATATTAAGACCAAAGGCAAGGAGACATAAAACTTCCTTGAGTGAGGAAAACCCATATGGTTTTTGGTCTTGACTAAACATGCACAGTGAGGAAGGAGCAGGTGACAGAAACCAGTACAATTGTGGTGGCCACAGCAGGCCAAACTGACTTCTAAGCGGGAGTGCTAGACCAGCTTCGCATTTCATACGAGCCACATTTTAAGAGATGTTGGTATTGGAAAAAGATAAAGAACGGAGCCAGGAAGACAAGCCAGCAGGTTATTTCAGAAGTTCCGGGGAGAGACGATGACATTATGGCAGCAGGGGGAGAGAGGAAAGGAAAGGATGTGATAATAATAGTTATTATTAGAAGGATGATTCAGCAAGAATTCTTTGCATTTGAGTGGTGAAGGAGGGAGTATCTACATAAACTCTCAAGTTGGTTAATGATAACCTTAACTGAAATGGAAAATCCAAGAGTGATAACAGTAGCAGAGAT
>CM052440.1:105317184-105355216 GCA_028533085.1 Varecia variegata | reverse complement strand
AGAATAATCAGGGTGGACGTTCAGAGAGTTTAAAAAAAAAACTAAATCAGTAAAATCAGTAAAGAATGATCTATAGGAGAAGCAAGTTCTGAAAAAGAGATGATGATATATGGTAAACACATTGGAGATGTCTGATGACATATTGTTGATGCACATCAAGGCTTTATTCAAGTAAAATAATGACGTTTTGAGTACTCCACCAAAAACTTTGTAAAGCCCTGCTTTGAAATATCAATTCATAGCCACCATTACTTGGAGGCATCACCCTGATATCTCTTTTTAATCTTTTCAACCAACTCAGAGTTAAGTATCACACAGTTTATTGAGGAAAAAATAAAACTGAAGCTGATGGAAGTAAGTGATTTACTTAAGGTCTCAAAGATAATGAACTTGCGGAACTAAGTTTTGAGTTTGGTCTTTGTAACACCAAAATCCAAATTGTTAACCAATAAAATGTTTTGCTTCCTCTCTTAGTTTATATCAACGTAGCTTCCATTTCATGGAGTGATAACCGGTTTGGATATTTGTAATACCAATCAGCTGTTGAGTGATCTACTAAGTTCCTTTCATTGGAGTTTAGAAAATGCCTCTGCTGTCATAAACAATTCTGTGGCTATGGAGCCCAGTATCATAAATGACTTCTTTTCTTTGAATTAACTTTGGCTGTTTGCCTTTGTTTAAACAGAGCACTGTTGAGAGAAGCACTGTCATCTTAGGGAAAGTTCTGTGTGACATACAGCAGAAGGTGCTTGGGAAGAGTAGAAAGTAAAAGTGATCTGAATTAGAGCCAAGCTTTGAGGAAAGAGAACCATGAACTGTGCTTGAAGATCCAAAGTCCCAGTCTAAAGCTTCCAAGAGTCTTGGTTTAGAGGCATTTCCTATATATAAACAAGGAGTCTGTGGAGCACAGGAGATACATGGATGGACTCCAGGGGAGGGAGGGGGAGAGAAGGGAGCAGCATGAACTTCCACAAACAGATCCATATATTTTAATGTGTACATATTTATGGAAAAACTATCAGTTGTTTTTATTAGCTATTTAAAGTAGTCCAGGACTCAAAAAAGTTTAAGAATGCCAATGTTATTTTTTTTTATCATGGAAAATTTTAAGAAGACCTGAAATTAGAGATAAGAGTAAAAGAAACTCCCATGTAGCCAGCACCCAATTTAAAAAAGTATCAACATTTTGCCAATTTTATTATCTGCTTCTCACTGCTTTTTGATTTTGTATTGTATTATTTTAAGGGAAATTGTACTGACTCTCTCTAGTGTACACCAATTCTCCAGTGTGTGTCTCTAGCTCCTCTGTCTTCTGCATTCTAAATATCACTTCTGGGTCTCTGAAGGCTCCGTTCTCATCATGATGTTCCTTCAGTCAAAAATTCTGAAGATGCATAGACTACTTGGCATTTAAGACTTTTCAAAAACCATTTCCAGATAATATTTCGATTTTTCTCTCATGGTATACTCTAGAAATGTATACTCCAAACAATTTGGCCCATCACTGAAACAGGCCTGAAATGTTTACATGTTTAGGACTATGATTATCCAGGACTTATTAGAATATCTTCATTCCACACTTCACCTTTCTAAATTTATCCCCCACTTACAGTACAACTGAAATTCCATCGTGCCCCTCCAGAAACCTTAGATAGCCAAGGGATCTGACTTCCATGAGCTCCTCATACACCCGTGTGTTTTACATGCATTTGGCATTTGGATAGTACAACTGTACAAGATTATTTCTGTATTTTAGATAAAGTTTTAAATAACTTGGAGAATATATTCCAAGGATTTATTCCTGCTAGTCAGAGAACAGCTGACTTTCAGGTCCTATTTTGGTTTTCTTAGAAGCTGTATACAGACTAACTCTAGTACACACCGGTTAAATACCATTTCATGGGTATTTGGCCCATAGGTTTGTCAACCTGAATAGCCTGAATAAGTTCTAGATGTTTACTAGAGCCATTCTATTGGCCCTGGGTCCCAACCATTAGTAAACAGGAAAGGAAGTAACAGTTACTTAATGTGGAAACAATTGCAGAAGTTGTTTCTCATACTTTTTTTAGTCAAATCCCCATGACAACATAATAAAGTATATATTATTGTTGTTATTATTTTCATTGTCATTGTTATTAAAATTTTTTATTTGGAGAAACTGACACTTGGAGAGAACAAAAATCTTAGACAAAGTGCCAAAACTCTTAAGAGAAAGATGCAAACTTTGAAACAAGCTCTATCTGATGGAAATGTCTTGCTTGTTTCTCTCTGAGTCTCCAAAGTTTCCATGAAGACACAATACATTTCTTCTAGACCTAATCCAAGCCACCCATAGTACCATCATTCTATCCCAGACCCACTAGCTTCCCAGACCAAGAGCAATGTTTGAGTCAATCAAATAATCAATATTTTTTTTTTTTTTTTGAGACAGAGTCTCGCTTTGTTGCCCAGGCTACAGTGAGTGCCATGGCGTCAGCCTAGCTCACAGCAACCTCAAACTCCTGGGCTTAAGCGATCCTACTGCCTCAGCCTCCCGAGTAGCTGGGACTACAGGCATGCACCACCATGCCCGGCTAATTTTTTCTATATATATTTTAGTTGGCCAGATAATTTCTTTTCTATTTTTAGTAGAGACGGGGTCTCAGCTCTTGCTCAGGCTGGTCTCGAACTCCTGACCTTGTGCGATCCACCCGCCTCGGCCTCCCAGAGTGCTAGGATTACAGGCGTGAGCCACCGCGCCCGGTCCAATATTTTTAATTAGTACACAAATGTGACCAGTTGACAGTGATCAAATAATCAGTTCTGAAGCCTAGTTTGTAGATGGCTAAGTCACTGACTGATATCATCACCTCCATCTCTCCCCCTCTTCTCTCTCTTTCTCTGTCCTCCTCCCACTTCCTCTCACTCTCCTTTCCTCTCTGCCTCCCTCTTTCCCTTTCTGGGTGCTAAATGGATTTCTCAGTGACCTATGGATAATTATAAGTTTTATTGCAGTGTCTACTCTGAGAACTTTATTTGCATAGTCAAATTGAAACCAATCAAAAGAAAGCCCGTCTCAGCTAAGTTCTGGATAAAAATACATTCAGGATGGTGCATCTCTGCCTAGCCCAAAGAGAATAGACAGGGATCAGGCAGCACCTCCTACTTCCTTAAGTATAAATTGAATAACTGGACTTTTAACTATTTTTGTACAACAAACTGTTAATGGGGTTGGGCAGTTTACATATTAATTTGCAGAGTTTAGTCCAGTTACAAACGAATACTGCAAAGTATTTTTTGACAACTTATTAAAAATTTAAGTATGCTTCCAAACCCTCAGGCTACTTGATTTTTAAAGTTAAATTTTCTTCTGAAATAGCAGTGCATGATGCCTGTCAAAAACCCAGAGCAATAATAGCTCTAGGCTACTTTCCAAAAATAAAATAGCAGTCTATATCAGTCAGCAAAGTGCTAGTGCCTTGTTGTACATGGCCTCCTTTAATGGTTGATAATTCCTGCAGCTGAAATTTGCCTGCAACTTGGGTAGAAAAGACTGAGCTCTGTGTTACAATGTGAAGCAAATTGTGCCTTCTCCGTCGAGGTGACAGAACAAGAGTGGACAACTTACTTTTGATAAGCAAATGGGTAAGAACATGACTTACCCTTTCCAAATGAGCAACAAAGCCATAACCAAAATATTTCAACATGAAATGTTTCTTTACTTCATTTCCTACACATGGAGAAAGGGAAGATGAGTCAGGAAAGAAACTCAGAGTTCATTGAACATCCACTCTGCGCTGGATACCACACAAATTTCTTTACTCTGGTGACGTGGTGGGTTATGTCTAAAAAAACAGGGATTTTTTTTTCCTAGGCTTGATAGCCTGTTGAGGTGGGAGAATGGAGAAGAAATTAAAAGAGAATAAATAAATGCTCTTGAAATTATGCTTCCTATTTTAAGAAAATATACTTTTAAAGTTCTAGACCTGTGCTTCTCAACTAGTGATGGTACCATTACTAAGGCAATGTTTGCAAATGTATGTGTGTGGGGTGGGGGAACTGTGTGTTCTTGGTTTTCTCAATAATTGAGGGTAAGAATGTTCCTGATATCTAGCAGGCACGAGCCAGGGACGCAGGTTTTATTGCATTATGCCAGACATTTCCACTCAACCTGTCAGTAGCTACTTCCACCCTCACCCCAGTGACAAACACTGACCCTCACCATTTTCTGGGTATTTATTTTATGTAAACATGAAAAAGCAGCTTCTTTAATATTATTCTCATTAATAATGAGATAACAAATATATTTGTTATCTTATTAGTGGTAATTTAACATGAGTATGTAAAGAACAATAGAAACAATTTTTAATATTTCTCCCCCAAATCCAGTAAAGTCAAATATCTATTATTATTAATGTGATTATGACTATTACTACTACTACTGTATTCTCATTGGTTGGGATAGTCTTCTGGAAACACAGAATGCTCCCCCTTTGAAGAGATTCTGTTTCTCCTAAAAGACATATGATTCATGATTGAGTTGTCCTTCCCACAAGGTAAGTGACTTGTTTATATGCAGCACAGCTTGCAAGTCACCCTCTTTATTTCTTTTATTATTTTTGTACAAAAATAGTGATGGCATATAATGATGATATTTAGAAATGGTTTAAAACAACTCAGTTATTGTTAAAATAATGTACCCACCAACATCAAAGAACAAAAGTGTGTCATTCTGCACGTGTGAGCTAGTTCTCTTCCTCCGTGCTCCAGTGTCACCGGTAGATTCACACAGGCCTAAAAAGGGAACTCACAATAGTGCTGGTGTGATTATAAGGAAAGGGGGCCACACGAGATCAGCCTGAAGTTGCCAGTTGCTCGTATACTCTCTCTTTTCTTTCACAAACACCCTTTCCTGCAGTCAGAAATCGCCAGTTCATCCATTGCATGCTGCCAATAAGATCGGCCATGTAGAAAGGCATTTTGTCTCTCTTGTTTTTCTTTCTTGTTATTTATTCTTACTTTTTTTCCAAATAAACTGTATTTGTTCTGTGTAAAATATTTTACAATATTTTACAATAAACTCCATGAAGAGTTTAGGGCCTTGGCTATCCCAAGCCACAGAACATCTTCAGCAACTGACAACCTCTTTTTAACCTATTTTTCAATTAGGATTGTCTTTCTTGCTTTCCTTTCAACTTTGTTGTTCACTTATTTTTCTCTACGAATTCCTCTCAAGGTAAGTTTATAAAGCAAATACCAAATTCATAACCGATTTTATTACTGCATGTCCCCTAGCTTTATTGAAAAAATGAAAAGATGAAGACATTGGGCACTGAAGAAAACCCTTGTCTAAACACTCATAAAGCACTAGGGTATGTAGAATTTGCTGACCTGGATTTTCCCCAACATCTGATAGAAGTTTGGAGAACTGAGAACTCCAGAACTTTTGAGTACTTATTTTGTGTGTGTAGCGGGGGTGGTGCTGCCCATTCGTCTATTCAAGACATCGGTATGACCCCAGGTGTTAGTTTGCTAGGGCTGCTATAACAAAGTACCACAAACTGGGTAGCTTAAAACAACAGAAATTTATTGTCTCATAGTTATAGAAGCTGCAAGATTGAAATCAAGGTGTCAATAGGGCCGTGCTCCCTCTGAAACCTGGAGGAGGATCTTTCCTTGCCTTTTCTAGCTCCTGGTGGTGTGTCTGCAGCCTTTGGCATTCCTTGGCTTGCGGAGGCATAACTTCCATCTTTGCCTTAGCCATCACACAGAGTTCTCTCTGTGTGTCTTCAAGTGTGAAGGTACCAGGGGCACCTATAGTGCAGCTCTCAGACAAATTTAAACAACAAAGAAGTGGACAGAGGCAGGAGACAAAATTCAGAAAAGAGTGATAAACTAGAAGACAGTGAAGAGGCTCAGATATGGAGAAACAATTTATACTGTTAACTCTTCAGAAAGTCCAAGGTAATGATTGTAAAGTGCTCATTCACTTAGCAACTAGATCTTTGATGATCTTGGCAAGATTGTGCTCTGCGGGTTGATGGATGCAGGAACCCCCTTGCATTGGACGAGAAACTGAATGAGAATGAAATGTCTGCCTTCTGCACCTGTTTGTGTCCAAATTTCCCTTTTGATAAGGGAAATACAGTCATATTGGATTACCTCCCACCCTAATGACATCACCTTAACTTGTTCAAATACACAAGTTTTTATTTTCAAATAAGATCACAATCTGAGTTTCTGAGGGTTAGGACTTCAATATAGTTTTTGGCAAGGGGGATATTGTTTAATATGTGACACTTGCTGTTGTGGGAAAGGCAAGGATACACAGGTGAATTGGATGTGGTCCTTGTCATCAACGGTCTCCCAATCTAATTGAGTAGTCATGAAAGTAAATGGACAGTTATTAATACAATATAGAGTGCCCAATACTTTGGTAAAATGAAGTTCAGGTTACAAAGGAGGCTATAGGAGATGTGTCAAGAAAGACAAGTTGAAGAACACCTTAGGTAAGTCATGCAAAACAAAAATGAATTAGTCAAGTGAAAAGGTATCTGCAAAAGACAAAAGTGAGAATGAAAGAAGATGATACATCAGGAAACTTGTAAGGAGTTGAGCATGGCTGGAGCTAAGGGCGTGGGTGTGGTGGGGGAGGGACATGATGGGAAATAAAGCTGGACTGATGGGGGTCAAAGCCAGAAAGGGCCTTGTGCTCCATCAAGAGGATTTCAGGTTTGCTGCTAATGACAATACAAAGACTGATGGATTTTTAAGCTAGGTTCTGACCTATTAAGATTTCTGTGGGGTTAGGTATGAGAGGTGACTAGGAAATAGAAAGAACAGGACATAATGACCAACAGATGTGTTGGAGAGGGAAAAAAAAAACAGTCGAAAGGATGATCATCCATCTCTAATTTGGACAACTACATAGAGAACTGGATCATTCCCTAATATGCAAAATTTAGCCAAAAGATCCATTTGAGGGAGAAAAGATAATGAGCTCAGTCTGAGACATTTTGAAGCATCTGAGATGCCTGAGAAATCAACACGTTGGTTTGAGGAAGAAGCAGTTGGATCTGCAAGTCTGGAATGTGGCCCAGAACTAGATATGAAAATCGCCCACATGCAGGGGTGGGGAGATCACATTAGGGGAGGCAGCAGAGTGAGAAGAAAAGGGGATACTAAAGAGACCTTAACTCGATCTCTAAACCCAGCTGCTGCTTAATTTTGTAAAGATCGATTCCCAATCATTACAACGCTATGGCACACACAGGTAATGAACATTTGTTTGCATGATACTTGAGACCAGAGTCAACTCCCTGGGGACTCCTGCTGTCCCTCACCTGCAGTCAATTCTGCAGCAACGCCATCTCCTCCACAACTATAATCCATTTGTACCACACCAGAGTACCAGGGGCACCTATAGTGCAGCTCTCAGACAAATTTAAACAACAAAGAAGTGGACAGAGGCAGAAGACAAAATTCAGAAAAGAGTGATAAACTAGAAGACAGTGAAGAGGCTCAGATATGGAGAAACAATTTATACTGTTAACTCTTCAGAAAGTCCAAGGTAATGACTGTAAAGTGCTCATTCACTTAGCAACTAGATCTTTGATGATCTTGGCAAGATTGTGCTCTGCGGGTTGATGGATGCAGGAACCCCCTTGCATTGGACGAGAAACTGAATGAGAATGAAAGACCTGGAAGCCTTGTGATCAGACTACTCTTTCTAGTCATTTTTTTCTTTAGGGAAGGAGAGACATGTATGCTTATTAAAAAGAAAAATCAGAGCAAATTTTTAAGTGAGGAGTGTTTTGAGCATATTTATATACTAAAAGAAATAAGACAGAGGAGAGAGAGAGAATTTATTTTAGGTGAAAGAACAGATAACTGGTGTTAATGGAAAAAAAAAAAATCTAAACTCTGCAAAGGAATTTAAAGAGGTTTATTCTGAGCCAAATATGCATGACCACCAGCGAGAGCACATGGCCCCAAGAGGTCCTAAAAAAACATGCCTGAGGTGGGTGGGGTACAGTGGTACGGTTTTTTACATTCATGGAGACAGGAATTACAGGTAAAATCATAAATCAATATGTGGAAAGTGTACATTGATTTGGCCCGAAAAGGTGGGACATCTTGAAGCAGGGGTTTACAGGTTATAGGTGGATTCAAAGATTCTTTGACGTGTAATTGGTTAAAGAAATAAGGCCTTGTCTGAAGGCTTAGAATGTTTTAAATTAAGATAAGGAAGTCTTGTTAATCAGAGACAAGCCACTGGACATATACCTGCTCAAGTGATCTCTCAAGTAAATTGATGGCCTGCAGGTGATTTAAACTTTGGTCTGCACGGCCTTAGGTCCTGTTAATAATTTAGTATCTTATTTGCTGAGGTGTGTCCCACTGCCCTTCCCTTCATGGCTAGGAATTCAGTTTAAAGATTTTTCTGCAGTCCCCTTGGCCAAGAGGGTGTCCGTTCAGTTGGTGGGGAAGGTGGGTGGCTTAGGGTTTTATTTTCGTTCACTCTGTTAAGTCGAATTTACCAGATGGCATCAGGGTTCAAGTGAAACTATTAGCCTTGATTGGAGGAGGAACTTGCCCTTAGATGTAAGGACATAGAGGAACAGATGCAGGAGATTGCAGATACATTCATTGGACTGGAAAGCATGATACTGACAGTGAAAAGAGATTGATGGCTATTTGAAAAATATAGCCACATTTGTGGAAAATGGTAGTAAGAAATAAAGATGGGGGCAAAATATGAGATGGGTGAAGGAGTGTGTGTTGGATAGTATCAATACATACAGGAGAGAAAAACTATAAACCAGGAGCCAAAGTCTGCAATGAATATGGAAGAGAGACCTGGAAATCAGTAGATAACAATAGCTAAGCATAGGAAGGGTAACATCAGTGGAGGATGTCATTTTATCCTTCACTGACACTGTGTCAACAATAAATCTAGAAGATGATATTGGAGCTCTAAGTCTACTAACTTTGGTTCTGGGTAGTGTATTCTGTGGCTCTTGAGGAAAACAGTCACTACATTAAAAGCCTGCTGGGCAAAAAATGTGTGTGGGGAAGGATCAAAGCCATTCCTGGGAATCAGCTGCCCTGGTACCATCTGTGAGCTATGGATGGGTAAGAGACAGGTATGTGGGGCAGTGGCTGCATCAGCAAATTGTATGACCTTGGGCGCTAGCAGGAGTGCTCAAAGGACTTTATGCTCCAACATCAGGCAAAGCCCCCTTGGATAACATGAGGACTTACTCTCAGCCAGTGAAGACTCAGGGGGCGGGTGCCCTCTCTGCCTCAAGGCAAAGTAAAACTTGGGTAAAAAGCATCTGCAAGTGGAACTCCATTTGCTGTTGCATAGACTTGCTTCCCATAATAAAACTATTAACTTCTAGTGAAAACATATATTCGGAAGAGCTGTTTGCTACAGTGTTGCTGCTAGATATCCCAACGAAAACCTGGCTCTAAAAGGTATTTCACAGGTGGTACTGAGTTCTTCCAAGAACCATCATAAACTGTGGTCTGAAGAACAGCAGCATCTGCCTCACCTGGGAAAGAGTGATTCTGCATTATTAGAAATGCAGAATCTCAGACTTCACTCCAGACTTAATGTATCGGAATCTGCTTTTTAACAAGATCCCCTGGTAATTCCTAAGCACATTAAAGTTTGAGGAATGCTGCTCTGAAAGAAATTGCTGAGAGCCACAGTGGCTAGGAGCTTCTGTCTGTGTGCTGGTTTGTTTGTTTGAGAGCACACATTAGGTATTCATCCACCATGACAACAGGCTCCTGATGGCCAATGAAAACAAGCTGCTCTATAGGGAGAGCTGCCCAACTGGGAGCCCCCATCCAGCTGGCCAAGAGGCTTTGCCATTTATATGCATGGTGGAGGCAGGCATAGGGGGTGGATGGAGAAGGGGAGGTAGAGCACAGGGGTATGTGTGTGGGGGTGTATGTGTGTGTGTGTTGCTCCCCTTCCTCCTCTCCAAAATTTCTATGGCAGTGGAGATCATGAGCTACAAAGGAAGCTTTAAAATGAATTTTTTAAAACTGCTTTTCAAATTCCTGGTGAAGGGTATGACCTTGGGAGTCTTGGACCTTATCATGTACTGTAAGACGGTAGGTCTCTTTCCACGGAATTTCTTCTGTGTGCATTGTGCCCTTCCTTCTCAACTTTGGCCTCAGGGCATCCACTTCAACAGACTCACTGTTAGAAAAAGAGTATTTCATAGATGATCTTCACCAACAGTCTTATTGGTTCATTCACAGATTGCAAGGGAAGAGACTGTGCTGAGTAAGTCTTATTCCCACTAAGTCTGGACATCAGTTTGGTTCCAGAGGAGAAAGGATTTCCCCAAACCTTCTTGGCATTAAAAAATAGAATCTCCTTCATGTCCTGATGCTTTGACTGCCTTATCCATAAGAGGGAGAAACAGAATTGGTGACTTTTTTTTTTTAATTTCAAGTTTGACCCTGTGGCAAAATAATGCTTATTCAGAAAGTGTGGGACCCAACAGAAACTTCATTAAATGTAGAGGAAAGCTAGCATGTGCCTTTTCCTCTCATTTACACTAAAGCACATGAAATGCAAAATTATTACCAATAAAACTACACTTTGGCTGTTCTCTATGAATTAGAAGCTGTGTTTACCCCCAGTGCAGTTGAAGTTCAAATCTAGTCAAATCAGATAGTGTGCTTTTTCTCTGTTAACTAAACTCCCCTGCCATCCACCTCATTACCATGTTAAGTTGGAGGGTTGGAAGAGAAAGGTAAAGCTTAAGCCTCTGCCTATTGATTTACTCCAGGGGGAGCTTTGAGCGAGAAATCAAGTTCAAGAACAGACCATCACACCATTCATTGTGCTAGAGCATATTGGAAAAGAAGACGTATCTTCAAAGGCCCTAAGGATTCACCTGAATCATGTTTAGAATGTTTTTTCCCACTCAAATTAAAATTTAACTCTTTGCTTTAGTTTCATTTTTAAGGCTATATGTGTCTCTATGTGGGCAAGTCTGTATGTTCTAATGTTTTGTTTGATTTTTGGTCCAAATGATAAGAAACCCTTTGAACTATTATTTTGATTCCTATAGTGAACAGATTAGATTCAGGTTGGATTCAACCAATCCCTGCTGTAGAGTAACTTGCAATGTGCAGGATACACTTTACATGAACCCCACCAAATATATGTGATATGTTTTATTTATGCCTATTGAGCAATTTCCCCAAAGATAGCTATTATACTAAAAAACCGGGATTCCGGTGCCTTTTTCACTACATCAAACCTGACAAGGCAAAGATTTCTCTTCGTCCTAAGTCTTTTCAGGCCATTTGTGTTTTTTCAGCATTAAACTAAATTAAGCCAGTTTTGAAGAATCATAATTTTTCAGACACATAATGAAATATAACAAATGGGTTCAATAACAATCTTGAGGAGATAGACACGTGTGCTTACACTCACACACACCCTGCTGTGAGTTTGTGTGGCTGCTGGTGGTTAGTCAAAGAGGTGCTTTGTAAAAAGTATATGAATTGTTTTTAATAGTGATAACTTTGCAACAGGAAGCGTTTTTACTGGCTCTTATTCTCTCTTTTTTTCTTTTTCTTAAACAAAGAAGAGATTGTTTATAGCAGCTCAGATATATTTTGCAACACATCGTTAAAATGATCCAACCCAGGCAGCTCACAAGAGCCAATTTTTTAGGTAATGATGAACTTGTGATACACAGAAGCCAGACAGGTTATTCTGCTGATTCAGTCAGTTTTATGGGCCTGGAATACACGTAGTTTTCTCCTAAGACAAAATTAATAATTTTAAAAGCACCAAAAATATAAAGAGAAATATCTAAGACTCCAAGCAAAAGGGTATATCTCAATATATATTTCTATCTACAACAGAGAATCTAAAATGATAGTGGGAACAAACTACATAACCGTGATAATTTTAAAGTGCACTGTATGCCTAGCTTAATTTTTCTAACATGTCACTAGTTTTAATTTTATCAATTATACTTTAAAAATTATTTGGGGGAAGAAAAGTTTGCTCTAAATGTGAATTTTGCATGCAATAATAAAGAACATGCACCTAGACATTCAGTATTGTGACGTCGACTCAAACACTTCCCATCTCCAGTTTTGGAATAAATTGCAAATGTACATTACCTTGTGTACACCCTTTTTCTTCTCTTCCAGCCAACAGATGGATTCTCCCTTCTGTTCCTAGACACCGGAGATATCATCAGCTGTTATGAGGAAAGACAGGTTCCTAAATTCAGACCTTGAAGGAGAAAATCGTTTTACTTCACCTTTAGTAAGGATTTCATTTGTAAATGTTCCTGTCAATTGAAACATACCGAAGAAGACAATGACTGAGCACTGCAGCAAAGCAATGTGGCAGAAGGAAATTAGGCAGTGGCAGAGGCGGGAAATGCTGGGATTTGCCATCTATGTAGACATGAACCCTTTCAAGATCATAAATCTCTCTCACAATTTCATCATTGGGTAAAGGTCACCTACTTTTATATATTCAACCCAACCTTCTTTCCATTTAAAAAGACAGAGCTCAATCGCAAAATGAATGAGAATGTCTTGGAATATGGCTAAATTAAATTTCACAAAAGAAAGTGGATGCAAAATCATAAAACCCACAGAGAGAGAGAGAGAGGGAGAGAGAAGGAGAGAGAGATCAAAGACAGCTTCTCAAGATTAGCATACCCAGAATTTTGTTCTGAGCAGTCCCTTCTGCTTTTATTGGTAGATGAAGAATTTAAGGCAGATAAAGAAACTCACAGAGCAACAGGTGAGAGGCACAGCAGAGTCCTCTGAAAGTTACAAATGTGGCATAGAAATTCCTGCTGATTTTGGAGAAAAGAGTTATCTTCCTGAAATCATGGAGTACTTCTCTGGCCTCTTTTTATAATAACATACCTACATAGTCACAATTAGTTTTCTTCTGGCAATTTTAGCCCATGGAAATTTTTATAATCTTTCATAGTCCTTTTAATTTACACTGCTGAGAAATACATGACTGTGCACATGAATGGTTACATTTTTAAACCCATATGGTAAGATTTAGAATTTATCCTTATTAATATTAGTGTTGTTTCATTGAGACAAGTTGCTGTGTAATGCAATGAATTTGTTGTTTCTCCCAGTTTCAGGACATACACAGTATAAGTTTTCCAGGAGAGGGTTGGGGTGAGGGAGAGGATAAAATAAAGTATTTTAGATTTGACATTTGTATTAGGCTAAGAAGGGTTTTGATAAATGAGCATGGCAGAGAGAGTTATATTTTTGTCTTATCCTCCTGTATGCTTTGCTTTTAGCTGTGTACCACCTCCTTCTCCAACACCCACCAAAACATATCTTACACATAATGGTCATACTTGTGGGATAAGAACAGTAAAAACACAAAATGTCAGCACAAAATATCAGCAGCAACACAAAGAGCCTGACAAGGGTTATCTTTATTATTTTACTTTATGTTGTAGACTGTAGGAAATTTGAGAAATTCAAAACAAAAGGAAAGAAATTGATTTGTGAACTAAAAGTCTCATATAAATAAAGGAATTTTAAAAGGTACATAATGGTTAAAACATAGAGGTTCTCAACCAGGGTGATGTCACTCACCCATCCCTACTTTCTACCCAATTTATTGCAAAATGTGAAGGTTTAGGGGAGGGGATTGGTATGAAGATAAATGGAAGGTGGTACTGACCTTTGATATCAGGAACAAGGGACAATAAACATCCTGCAGATTTTCAGGCCTACCAGACAAAGAAGAATTATCCTGCCCCAAATGCCAATATCAGTCCCATCGCAAAACAGTGGTAGTGGTTAAGTGATTTCTTCAAAAGCACACAATGTGTTGTGGAGCCAGGAATCAAACTCTGCCTCCATTAGCAAATACAGAATGTGCACTGCTTGAGGCTTTAAGATCCTGTATACTTGCACAGTGAGGCATTTTATAAAAAATTTTATAGAAGTGGATTTATTTTTAATTTGCAGTTTTGCTTTTATTTCCTATATTGCTTACTTGACATTTAACATGTACTAGCCAGTAGTGTCTTGTTCTACAGGTAAGAATGTGGACAATATAAGAAACTGAGAATTCTAGAAGTTACAGGGTATTGGAGCATGAACTTTTTAAGGATATAAATATTAATAAATGTTATTTTACCAGGTAAACTGTAAGAACTTTGGGGGCAAGTCCATGTCTATTATTTTGTCATAACTTTAGTTCCAAGCACATTGATCTATATGATGTAGAAATTTTAACTCTTTAATTATGAGGAATAAAATATATGTGTAGGTTGGGAGGACATTTTTATTACAAGGTATATTTATTATCAACCTCTCTAAGAAGATTATGTCACTAGACAGGATTCTGGAGAAAATATTCCTTGATTCAGACAACATGAATGATGAGGGAATCCTAGCAGGTTTGAAATACTTGGATTCTGCAGATTTCATGGGAAAAAAAATTTCATGTCAAATATGCACACATCTATGATCACTTTAAAATCAAAAGTTAAAAAAATATGCACACAAATAAAAGAATGGGCTTCATTTTTAAATATATATTTTAGTTAATAAGAATATATATAAGCATATTCCATATGTTGAAATTTATGGTTTGTTTGAGTTCTGCCAAGGATTTGAAAGTGGAGCTGTATTTTGCTCTTTCCCCATTGATTAATTCACCAGGTGACGTAGAGCAAATCCCTCCTCTTTCCTGAATGTCAACATCTTCACTTTCACTAATACATCTTGGGAGCCAGGGACGTGGAAATCTATACCTTCAGATGGTGTCAAAGAGCATAATAATTTTCAGCAAAAGAGGAACTATATCTTTTATTTTATTACCAATGATATACCATAGAATATTTTTTAGGAAGTTGAGGTTTATTTCATTCACATTGGTTATTTTAGGGTTTTTGTGTGTTTTTGTCTTCATCTTATGAGTTAACACACTGCCAAAACTTACATCACTGAGAGGAATTGTTCTAGATCAAGCCTGCAGGCAACTCTCCTCCTTCATGTTCAATGTTCCTTTGTTTCCTTATAGTATGACCTCAAGATTTCCACAGTGTCACCTTAAGCCAAAGTCATAAAGTTGGGAACTATGATAGTTTTTTTTTCTATGTAAATCTCTTACTAGTCACCTATATCAATGTTCCATTGGTACAATTTAATTTAAAAGATGAACCAAACAGAAAATTAAAAGGGGAGTAATATATAATGAGGCTACAAAACAAATACTACCTAGAGTTCTCAGCATCTCAGCTAGCTATAAAACAAAGCCCACTCTATAAAACATAACTTACATAGAACCTTTGTTGTCTTTCCTCTCATCTCTATTTCCCCTTTTAAAATTAATTTTATACAATTGTGTTGGCTCTTTTAAAAATAGCCTCAGATGCCCTTATGTTTTTCTTCTCTCTAAACCACACTAATTCTAAAAATAAACTAACAAAACCGCACAAAAAATGGAAAACTCAAAAAATATTTAAAGACTGACTTCAACGAGGACAGAATGATGTGTTTATCCCCTGAGATAGCTCTGCCTTAACTGCAGTAGAAAAAGCAGTAAAGGCAAGAATGGTGGTGAACTGGAGGAAAATTAATCTTATATCTTTGATGTCTTGGGCAGTTGGAGCTCAGTTTTATAGGTAAAGTAACATCAGTTGAATTACTTATAGTACTGTCATCTCTCTCCCCTGACATTTTGGTTATAGCCCCCAGTCTACTTGTATGGAAACCCATCAGGGCTATTTAGTTGTAACCACCAAAAGAGAATTTCTCACTTTTACATTCAAACTTCATTTATATGGCTAAGATTGCATAGTTATTTCAAGAAACTTCTGATTCTCTGTGAAGTATGGATGTGCTTTTTGCATGGCTGGTGGTGAGGAGAAATTACTCCATATGTGAATAACCCCATTTTGAATAGAGAACAGTGGCTAGAACTCAGGAGGGGAGAATAATCACTTGCCCTTAAGTCAGGTCTATGAAGAAAGGGAGTACTGATTCCTGCAATATAGACAGAAAAATATTTTGAGAGTAAGAAGAAAAGGTTCTGTAAGAACATCCAGGTTAGCTCAGGGCCTGGGATAATAGATTTATTCCTAAAGGTGAAAGGTAATAGGGAAGGGCATACTAGATTCCAAGTTTCCTGACTTTTATAAGTTTGCTTCCAGGTAGCCTGAAGTGAAAAGATTCTTTGAGATAATTATGAACTTCAGGTATACAAAATCTCAATGTAGTATTTAATATATTCTTGTTAAAACAAAAGAATCACTGTTCATTGAACATTTGAAACTATACTGTACCTTAAAATCTGCTAAATTTGTTTTAATGTATATCAAAGTATTGAACCAAAAAAATCTCTAAATTGTACATTTGTTGATATTCTTTTTTTCCGTATCTGTATATTCTAATGTTTGAATTTTAAATATTATGTGTATATCTTGTAGTAGAGATAACTGTTCTACAAATATTTAATTAATTCCACATCTGTTTACTTTCATAAAACAAAATGTGGTGAGTTGAAAGATACTTATTTTTGTATACATAATAGGACTGAACAACCAGTTATCTTGTATTAAGCCAAATTCTTGGTTAAAATCATAACTCCTTTATTATGCCCATGTGAACAAGATGATATGGCAAACTTTGCCATGGATAAAATCCACAAATTGGTATTACAAATTATTTTGAGCAAGATTCTACAATGGCTACTTCAGAGAATTTGACAATGAAAATGTACTTAGTATTATACTTTGCCTAGATTATATGGACAATTGGGATGTCAGTTGTGGTTCTAAAGGTAGAGGTTGCACAATTGTGAAAGTTTGGCATCCATCAGGTCACCTTGAGGAAAGAAATGGAGTGAAGCCAATACTCTGTGGTTGCAACCAAATTGTTGTCTTTCTTGGAGTTTCTCATACTAAATTTTTCCAAGTAATGATTCCAAGTTTTAGCAAATATTTACTCTCTCAGTGAAAAATTTTATAGTATAGAAAAAAAGCATGCTTTATTCCCTCTCCAATCTCCATGAAAGTGTTTAAACCTATATATTCAACGTTCATCTTGAACTTTCCTTATTGGCTTTTGTATTTGATGATAGGAAAAATATTATCATTAACATTCAATGAATAGAGGTAGACTGAGGTTAGAATTTTTCTTGAACAAAAGCAAGGGAATTAAAAGTATTATCTCTCCTGATAAAAGTATCAAAGTTTCTTTTTATTTGGATGAGTGATAATGGAGTGACAATATTTCTGAGTGCCTATGTAGGTTGTTTAAAAACAATATTTAATATTTCTTAAGCTTATTGTAATAATGAAACATTTCCTTCTTATTAAATGTTTTTAAAGTAAACATACAAGTGTATTTGTTAGATCATTCTGTTGCCCCCACTGCATATTTTAAATGACCCACTCAACTTTCAGGAACTTAAAAAGTCACCTCTTTTTAAATGTGAATTTACTAGTTTTAGTTCCTAGAATCTACAAAGGGTTAGAAGATCTTTATAGCCTATCTCAAAATAAAACAGAATTTCAACACCATCTCTTGTTTTGAATACTGTTTTATGGATTGCCAACAATGAACTTGGTAATGTATTAAAGTAGGCTTAATCTTAGATCAGTGCATTTAAAAGCTAATAAAGTTGCAAATACTTTTAAGGTAGGTAACATGGATAATGTTGAATGTAAGTAGGAAATAAATGGTTGGGTATTTTTTTAGTCATGGGTCTGCACTGAGTCCAATAGTGGCCTAACTCTTTGAAAAGTAAAGGAAGAGTGAGTGGGTCAACTGAGATTTGTTAATAATTATTTTAACGATGGGTAATCAATTAGGTAGTTTATATATATTGCCCCAAGATTCTTTACAATGACTTAATAATAAAGTTCTTAGATTATGTATTAGTTTCCTATTGCTGTTGTAACAAATTACCACAAATTTAGTGAATTAAAACAATCCAAATAAATTAACTTACAGTTCTGGAGCTCATAAGTCCAAAACGGGTCTCACGGGCTAAAATCAAGGTGTGGCAGGGCTGCATTCCTCCTGGAAGCTCTAAGGGAAAATTCCTTGCCTTCCTTACCTTTCCCAGCTTCTTGAGGCTTCCCACATTCCTTGGCTCCATCTTGCAAACCAGCATTGGCATCATCACTCCTAACTTCTCCTCTATCGTCACATCTGCTCCTCCTCCTCTGACTCTTTGACTTCCTTTTCAAATTTATAATACCTTTGTGATTATATCAGGTCTATCCAGACAATTTAGGATAATTCCCCCATTTTAAGATCCTTAATTTAATCACAATCTGCGAGTTCTCTTTTGCCATGTCAGGCAACAGAATCGCAGATTCTGGGGATTAGGACATGAACATATCTAGGTGACAGTATTCAGCCTACTGCAGACTGCATTATAGATGACTGAGGTCCCAAATTACGAGGCAGAAATACATGCAGAAAATTAAGCTGGAATTGAAATAAAGCATATGTGAGTAGAAAATGTAGGTGCATTAAAGTTCAAGCACATCCTATTATGTCCTCTTGATGACTCAGATATATAATTAAAATATAGATAAGTCATTTTTAGGTTCTTTAATCCAATGAGCATGTATATGTCAAATACTATTTTTCTCATTATGAACAAACAACATGTTTTGTTTAGATTTTTGTCAAAATGGTTTTTTTTTCCACCAATGCTTTGAACATTTTATAACCAATTGCCATTTTCATCCTAAGTCGGAAAGCTAAAAGGAAACTTTAGAGTTACCAGTGTAACATAAATGGGTCATTTGGATGTAAAATTGTCACGAGGGGATGAATAAAAATATTTTATTAATAATAATTTTGAGAATCATAACATTCTAGTAACCTTTGACATATCACTTTATTCTGGAAATTTTGACCTTTGACTCTGTCTCCTTCTCACTCAAGGAAAGGGAAAGAAAGGAAGGCTGGCACATTTGCCATTGCCTATTGTGATTCAAAGTTATTTGGAACAATAGCCAGTTAAGAGAGCTGCTGCTTGGTGTATGGCCTGTCCTATTGGCCTTGAATGATCACTGTGGGGTGTTTTTCTCTAACTGTCCTAAAGGCTAAATCAGAGTTTATCAGTCTCATTAATCCAGGCTTCCACTGGGGCCTGGGCAAAAAGGTTTAGAATGTGATCAGTATGCAGCTTTCATGACCTTTCTTTTGAGTAAAGATCTTAGCAAGGGAGGGAAACCTCATGTAAGTCTCCACCTCCACAGGAGGTGGTTTTCTCATTCCTATTTGGGGATAAAAAGAATTATATTGAAGTCAATTCAGCAGAAAAAGTGAAAAGGTCACTGTGACTGTATTCCCATGCCAGGTTTTCTCAATACAGACTGAGTGGGTCCACCTTTAATTTTCTGTTCCCCCATCTATTTAACATGGCTGAATTTTTTATTAACAAGTATGGTGGATATCTTTCCAAAAAAAAAAAAAATAATCTTGATAAATAGTCAAAGAGGAAGGATTGGCATTGGATGATTAGGTAATGTCTTTCATTCACTGGAGCTCTCTTTTTTTTAATATACTTAGTATTTTTATTGAGACATACAGTAAAAGATTAAGCAGGGAAATCAAAGTCTTTTGGGGGTATAGTTGAGGGTCAGATGTGTAGAACAAAATCAATGAATTTCCTGCATCTTTGTTTCCATCTGTCTCTGAAAATACCATAGCTTAAAAGAATAAATTCTTATTTCTAATGAAGTAGAGTTCAAAGCTATGGAATGTAACAGAAACAAATATGTCCTTCTTGGGGGTAAATCTAAGACAAAGTGAACTGTTTTGTATATGTGTTTTCAATAAAAACATAAAGTAGGTGAAATCAAATGGTTATATCACATGAACACTTGAAACTTCTGTGAATCTTGGCAACATTTAACATCAGTTATGACAAATAAAAGATGCCACAGCTTTATATCATTTGCATTTAGGTTTTATTTCACTCAGTAGGAATGACTTCTGTGGTCGGGCTAACCTTCTGACAATGGCATAGGTATCCATAGAAGATTATAAGCAAGTGTTTTTTGGTCCTTCCATATTACTCTCACTTTAACAAGAAGTGTGGTTGTGGGATCTCACATCATTTGGAGCAAGCCAAAAGGACCTTACTGTATGGTCATGAATATGCTATAACCATTGAATGTTATCATGTTTTCTCTTCAGTTGGATGTATCCACAGACACGCATATAACCTAATTTTGGATTTGAGGAATTATCTAAGTAATTATAAGATTGAGTGCTCTATTTACAATTAATAGCTGAATCATACTCAATCATGGTGATAAAATATTTACAATTAATAGCTGAATCATACTCAATCATGGTGATAAAATACAAAGAGTGTCATTCTTCTTTTGTAAGAATTAGCAGTGTAGAGTAGGGGGAAAAAGCTTGTACATTCTTATTTCTCTTATATACAATAAATGAATGGAAAAAAACCTGTAAAGGAAAGCTGTAATGAATGAGCTGTGTGGAAAAGTTGAAATGAATGAGCTAAGCTGAATAAGGAATTCTATTTTAAGGTAGCAAAATATAAGCAGTAACATCAAGATGATCCCTCTGTGTCCTGGAATCTTTCATGGCCTTAAATGTTTGCCCTGTGCCATTTTACCTTCTAGATTGAAATATGTCTCAGAGTCTCTAAAAGTCTTGCCTTGTGATTTTTGGGGGCTCATTATTCATCACTGTTTCTTCTAACAATCTCAATCTTATTTTGAAATCACTCTAGTCTTTGAGTCTCTGATGGGCTGGCCAATGCTCTCACTCCATGAAGGGGTATGAGACTCAGAACGGGGCAATCTGTTTAATCCACTTTGTGACCACAGTAATAGACTCAGGTATTACTGCCTGGCTGATGTCATTAGGACTTTTTTTTTCCTGAAACCACTGAGTAAGTGGCAGTAGTGTGTGGGTAAACCAGCTGTAGGAGGAAGGTTAAGGAGGGGAGTACACAGGTGGAAGCCCTGATTTTTAGTGTTTGCTGACTTCCCATGGAGCAAATACCTTGGATGATTTCAAGCTACCAAGTTGACACCACTAAATATGAAGTTTTTATGATGCTCCAAATCTGTTGGTCAGTACCATGCCCTTGGGAGTAAAATTTGCTTTCCTTTTAGGCTATTACATTAACTTGTTATGCAAAATACCTTCTGTGCATGCCTAACCCTCTAAATGAAATGGTCCTCTATGCACTACCCCTGAAGAAGAAATAAAATAGTCTTGTATAAAATAATGAAATCTCTTCTCCTCCCTCTCCAAATGGTTAGGTAGGAGTGGGTGTTGACTAAAAATAATCAACTTACTAGCCATACAGAAATTATGATATAGTGAGCTAGGCCAATACCATTCACTTTCTCTGGGATTTCTATTGAGAAGAGGAGAGAAAGTCAAACAATTGGTAGTCATTCCTGAAGGTCAGAAGAGGCATAGAGAGAGAAGTCATGAAGCAGTGCCAGGGCTTTAAGGTAGAGAATATGGCAAACTGAAGCTATACAAGCATAGAAACTCAGAAAAAAAAGACATCAAGATATAGTCTCATTTACTCTGAGAGATCTGGATAACAGCTGGCTCCTAGACCTCCAGTTAGTTCTTCAACACTCTTATTCCAGATTTGGACCACATATACTCTTAAGAGAAGCTCTCTTTTTGTTGAGGTTACTTCGGTGAGAATCTTTTTAATGGAAAAAAAGACTTTAAGTAAACATTTAAGGAAACAAAAAGACTTTAAGTAAAACAAATTTGTACCAGGAATGGGATTTAAGCAAGAAGATATGGTGGGGTAGTTAGAATTACTTAGGCCATTACAGTGGCTTTGATCTTGGAATGAAATGCTGACATATCATGCTATGTGATGCAGCTAATAAAGCCATGACCTGTGATTTCTGGAGAAGGAGAGTATTAGGACTTCTTTCACTACAAAAGAAAATAGGCAGCAAGATAACACCCTGAGTTACTCATCCTGTTAAATATCTTGCCATCCAAAAATAAATGGCTTTACAGTAAAGCCATAGGAGCCACATGTTCCAAGGTTAGTGAATTATTCTAGAAAATGAAATAAATGTTCAGGACTAGAACAAATGAATGGCTCTGGGCTCCAGGTGAAGGATTCCTCCCATTTTTCCCTTTCATAAAAGTTAGCTGTTGTGACAGTTCTAGGTGTTTCCCAGTATTGTATTTGAGTTATTTAGTGGTGTTAAGTTGTATAATTTACAGATTGCAGAGAGGAGACAAATAAAACCCAAATGTGTTTCAATGGTGCTATTTAAAATAATAGCTAACTTTCTTTGTGCCAAGTATTCTTCTAAGTTCTTTAATGTGTAGATTCACTTATTCCTCCCAAAAATCTAATAAATTAGGTGAGGAGCATACTCACTTTATAGATTAGGAGGCTGAGGAATAAAGAGGCTAAGATATTAATTGCCCAGATATTAAATATTAGAACCAAGTTTCATAGCCAGACAGTCTGGCTCCAGACCAATGGTCTTGACCATTACCCAGTGGACTCCAATACCATCAAGCAGTGTTTGATGTGACCTTTTCCCATTGCCTCTGGAGGCAGTAGATGGCGTTGACACAAGATTAACAGCATCCTATTTGTAAGGTGTCAGTATATTTACAATGCGTGTGATAGATGGAATGTGTCAGATGGGGCCAACTTTGAAATTGGATGAATGGAATGTAGGCTGTTTGCTCCACTGATTAGCAAAAGCTAAACTCTATTAGACATGTCACAAATCTTGTTCACCATGGGTACATTCCTTACCAGGTAAACTGCTTCATAAAAATCTTATTGCACAGGTTTTCACCTCCTTAACCATCCCCAACTGGACCAAGAATGGGAGACCGGACTCCAAAGCAGCCAATCCAAAAGCCAATGAGGAAACTGCGATGTGGCCAGGCTTGCAAAAGATGAGCTCAGTGAGATTCTCTTGAGAATCAGAACTAGGAAATTCTAAGGGAATGAGTCAGTTAGCAGCAGGAACCAAAGTTAAATGTTTTAGAAATTAGCCTGGAAAGATACTGATGGGGTTTGCCAAAGTTATGAGGTAACAGAAACTATGAGTAAGCAGAGCAATTAGGTAGGAAAAAAAAAAGTAAAAGGTAAGGAAACTTTTTACTCATTGGACATTAAAAGCAGGCATGTGGAGAGTATTTGAGTCATATTGTTGCCACAGCAGAGTATAAAATAAGGACCCCCAAATTATTAATGTTTAGCTTTCTAGAAGTATCATGCAACTGGGAATACCTTTCTCTTTGGAGACTCCATAAAAACTAGCAATCTCAGTAGAACCTTGTCCTGTTTACCTGAGCTTTTTTTTTTTCTTGTAAACAAAAGCTACTTTTTGAGACAATAAAGATATGTTCAGAATCATTCAGAACCCACTTTTATTGTCATAAGTAGTAGCTTCTAGGAGCCAGTATTTCATAGTTCCTCCAAGACTAGGATTAGTACCTCACTCTGGGATTCTGTCAGTGACAACTTAGGCATTTATTAGAATGGCACTGGCATGTGACAGTCTTTGAAGAAGTATCCTTTGTTATTTAATGCTTTGAACTTGTCTGGACTTCAAAGAACAAAAGCTAGCCAAATTAGAATAATAGTTAGCTGCACAAATAACAAAAAAATTTGCCTTGTGCATGAAATAGAACTTAGATATGGAATCAAAAGAGAAAAAATTCTTATAAGAATCTATTTATGGAGAAACTGGGAAAATATTTGGACTGATTTTCATCATTTCCTTGATTCCAACTTCCCCACAGTAAATTAAATAATTAAACAGAATCATTCATCTATTTTTCAAAAATAATGCCACTGATATTTTATTTTTGATAGCATTTCAGATGAATTTCCTAAATACCATTATACTATGTTACATACTAAGTTCTTTGTTCACCTTGACTTTTCTCTTTTTGGGAAGCTACATCTATGTCATTCTCTCCAGATATTTTTTTACATCTGGCAGTTAGCTGATTATCTGTGGCATTCCTTTAGACTTACATTACTAATCATGTAACCATATCACCTGAATTTTTTTAAATTCTAATTTAAGTTTGTAATTAACAGCAGTTTAGCTTAGAAAGATGTAAGCTAGGAATATAATATTAGTAGAATTTATACAACATTATAATTTTTTTTTTTTTTTTGAGACAGGATCTTGCTATGTTGCTCAAGCTAGAGAGCAGTGACATGATCATAGCTCACTGCAGCCTTGAGCCTTGAACTCCTGGGCTCAAGTGATCCTCCCACCTCAGCTTCTTGAACAGCTGGGACTACAGGTGTGCACTACCATGCCTGGCTAAGTGTTTAACCTTTGGTGGAGACAGGGTTTCACTGTGTTGCCCAGGCTGGTCTCGAACTCCTGGGCTCAAGTGATCCTCCTGCCTTGGCCTCCCAAAGTGCTGGGATTACAGGCATGAGCCACTTGGCCAGGCCTATAAAATAATTTTAAATCAAGTATCTCATTTTCTATGGTTATAGCTACCTTTAACATGGCATTTATTACTATTTTCCTTTCAGATATATTACTATTCATAGTTTCCTCTGCAATTGGCAGAAACCTAAACACAAAATGAGCAAAACAATAATGGAACTATTAGATGACTGAAAATGTCAAATGGTAGATCTGGCTTTAGGCAGTTCAACTGGCACCCTGCATCTCTTACTTTAGAATTCTCTGGTTCCATCCTCCTCCATGTGTTGATGTTCCATGCAGGTGAGTTTTCTAAATGGCAGGACAAAGGCTGCAGCATCACAGGCCTCAGATCTGCCAACCTGACCATCTGCTCATCTGCTTGACCTGACCAAAGGGCATTTTTCCCCCCAACTTTTGTACCGAAGTCCTAGGCCTCTATCTGACTGGACCAACTTAGGTCCAGCGTGGACTACTAAAAGAGTTATCCAAATACCACACACTGGGCAGTTCAGGCCTGGATTAGGTGCTTGTCACTGAGCCATTCATTGTAAAGATGGGATGGGTTTAAGCTGAGTGGATGAAGTCAATTACCCTCGGAGATGGGGCAGGGGAAGGTGATCCCATCTTAACTGCATGGCTGGTACCCCATGGAGAAGGAGCAGTGATATGCTGAGATGGCTACTTTCATCAGGTGTATTATGACAGGTGAGGAGGCAGCCAAAATCGTGGACACTGAGAATGTGGTTTGGATGTCTGCTCTCTGCCTCACAGCTATAAGATCTAAAGCAAGTCATTTCACCTTTTTAAGACTCTATTTTTTCAACTAGTAAAACAAGAATTATACTAATACTATCTCTCAAAAAGGGAATGAATGTCTGACAAGTGATTTTGTAAACTACTGTTTTATGAGCTTAAAAAACTTCATTTATTTACTATGGTTAATGTTGTGGCTATTATTATTTAAATGAAGTTTTTTAACTTAAAAGTACAGAAATACATCAGACATTTAATAAGAACTCTGAAGCCTTAAGTATTTCTTACAAGTGAATCAGGTGGTTGCGTAGACATTCAATTTTACCAGGATTTTCCAGTGTGTTTTGTAACAAAGTACAGAAATTTAAAATGGCAATTACTGAGATACACATGATCCTGTACTCAAAATATTTGGGAACTGTTAAGTTAAACAAGAGTAAATTGATCTCCTTGCAATAAGACTTTTCAGAATCTCTAATATGCTAATATATTAAGTGTAAATTTTTATGAAAGTATTCATATTATTGCTGAATTTGTCCTATAAATTTTATTATAAAATCATTGAGGAGGGATGAGCACTAGAAAAGTGGGTCTCAACTTGGGGCAATTTTTTCCCCAGGAAACATTTGTCAATGTGTGGAGAAAGTTTTGATGGCCACAAAAGTGAAAAGGGGCTATTGTCATCTAGTGGCAGAATGCTAAACATCCTACAATGCACAGAACAGACCCCTGCAACAAAGAATTATCCAGCCCAAATGTCACTAATGCCACAGTTGGGAAAGCCTGTTTAGACTAACATTATATGAAATTATCTTTGGGAAATGCTTATTTGTACAGTTGATGCCAGATTTCCTGACTCGAAAGAATAGTGTAATCATCTGATTTTCCAATAGCTCACCATTAACTTGACCTTTAGCCAATATGAAGATACATACCTTAGTACCTGAAGTATACCAAAACAAAGCAAGGTTAAATCCTAAATTATGTCCAAAATATGCCTAACAGGGTTATTGTAATAACTTATATTTATTAAAATGATTCAAAACTTTATTATTATGCTAAAACTTTGGTCTATTATTAGACATTTTTATATGGAATGGTCAAATTATGCTTCTCAAATAGCACTCACTAGATACTAATACATCACATTTTGAAAACCACTTGATCCTTTCCACACAACTTTTGCATCTCTTTTCTGATATCTTTCATGTTCTTCACATCCTTGAGGTAAAATGATTAGATAAAATTACCTCGGCTTTTAAAGAGGAATTTTTTAACGGTTTAGTACAATTTGATTCTGTTCTGAAAATCTGATAGAATGATTCAAATAGGAAGTTTTCATTCATTTTATAAAATCCTTTTCAATAAAGTTTGGTCAATTGCTCTGTATGAGACTTTTGTCTATATTTAATAAATATTATTTAAAACATAATATTATTTAAGAATAAATATTTGATATTAAAACAAAGTTTTCTAAGATTTAATCTGCTAGATTAAAATAACAAAAACTTAAGAGCCAAAAGTTGAATAAATTCCAGAGATTCGAATCAGAGTTGAAACTTGCTAAAAATTCTATGTAAGTGAATATCATTGCCTTTAATACTATTATAGTCCAATGAGTTTATGATTATTTGGTCATTCTTTGACTGGCTTATCTAGGAAACTCCTGCTTTCACATAGACATAAACCTAGACCTTTGAAGACAAACAAGCAAACAACAGCATCAACAACAAAAACAAAACTCTGTGACATCTCAGATTTTGTCCTCATCCTTGCAAAGTCAAATCACAGAGGGAAATTTAGGTAATATAAAAATTTTACACCTAGGGCAGCCTAACCCTAAAGGACTTGACCAACTTAAGTGTCAGAGTCAGGTGTAAAACAGTTCTGCTGATTTTTATTCCACAAATATATTGCCTTAATTATGGAATTCCTAGAGCACAAGACTAACTGGGGAAATCTTTAAGGAAGCTGCTTATCTTTGTCTCCCAACATTACAAAGTAGAAGGGTAAATACATGTCAAACAAGATCGTTAATCACTCTCATTTCTTTCTTTTCTTTTCTTTCCTCTTCTTCTTTTTTTCACCCCCCTAGAATTACATGAGTAGCAGGAAGAGCAGGTCAAGTGAGGCAACAGGTCTAATTAGGAAGCAGTGTATTCACAGAGCACATCTCGGGACTGCAGTGGAAATTCCCTAACATTGTTATTCAGTAAGGCAAAGCTATCTGGCTCAGACTTACACAATTTGCTGCATCCAGCTTTTGTTTGCAAACCTGAAAGGACAACAGTGATGTAATGTTATTTTACTCACCTAAGTATCACTTGACTTTTTAAAGCTCCTGTAGGTTGGTAAGCTCAGTCTCAGGGGACCAGGGGAAGAAATCCTTGTGATTTGTTTTAATTAACCTAGTTCACTTACCTATTAAATATTTATAAAGATTACCTATCAATAAAGATATATATGTGTGTGTATATATATAGATATTTATTAATATTTTCATTCTATTAAAGGGAAGAAATGTAAAGTAAACTTATTATAAAACAGCATGTTAATTTCATTTTAAATATGTTTTTCTTTAATATCTGGACACCTCTTCAGATGAAGTCCCTCTAAATTTAAGTGCATGGGTCTAATTGTTAGTTTGCCAAACACATAGTAAGTGTTCTGTTTTCTCTGTATTTTCAGAATGCTGGGACACACTAATGTATATACTGTGATCACTTTTTTCTCTGGCCTCCATTCCATATGATTTAACATTCCTTATGGCCCCCACAGAAATTAAGTCTAATAATCACCACATTAAGGATCTGGCAAGAAGTTGTGAGCTGGGCTTCTTCACTTTTGGATTTTTACAAGAAGCAGTTTGGGATAGTGGGAAAAGTTGAGTCTGGAGTCAGATACAAGGCTAATATTAGCTGTAATAATAGTTATGAGGCACAATGCCAAGTCATTTATATGTAATCCTTACAACAATGTGATTTTATTTACATATAAATTACACTTATATGTAATCCTTACAGCAATTCTAACTCATCTGAGTTAGAATACCTTGTGACCTTCATTTTATTGATGAGACGACTGAAACAGTTGACCCCAGGTTACACATGTAGGAAGTGGTGGAACTGGTATTCTAACCTAAGTCTGTCTGATCCAGTTTGATCCTTTTAACCACTAAGCGCTCCTGGATTTGCATTCCAATGTTTTCATTTCAATGGTACCACTTTCACAAATTTCTTAGCCTCTACTTCCTCATTTATATGAAATGATGTAATGCTAACTATTCTAAATGGCTACTTTAAAGACAAGATAATGTTTGTACAATCACCAGCAGAATGTGTGTTTAATAATTATTCACTTCCCATTCCTCACAACTCAATCAAAACAGAGAAATTGGTATACAAGACACTTAGCATTTAATAGAGTGGTTCTCATCCTTGGGTGTACATTACAATCTCCTGAGGAACTTTTGAAAAGTACTAATGCCTCCTTGGAAAGGGTATGAGTGGAGTTTCTAGGATGCTGGTGACATTCTATTAATCTGAGTGGTCATTTTACAGGTGTGTGCATTTTGTGATAATTCCTTAAGCTGTATACTTATGACGGCTGCATTCCTCTGTATGCATATTCTACTGCAATTAAAATGTATATTAAAAACACTAATTCCCAGATCTCATCCCTCAGAAATTCTGAATCAATAGCTCTGTATAGGAGCCCAAAATCAGTTTTACATAAAACCGTTTCAGGTGATATTAATATGCAGCCAGCATTGAAAACTATTGTTAGAGTAGAACCAAACCTCAGCAGATTGAAGAATCAAGGAAGGAGTGTTTTACAGCAAAATACAGAATATCTGTCAAATCAAATGTCTGAGTAAGTTTACAATAATTAGATACCGATACTGTGAAAGATTATCTACGTTTCATGTAGGGATCATCCTAAAAATAGGAATTGAATATACAACAAAGATCTATTAGTTTCCCCAAAAAGCACTATTGTTTTTACCTTTCCTTCTTTTATGACCATTTCTATCAACATCTAATTTACTAAATCAGCCCACATTTTTGAAGATCTTTAACAAAATTGTGTAGTTTGAAAGATAAAGCAATGTGTGAGTTAAAATGTCTACTCTTCCCCAACTGTCCACATTTGCAAGTTTAGTTAAACGTCCTTCAATATCCAATAATAAGGGCCAAATAAGATGACTATGTCTGCTTTGTTTTTTTTTTCCCTCAAAAGAAATAATCATCTTATTTGTCCCTTATTACTGAACATTGTTCCTTTGGACCATACTACTAACATTTGCCTTTCTCTCCGTACTGATACACACACATGTGCACACACACATTCTATATACACTTAGAAAAATGCTTTATAAAAATATAAGCTTATTAACATTGCAGATTAAGATTAATTTTAAAATATGATATAGGTTCATTTCTTTGTAAGCCTTTATCAATGACTTAATAGTGAAATTTTTAAACAATTCACTCATTTTGCTGGGATTTTTTTTTACAAAACTGTCCATTAAAAAGAAGGATATAAGATGAAATTTTACATATTTGTTATATTTATTTACAGGAACTCAGATTTGCTTTTATAGGCTAATATGTCACTCTCCTTTTAACCAAATTGATTCCCTTCCTCTTAATAATTTTTTGCTTGCCCAGTGTTTAATTAACAACCAAGAGCATTTGCACATCTTCCTAATGGGAGGAGCATGTGTAGCATTCACTGAGCCAGCAATATTTATTGATAATGTGCATAAACTGAGTTATCAGAAGGGTACACTTGATCATTGCCACATTTTTTCAAAACATAAATACCAAGTTTTGAGTATGCTCAAAGAATGCATACACTTGTAGATTACATTAGTCAATGGGTGAAAACAAGAAAAGGAGTAAGGAAAGAAATCTCTAGTCTTATGTTCAGTTGGTGAACCTACACAATACAGATATCACCTCCATCCAGGCTCAAGTTAGATGGACTGTGGCCACCAATTGATTTACTATACTTAACAAAGCTTCTGGGAAAACTGTGGGTAAGAAAACCTAAAAAGGTAAAAGTAGCTGAAAATGCTGAAATATAAAGATTATTCAGTCTTAGACCATTTACAGTATTAAAAGTTGAAAGTACAAATAGATCTCATTGAAGCTAGCATACTAATGTAAGATTTATGCTATCGATAACCATATGCAACTATGTATAATGTGCAAATACCATGGGATTATATGTTTCAGTTGTTAGAAATAGAAAAAAAAAGCATTAGTTTCTGGCACTTCTTAAATTTAATAATAACTGGTGTGCTGGAAAGAAAAATGAAAAAAAAAATCCTTTCCTTGGATTAGCAGAGAAAGAGCTAATATCTGTCAGTGAATGCCATTATGACTTTTATATATGTCTCTGGTTTGGCTTCATTCACAGATTGCACAGATATTACTTAAATAAGACTTCAAGAGAGAACATGGATTTTGAAAATGGGGATTGGTCTCCAATGTTGTGGTTGGCAGGTAATGGATTAATAAACTGTCAGTGTGAAATCCATTCATTTCTTCTTATCACTCAGGAAGCAGGCGTCCTGTCACTCTCTACTGGCTTGCAAACTTTCTGGGGAAGGTAGAAGCATCACAGTGGCAGTCCCAGGTTTTAGTTCTATGTAATAATCTTCTGATTGTGAGGTTTGACCTCACCTATCAGACATTTTTGTTATTTTAATCAATGTATCATTGGCATATTCATGTGGTTTTTTTGTCTTGTTTTTATATGATATTGTTAATTTGAACCATCCACAATTGCCATTTCGTAGTTCCAAAATGATCAAATATTGATAATTTCACCATTTTACATGGTTCAATCTATTATTAATTTACTTATGGAAGAGTGAAGGAGCAGGGAGAATTTTATAGCAAGTAGCAAAGCAAAGAAGAGGAATTATGTGAGAGCATGTGTATGTAACAGTGTGTGTGTGTGTTTACTGACAGTCTGACATGTTCTGGGCACTGTCCTATACACCCAATACACAGCAAGTGACCAGATAAAGCCTCTGTTCTCATGAAGGTTACATGTCTGCAGGGAAGAAAGATGATAAACAAAGTAACATGCAAGATAATTCCAGATGGGTGCTATGAAAAACAGATTATTCAGGGAAAGGGAACATAAAGAGACTTGGGGTGTGTGCTGGAGGTGGAAGAAGGGCAACTATTCTAGACAGGGTGGCCAGAGAAGTCTTCCTTCAGGACATGAGATTTGAACAGAAATCTGAAAAAAAAAAGAGAATGACTCTTACAAAGACTTGGGGCATCTGTGTTCTACAGTTAACACAAATGGGCTGGCAAGTCCAAAGGCCTTGAGGAGGGAAGGCGCTTGGCTGGCTTAGAGAGGAACAAAGAGGCCAGTGTGGCTGAGTAAGTGAGTGCAGGGGAGAGTGGTAACAGATGAGGTCACAAAATCAGGTGGGGTCAGATCAGGTAGGGTCGTGGCCTTGGTCAGCCTCAGGATTTTATATGGGGAATGGCAGAAAGCCACTGAAAAATTTTGAGCAGAGGAGCACAATGATTTGATGGTTTTTAGAAAAGATGACTCTGGCTTCTATGTGAATAATTGCCTATGAGGAAAAAATAGCAGAAACAAGAAGTCCAGCTACAGAGAATTGTCCAGTGAGAGATGTTTCCATTTGGGTTTTAGGAGGGGACATGCTGAGAGGCAGTTGCAGTACCAGCTTCCCTGGCATCTGGCCTCCTGGGTGCTCGACCTCCACCGCCCCACATGGTCCTGCACTCAGGATGGCCCCACACTTGGGTTGATGCTCTGCTGTGGCCATCTTGAAATTCTTCATAACTTTGGAACAAGGGCCCTTATGTTTCACTTCGCCCTGGGCCCCCGCAGATTATCTAACCAGTCCTAAGAGGAAAAGTTATTCTTTCTCTTTCTTCAGGTTTCTGTTCAACTGTCACCTCCTGAAAGAAGCCTGGTCTGTCTACCCTGCCTAAAGGAGCCAAGGCCCTCCAACATTCAGAGGTAAATGAACAAAAGGAAGAGCCAGCAAACCAGATCGTGGCAGAGCAGTCAGTGAAGGAGAAGGACAAGAAGGGAAGGTTATCTGTGTAACTAAAATTTTTTTTAAAAAAAGCAGCTTATGAAGGGAGGGAAGTGATCGACGCTGCCATATGATGCTGAGTGGGCACATAAAGTGCAAACTTAGAACTGACCCCCGTATTATTTTTGAATGATAATCGGTTATAGTAGGTGTTTATGATACAGATGTCTATGGCCCCCCCTTTTTTTTTTACACTAAGGTATAATTTACACTGAGTAAAATTCAACCTTTTTATATTTGTATAGATTTCAAGAAATACATGCAGTGGTGTTAGCACCACCATAGTCATAACAAAACTTTCATCAGAACCCAAAATTCCCAGCGCTTCTTTGTAGTCGACACCTTCCCCCAGACCCAGCCACAGATCTGTTTCCTGCCTCTGTAGTTTTGCAAGTATGTCCTGTAAATGGAATCAGACAGTATGTGGCTATTTGAATCTGACTGTTTTCACTTGGCATAAAGCATTTGAGGTTCATCTTGGTATTGCATGTATCAGAAATTCCTTCCTATTTACTGCTGGGTAGCATTCCATCGCGTTGATATGCCACAATTTGTTTAGTCATTCCCCTGTTGGGGATTGTTTTCAGTTTTTGAAGGTTACAAACAAATTCCAATAAATATTCACACAGAAGTTTTTGTGGGAACATAGGTTTTCATTTCACTTGAGTAAATACCCAGAAAGACAGCTGGGCCGTATGGTAATTGCATTTTTAACTTTATAAAAAAACATTAAAACTATTTTTCAAAGTCATTGAACCATTTTTCATTCATACCAGCAATATATGAGAATTCTGATTACTGTATAGGGTTTTTTTTTTTTTTCCCCCTTTTCATTTTAGCTATTCTAAAAGGTGGTATATCATTAAGGTTTTCACTTCCATTTCCCTAGTGGCTAATGATATTGAGCATCTTTTCATGTACTTATCTGCCATCCCTCTTACCTTCTTTGGTGGATTATCTGTTCACATCATTTACTCATTTTTTTAATTGGGTTGTTTGTGTTCTTATAATTGAGATATGAATATTCTCTCTGTATTCTGCACACCAGGCTTTTATCAGATTTGTGCTTTGCAAATATTTTCTCCGAGTCTGTGACTTTTCTTTTTAATTCTCTTAACCGTGTTTTTCAAAGAGCCAAAGTTTTTACGTTTAATGCCATCCACTAAGTCATTTTTTTCCTTTGTAAATTCTACTTTTGCTGTCATATCTGAGAAATGTTTGCCTAACTAAGCCATGTTCACGAAAGTTTTCTCCTATGTTTCTTCTGGAAGTTTTGTTGTTTTAGATATCACAGCTTTGATCATCAAATTTTGTAAGATGGAAGTCATTGGTGACTTTTTTGAGTGAGTATCAGTTAATTTGTGAGAACAAACACCTGGTCAGAATAGATTAAAGACAAAATGAAAGGTAAAAGAATTGAGATTGTCTTTATAGACAATGTTTGTAGGACGTCTGCTACAAAGAGGAGGTGAAAATCGGGCAATAGCTAGAGAGAAACCTTATAGGTGGAGTGCAATGGCTGGTTGTGTATAAGTTAGCAAAATTGGACACATTGCCTTGTGTTTCTATAAAGTAAAGTGGTACAAATTGAGACAAATCAGGGGAGAGAAAATCCAGTGAAACCTCATTCAGTGGGTTAAAAGCTCCAAGCACAGAAACTGGTTATTTAAGATGAAAATAACAGTGTTTCTAGGGCAAATAAGGATAAACTTCTATGCTTTTGCATTAGCGCCAGTAAAATGTTTGGCTTGGAAAAAATGAAAAGAGGCGAGAAAAGAATTTTAAAATGACCATAAACTCAGCAACTTGTCTGATTGAATCTTTTTCCACGGATGGAGCAAGAGAGAATTAGGGAGTGAGGGGGTGGGATGGTGTCTCTTCCCTGGGCACAAACTTAATGGGTCTCACATTTCCTAGGATCTCTTAAAACCGCCTTTAAACACAGTCTGTTTATAAAGTGACCTCAGTGACTCTGGTACATTCCCTACAGTCCTGGCATTCTCTCTGCCCAGTATCACAGAAAGTAGGCGGTGAGTCAGAGGCAGAGATTATATACACAGATATGGAAGACCAAGCTGAAAGAAAGGCCTTTTCAGGTTGCCCATTTCTTTGATTATAAAATACTCTTCACGTTGTCAAAGGTAAAAGAGAGAGAGCACAGGGAAGAAGTCATGAAATTCCATGGAAGTCAACACTCATATGTAGGGTTTGACTTCTAGAACTAGACTAGATTCCACGTGGGTTTTCTGAGAGCAGAGTCAGAATTTCCCCATCATAGGCAGTCACATTTTCCGTGAGATGGGCCTACTGTGCATATGTAAATAACTTGGTTATTGAGCCATCAAAAGGGAGCCAAGGCATTTATTGACATGTTTAAAGAATTAGGAGGAAAGTATTAAGCTTTTGTGGTGGTTTTAATTCTTCTTTTGTTTGCTTGTTTATATTGTCCTAAAACTAGTAGTTTCTTTCCAGCTAGAAGTTGTACAATATATGAGAGCAAAGGCTAAGATGAGTTAAACCTGAAATAATTGTTTCTTTTTTAAAATATCTAATTAAGCATTATGGAACATATGAAAATTTTTCATGGACCGAATTATAAGTGAAAAATAGCACACATAATTTATGTGTCATAATGGTGTTTGTGTGTGTCCATGTGCCATCAAAAAGACCCTTGAAAGAAACGATTTTACTTCCCAGGCTAGTGCATATGGTTTTGCATTGCCATTTGATAAAACATAAATCCTGGTCTGTAAAGTTCCTAATTTTCATTTCATTTATGTCAGGAACACTGAAAAAATTAGGAAAAAGAACAGCATTTATATGACTTTTTAAAGGTCTAAAACGTGAAAATTATATTATGCCTGATTTATACATGCAATTAATAAATAGTCAACAATTCCTAGTAAATCAATCACATCATTATTACTATATATAAATAACAGAGGTGGAGTATTTATGTTCCTTGAATAAAGAGCAGTTTTAAATTTCTCTTGTTAGTCTCCTTCATTTTATAGGATCCTATGGCCTTGTTAATAGGTACAAAACAGGACCCAATTTAATTTGAGGACATAGTACCAGTCTACTTCTTCTGGTGCAATTATTATCACATTTCCCCCAAATCCAGTTCAGATTAAAATTACAGCTATTTGTTTTATCATTTTCCACATACCAGGATATGCTCACTACTTTGAATGCATTTTGTTTTCATTAATCCCCATAATGTGAGCAATATTTCATTCATGTTTTACACATGGAGAAATAGATTTAGAGAAGAAAAATAATTTCCCAAAGCTCACACATGAATTATGTAAAGAAGTCATGCTTTGAACCCCAGTATTCTGGAGGGGATGATCTTAACCACTAAGCAATGGATACCTGCTTAGTAAGAAGAGCTTCATGTTTGGGCAAGAAAATGTCCATTATGGCGACAGGAGGAAATTACAAGCACAGCTGGAGGGGCATTTAGCAACCATTGTCATTGCATACGTATGTTTTGAGAAGACCACAGATAGTGTGTGGATGGAGAAGATGTGGAGGCTCATGACCTGCAGTTACACATGAGTTTGGCTTCAAGCTAAAATAGTTTAGATATCTCAGAAAAGACGGTGTGACTACATACTCCTAGGGCCATTTGCTCAGACCTACACTGTGCACAACTTTTGGCTTTCCAATTATATTACTATAAGCATCATCACTTTTGAAGAAACACTCAAAGCCTTAAGAGAACCCAGATGTTATTGCTGCCACCTTTGAATCCCAGTGGATAAGAGAAAATGTCAGAACCTAAAACAGATTCCTTTATGGGAATGCTCAATTGACCATTTAAATCCTAAGGCAATGTAGACAAGTCATTCCTATTATCTCATGCAATCAACATGTTTCAGGGGACAAAGCTTTCCAATGCAATTTTCAAAGAATATACTCAAATAGGTATGCAAGTGAAAATAGCCTTGAAAGAAAGGTAAATTTGACTGTGATATATTGAACACTTGCTTTGGTGAAATAGCTACAGCAAATCTCAGGGCTGCAGGAATTGAAGGGAAGTCTATACATTCATTTGTAATGCATGATTTTATATATCACCTAATTTTCACCCAGTGTATATTCAACTTCTGTCAATGTTACCTACGGTAAGTCATTTTAATGTTAATTTCATCTATTATTTTATTATTAAATTATTTTATAAAATCATATAATATGTGCAGATATATGACAAATTTTTACTCTCTCTCTGTGCTTGTGTGTGTGTGTGTGTGTGTGTGTGTATAAAATATATTCAGAATAGAGAACTTTCAGTGTCAGAAAGCCTGTAGAGAAGTTAGTTCTTGCAATAGACACTCAGATCATTTTACAGAACCTTGTTATTAAACATATCAAAGCTTTGCTTCCAGGAAGGGCAATCTTCTCAGTTATTCCCTCTTTGAGTGAGGATTTGAATGCTTTTTTCATGGAAAGTGATTAAAGTACTAAAGAGGAAATGTGTGCACTCTCTCTCTCCCCTCTTCATACCATACTTCAAAAAAGTAAATCTTTGGCAAAAGATTAAATAAGCAATTGTTATAGGGCACATCATTGTGTGATTCATAGACACACATTTGTAATGCTAAATATTTATAGCATTTACACAACAGGACACATTTTCCCATCAGTTTTTTTTTTTCCTTCTTCTTCTCCCTGAATTCCAAGAGGAGCCTTGATATGAAATCTCTGCTTTAGAGAGAAAAAACTACTCCAAAAATATGCTAACCATCTACCCCCTTGTTTGCATTCTATTCAGTGGCTTACATAAATATGCAAGATCTACAGAGAAAATGTAAAATGAAGTGCTTGACATTTTCCTTGGTGATTTCAGCATTCTTTCAGGGACCAGACCTAAACTGCTAAACCACACTTGTTCCACACTCCACCACTGTGGACCAAAGAGGATGCAGTTAGTAAGATAACAGAAGAGGGTGGTGTGAAACTCTTCGTACAATACATGTTTGTAATGGGGCACAAAATAAAAATGTCACTACTCATGCATAATGTGTTATTGAAGAGTTTTAAGGAAGAAGAGAGGAGTCTTTCTCTCTGAATCATTCTTCAAAGATATTCTTATATGAACTTTATGGAAAAATAAAGAATAGCATTTCATGTTTTTAAAAAACCTACTCCATTTATAGAATCTTGCATTTCCTGTACATTATCATATACATTTACACATATGCCAATTTCTAGGAACATATTAATATTAAAACACTATGTGTTCTCCATTTCTCTTTTGCTAATTGGATCTCTTACCAATAATACCTTAAGGCCGTTCACATGCTGCTCTCTACCCCTCTCTGTTTTCCCATATTGAATGTTTCCTCTCACACGTTCTTATTTATCTTCACTAAAGAACATAAATTTTCTCTGTATAAACTCTTTTCCAAAATGCATTCCAGCAAAAAGTAGTTTCATGGGAATTTAATAGGTGTTTCTCAAAATTAGGATTCCATTTCAAATGTGTTTAGAAACAATTTGGGGTTAAACAAAATTTAACAAGTTTCTTTATGTAGGATTTCTCAGTCTTTCATGAGCTTGAGCATTACAAAGCTCCAAGAAAGAAATAGCATAAGCATTATTTTTTTCTCTTCCTTCAGAAAACCTTTGATAGGGTGGGTATTTTAAAGTCTTAGGCCAGCCAGACAGTGGACTTGACAGCTCCCCCAAATACTCTAGAACCAAATTTCAATCTTGGCTCAGATGTGGGCCA
>CM052440.1:105271358-105316684 GCA_028533085.1 Varecia variegata | reverse complement strand
CATTGCTGCTTCTTTCCACCAGCTTTTAGGTCTAATGTCATTCTCTGCAGTGTGATTTCCCTGCTATCTGAGGTCTAAATTAGTTCTCCCCTCAGTTGTTCCCACAACACTGTGGACCTTTCTTATGGTAACACGTATGTGCTGTTTTAAAACTGCTCATTGATTTGTCTATGTTCCTCCAGGGGATTATAATATCATTGAGAGAGGAGGCCATGCCTGTCTGGCTTATCATTGTATCCTAACCTCCAGCACCATTCCTGAAGGAAAATAAGGACACAAAGAATATTTCTTGAATAAAGGAAGGAGTGATAAGCCTTACAAAGGTATGCAATTGATCTGTTTTTGATACAGCTGATGATTAGCATGGGTTTGTTTTCCTAAAGGAACTTAGAAGCTACTTGAGGTGGTAAATATATGATTTAGTAATTTCTAATTCCATGCCAAGTGTTATTCTAAGATCTACAGAAAAATTATCACATTTCATTCATACAAAAATCCTACAAGGTGGGTACTATTATTATCCCTATATTTAATATAAGGAAAGCAAGGAAAGACAATTTAAGTAATATATATACACAAAGTCAACCAGAGCAAGTTGCAGGGCTAGAATCTATACCCAGGCAGACTGAAGCTTGAACCTACAGTCTTAACAGCGCACTCAATAAGGCAAGGGTGATCCCATGTCTATCATTACATTGAGAGTTCCTCAGGGGCCAGGACTGTATCTTACTCATTTCAGATTTGTTCCTTTCACAAATTATTTTACATCTTTCCAACCTCATGGTCCTAAGGTAATACAAAATGAATAAAACCTTTGGGCCCCTAAACTCTACCTGCACTTCATATTTTACTATCCTATGCTTCTGAAGACATCATCTGCAAAGGTCCTTGATACATTTGGCTCCAGGTCATCTCTCCTGATTAAACCGACTTGTGTTTGTCTTCATTTGTTCTTGATAAATTGTCAACAGGATAAGTTCTCCAGTAATTGCTAAATGTTTTCATTCCTAGCTATGTAAATATTTGTTTAAGAGAGAGATATTACTAGTAACCGCTATACTGCTTCAAATACAGGAGACCATGAATGAGTATATGATGAGTTGAAATATGAAGATTTCCAGAAAGTAAAGAGAGAGAGAGAGAGAGAAGCAACATGCTATTATAAAATGTTAATACTAAAGCTTTTCATTAATATCATCCTTTGGACTAAAATATGCTTCTGTAATATAACTTAATATTAACAAAAGCATGTGCATAAAAGATGAAAGAATCCTTAGAGATGTTAAACAATAAGAAATTCAAGTATTTGATGTGGGCTAAAAACAGGTACATGAGTTTTTTGAGGGTATCTGGCTGCCTTTCATCTTTTATTTCATTCTTTTCTATTATAATCTTTGTATTTCCATTTCCTCTGGAATTTCTGATTTCTCCTATATACTATTTGGCAGGTTATTTTTCTACATTTCATTTTGACATATGATTGATTTGTAAATTCAAGGGCAAGTAAAGGAGTTTGCATCTTTACCAACTTCTAGGCTCTTTTGAATTTCAGTTTTACATTCTGTAGTTAATTGCTGCCTTGTGTCAAATGGTTTTCTCACATCTATTGGCATTAATTTTTTAAAAATTTATATTTAACAAGGTAGACTTCAAAAGTTAAGTGGATGCCAATTAACCCAAAATCTGAACTGACTTTTAAATGCAAGTCATTCCTATCAAATTAGTGTTCTCCACAGATTTAGTAGATAGCTGTCAACACAATGGAGCCTAAGCATCAATTTTAAGCAATTTATTTTTTAAGTTTATAATATTAGTTTGATTGTGATTATATATCCCAAAGTTATATAATTTTGTGTCAATTACTAAGGAGCTAGATGAATTTTGTATATTATTACATTTTAATCATCTTTATAATTAACATTTAATTTATATCCTTTTCTCTTTCCTTTTCCCTCTACAGAATGTACTTCTTTGAGTTTGTCACACAGAATTTAAGCAATTTTTCTGCCAATTAAATGACATTTTATTTTTCTAAGTGAATTGACTGCTGGGGAAATGGGCTCTGGAGATTAAAGGCCTGTTTATTAATAGAAGAGCTTCCTCCCACACAGGGACACATGACACTGCCTCACTATTTCTCTCTTTCACCATGGCCCATAGTCTTTCTGGGACAAGGGCTGATATTTAAAATCCCAGTTTTAAAGTTGTTGAGGATGCTAGTAACAGGGACTTTTTTTCCTGGCATTTCTGGTGCAAATCCTACTCATCTGGACTCAGTCCATCAAGTCAGTGTATAGAATTATCTGCAAAACAATAGGAGAGGATATGTAGAGTTTTTGACTATTTGTATCAAAAATCAACCTAGATGTTGAACTAAAACCTAAAATGTTATAGTGAAAACTTCATATGAATACTGATAAGACATACTAGGTGCCCTTTAACTCCTACAATCCTTGTCTCAGTTTTTCACTTACACTCATTTCTCTTTTCAATTAATTTGGAATAATTCTGCTTGAATAATAATCTCATATTAATAGTAACTTCATTATTTCTAATTATATTATCTTAATGTGAAAATTCAATCTTTTTTTCTTTCATCAACAAAGAGAAAAATATGTGACCAGAAGTTAGTATTAAAAGGTTACTTTTACATGAAATGAGGACGAGATAAAAGACAAGTAAAATGTTATATATTTATATCGTTTGCATGATATGCATACATCAATTCTTAATGTCATGTTCAAATATGGAACTTACACATATGCATAGTGACAAAGCATTTGGGAACACTGGAGAGAAGTTCATTGAGAGAATTCTCAATTGTATTCATTACTACAAACATTTATTGAATGAAATGTTCAGCATTTATAGAACATTTTTCCCATAAGATAAGTTACCATATCCACATTTTTTTTGTTGTTGTATCAACTCAAAACTGTTTGAGGTTAGTCCTATTCATACATTTTTTTAGCACATCTATAGAGAGGTTATGTAAGTTGGCTAAGCTCATTCAACTAGGAAGAGATTTAGACAGAATATAAACCAGATCTAGAGGATACAAAAGCTATGATTTTGTTGTTATTACTGTGAGTAGGAGCGTCTGGGAATACAAAAACTATGATAAAAAACATCCATCATTACCCCAAAAGAATGTGTTTGATTGTCCTTTATCTTTAGCCTATTACCATATACATTCAGTCAACAGGTCAAAATTCTCAGTTCAATGTCAAAAATTAAAAAAAAAAAAGTCATGATATTTTCATTTAATATAGCATAACCTCATTCTTCATCACAAGAAATATATATGTAGGTAAATATATGTGTGTGTATATATATATGTAATATTAGTCCAATTATTTGATAGTGAATGAACAAAATGAAGCTGTCTAAACTATCCCCTTTCTTCTTCCATCTCCCCCATCAACTTAGTCCAATGGATATAATAAAAATAGAAATAAAACTTTATGAAAAACCTTCTAGTAAACAGACTTCTTAAGAACTTTCCAATATTGATTTTCTTTCTTTTTCTTAGGAAACTAAGGTTCATTCTTCGTACAAGCTTTTATGAATACTGATTGCATGGCAGAGACTACTCTAGGTAATGGAAATATTGTGGTCACTCAGATAAGTCCTTGCTTTAGTGTAGTCCATTTTAGTTGAGTGAATGTTTGGCCTTGGTCTCACCGGCAAGGAAATAAATGCCTTAGACCATTTTCTGAGCACTGAATAGCAATTAAAAAAGGTTTTATTCCTTAATAAAGGTTTTTGAGGTAGTAGCAAGAGAATATCTAAGGAAATTATTAGAAAATTCAAATCAATTGAAATTTATTTAAATTGATATCACTATCATGTTATAATTCAATATTATTAAAATTTCTGAATTTCTGTTTCATTCTGAAAATATGCATAAAGCAATAATCCTAGATAATTGATGTAAATAAAAATACCTACAGTGCACCCAATTTTTGGCTTTAAAGCAGTCCAAATGTTTCGGAACAGCAGAAAACTTGTGATCCTCATGGAAGTTGATGACTAATCCGGACTCTGATAAACCTTTTTTAAAAAAATTCAGTGGAAAATCATACCATGCCCATGGGTTGGCAGAATCAACATTACTGAAATGTCTATACTACCCAAAATGATCTACAGATTCAATGCAATCCCTATTAAAATACCAACATCATTTTTTGCAGATCTAGAAAAAATAATTCAACGCTTAGTATGGAACCAGAGAATACCCGTATAGCAAAAGCAATCTTAAGCAAAAAGAACAAATTGGGAGGCATCAATTTACCAGACTTCAAGCTATACTACAAGGGTGTAGTAACTAAAACAGCATGGTACTGGCATAAGAACAGAGATATAAACCAATGAAACAGAACTGAGAACACAGATATAAAACCATCCTCATATAGCCATCTAATCTTGGACAAATCAGACAAAAACATACACTGGGGAAAAGAATCCTTATTTTATTTATTTGTTTATGTATGTATGTATGTATGTATGTAGAGATGGGGTCTCGCTATGTTGCCTAGGCTAGTCTCAAAATCCTTGCCTCACATTACCTTGGCCTCCGGAAGCACTGGGGTTACAGGTGTGAGCTACCATGCCTGGCCCCTGATCTATTTTTTGAAGTGAGTGCTGGATTATGAATGTGTTTACTTTAAATATTCCTGAGTGTATACTAATAATTTGTACATTTTACTATATATATTGATACTTCAGTAAAAAGTTTACATAAAAATATAATATTTGTTTACAATGTGTTAATTCTCAAAAGTTTTCTTTAAAGTACTTCTAACTGTATATTCAGGAAATTTTTCCATAATACCCAGAGGTTTGATATAGCATAGGGAACACAACATTCAATATCATGCAGGCCTAAGAATACATCATTTTAAGAAGCAAAAGCATACTGCAGAGAACAGTGTGGGGAATAACTTGCAAATCCAATTAACTTTTCATGAACTGTGTTTCTGGACTCAGACTACCTAGGGTCTTTACTCAACTCCACCAGTTACTAGCTATGTAACATTTGGTAAGTTACTTAAGCTTTGTGTGCCTCAGGTTTCTCATCTGTAAAATGGGAAGAAAAATATCAGTCACAGCAATGATGTGAGAATTATGTGTTTGTACATTCAAAGAACTTTGGTCACCCTGGGGCAAAGTTTAGCTATTAATATTATTTACTGTAATTATTGTCTGCTATGTTTCTGGCATGTTTAGTTACTCCTATCAACCACTCTTAGAGGTAGATACTGCTAGCCTTACTACATTAAGAGGGAAACCGAGACTTAGGATAAAACAGAAACCTACTCAGTGTTTTGCTCAACATCTGATTTCTGGTCTGGTGTGTATTCTGGCATCCTGTCTTCCATGGTGTTCTTGGATAAGATTTCAGCCCTAGGCTCTACTATTAATACTTCCCTTTCTAATTGAAGCCAAAATTAAGTACATCTATTGGAACCTTACAGAGATTATTAGGGGATTTTGTGCAAGTTGCCAAAAGAAAATCTACAAGTGACTATATAATCAGCAACTATCATCACAATGATCATCATGATCACTTGAATTCATGAGGCCCATAGTCAATCACATTTTATGTTTTAATAATTTTCTTCAAGGATAAATTCATTAGATTTTTAGTGGGAAAGTGGTATTCTTAGTAGATTTCTACTGAGTGATCTAATAATAAAATCACATGGTTTTTGAGGTTTAGAGATTTTTTTCCCACTCCTAGATCTTGCACAGCATTTAATTGGCACTTAACCTAATATAGAATGTATCAAAAATTAAGTAGGCATTAATTAGGAACACAAAATGTGAACTAGCTTTAAAAAGTTAATTATCAAATTGGTATAGCTATCTGTCAGCAGACTCCCATAAGCATCCTGTTAAAGCAGTTTCATTTTTTAAAATGTAATATGTTTCTTAGGATGTGATTACACATACAATATATGGTTGTAATTTTGAGTTAATTGCATAGTAGCTAGATTAACTTTTACATCATTACACTTTAATCAGTGTTTTTCATGATTAACGTTCATTTACATTTAAAGCTTCCAAGCTCTTTTTTTCCATTGTCTCTGCTCCTCCCTTCTCATGCCATGTGCTGACTTAACATATCATTTCATTAAAGCTCTCCGAGGACAAACTTTTACAATTTTCTCACTTTAGGTACCATGAAAATGCTCATATGAAACAATGATAGTGATAGTATCTCTCCCACAATTTAGTACTAATGACTGTAATTATCTTAATATATAGAAAAGAAAGGCTAGATAACAGCTGGGGAAATCACATAGCAAATAAAGTAGTTAATACTGTATTCTATATCATTTTGACTTTAGTTTTATTGCAACTGTAACTTTCAGAGGAAGAGAAGATAAAATTGATTTTCTTCTTTCTTCTACGTGGCTTGAACAGCATGAAACACACGAGGAGCTTTGAAAAAAATCACACTTTCTTATTAGTATATCACAGCTAATAAATTTGACAATAAGTTCAGAAAGATGTATTTCTTTCAGTTATATTTCTAAAGAATACCGTTACTGATCTGAACCAAAAACAGAAGCATTCCACTCCATCCGCCCCAGTGTGTGGTTCATGTCTTCACACTCTCAAACTCTGCTGACTTAGTTGCTATTTTCATCCAGTGTTTTAGTATTATTTGGAGGTTTATTATTTTTTTACCCAAGATAGTATTATTGTTACATTGCACAATTAATGTTTGATTATACTGTTGACCTTTGAACAACATGGGAGTTAGGGATACCAACCTCCCACACAGTCAAAAATCTACATATAACTTTTAACTTCCCCCAAACTTAACTACTAATAGCCTACTGCTGGCCAGAAGCCCTACCAATAACATAAACAGTCAATTAACATATAATTCATATGTGTTATATATTATATACTATTTTCTTACAATAAAGTAAGCTAGAGAAAAGAAAAGATTATTAAGAAAATGATATGGAAAAGAAAATATGTTTACTACTCATTAAGTGGAAGTGAATTGTCATAAAGGTCTTCATCCTCATCATCTTCACATTGAGTAGGCTGAGGAGGAGGGTTTGGTCTCAGGGGTGGCAGAGGAGAAAGAAAATCCACATGTAAGTGGATTCATGAAGTTCAAACCCATCTTGTTCAGGGGTTGATTATATTTGTTTAGATTTACCCCCTTTTTTGGTCTTCATTTCTTTTTATATTTCAGAATACCCATCTGTATTCATTTTCCTCTGGCCTTAGAAATTTCTTTAGTTAGGATCCTTTAGTGAAAAATTCTCTCAGGTTTTGTTTGCCTAAAAATGTCTTTATTTTTATTATGGTATTATTCTTAAAAGTTATTATCCCTAGGTATGGAATTCATGGTTGACATCTACGTCTTTTTAACCCGTTAAATATATTTTTCCATCATCTTTGGCATCCACTGGTACTGACAAAAATTCAGCTGTTAGGCTTATTACTTACTTGAAAATAATCTGCCTTTTTGATGTGTGTTTTTAAGAACTTCTCTTTTTCCCTAGTCTTCTAAAATTATGTGATATTTTAAGACCCACCAGTCTTTGGTTAATGCCTCTCCAATCATTTCGGTTCCTGAAGCTTGTTCTCTAGGAGATTGCATAAGAAGGTGTGATGGTTAATTTATGTGTCAACTTAAGTGGGCTAAGGGATACCCAGATAGCTGGAAAAACATTATTTCTGGATATGTCTGTGAGAGTGTTTTGAGAGGAGATTAGCATTTCAATTGGTAGAACTGAGTAAAGATGATCCACACTCACCAATGTAAACAGGCATCATCCAATCTTTTGAGGACCCAAATATAACAAAAAGACTGAGGAAGGGAGAATTCTGTTTCTTCTCTTGACCTGGGATATTGACCTCCCTAGGACATCAGAGCTCCCGGTTCTCAGGCCTTCAGACTAGAGGACTTAGACCAATGTCATCTCCTTACACCCCCCAACCCCGACCCCTTCCAATTCTCAGGCCTTTGGACTCAACTGGAGGTTGCAACATTGGCCTCCCAGTTCTCAGGGCTTTGGAGTTGGATAAAATTGTACCACCACTTTCCTTGTTCTCTACTTTGCATATCATTTCACATACATATATGTATTGTGTGTGTATATATATCTGTGTGTGTATAATTTCATATTGTTTGATCCCTTTCCTCTCCCCAAAAAATAGTGTTTTCCCTTGTTTTGTTTTTCAGAGTTGGTCTGTCATAAAGAGGCATACCAGAAACATTCCTTCTCATCTTCTCTTATGTCCTTGACAGCTGGTCTTGTGACCACGCAGGAATACTCCCTCTTGTTTTCCACCATCTGGGGGATGCAATTATCGGGTTGGATTCAGTGGCCAACATAAAAATGGCTGGGAACCCAAGATTCTTTTGTTCCAAACAGGGCAAGCTCTAGAGACTGTTTGTCATAAAGTTCCATTCGTAAGGGGCTTTCGTTGTCTCATCCTTTGTTGTTATCTTAGCCTATTTCTGGGAGAATGAGATCTTTAGGATTGCTTCTTCTCTAAAGAGACTATTGGATTAAGTCACTTTGGAATAAATACCTCCTTAAAAATTAATGGCCAAAAAGATGGATCCTTTAAATTAGAAATACTCCTAAATTAAAAAAAAATAGATTTTAGAGATCTCTTATTCTAAACAATTGCCTTACTTGTATCTATGGAAAGATCAAATTAAAATGGGACACACATTAGTATGGCTAGCCTTCAAAATTCTCTCGACAAAATTAAAGAGGAAAAATGTGACCTGAAAGATAAAAATCCTTAGTATGCTGCCCTGTGGGAACAATAGAAAAGGTGAATTCACCTTGTGCCCTAGTAGTTTAAATTCTATACTTCCACCCCAGCAGCCTGGGTTCAATTCCTGGTGAGAGAGTGAGTCTGTTTTGGTTCAATATGTGATGTAACTTTTGACTTTTTAAGGTATTCCTTTATCATTGGTCTTTTTTCCTTCCTTAAACATCTTCTCCCATCTGTAGGGGTACATGAGGCTTTTGAGCTTTTATGTATACACAGTCAGCTGAGAATTTGAGACCCTAGAAAATATGGATAGACAGAAATGTGAGTGATAGCCCATTTGTTGCTAGCAAAACATTCCTTTCTTGAGCTGTCTTTAGGGCAGTTCTGGATCTTGTGAAAACTGTTTTCAATCTCTTTAGAGACATCTCATGATTCCTTGGTTACATTATAACCTTGGGTAGGGCTTATTGGTTTCACTTAAAGGGTATCTTTAAAGATGAAAAAAAAAAAAAGTTTAAAAGCCAAAAATAAAAGCTTTTTTTCCCAGCTAAAATCTGTCCTCGTTTACTTTTATTCCTTCCTTCTTCTCCTTCCTCTGTGGTACCACATGGAAAAAACCTACAGGAACTTCTAATGACTCAGATCCCTTAAAGAACTCAGAAAAAGGTGCCATTCACTGACTTTTTGGGGTCTTCTGTTTTCCTCATGGAATCTAAAGCTTCATAGACAGATTTCTCTCAGGTATAAAACTGTTCTCTTGTTTATCATGCTATCTGATCTTTCTGGCTTTTGGGGATACCAAAAATTACTTGTCTTCCTCTAAGATGGCCCAAAGTCCTTTAGAGAGAGTAGATTCTCTCTTTCTCTCTCTCTCTGTCTCTCTCTCTGTGCTTTGAGCTATAGACTGCTACCGTGTTTCCTCTGAGACTCAGTGAGGGTTTGAGTTATATGTAAAGTAAGTAGACTCTGACTTGTTCTGTTTTCAGGGACACAGTTTAAATCCAACTGTCTTTTTAACTGGTGTGTTTTGCTAGTCTCAATGCTACAGTTTTAAAAGTAAGACAACGGAGTTTTCATTAATGTGTGTATATGTCTTTCAATATTTATGGTACCAAATTGGCTAAAAATAAATACTGTTAAATTAAATAAACATAAATTATTTTCAAGTTCATGTGGCTTTAGAGCAATCTGTGATAAATAATAGTCATAAAATGTCTGAGTTCTTTCTAAGTAAATTCAAATACTAAAATAATTATTACATCTTATTTTTATATAATACAAAGGGCTAAAATATTTAGTTCTATTGGAGACTGAGTAAACAGTTCAAAAATTACTTTTACTTCCTGGGTTTTTTACTAAAAATAAGAGTTACTAAGAGTTAACATTGTAATTAATATATGTAATTAAAACTACTAGATATAAGAGAAATAATTCTATATGCAAAATGTATTGGAAAAGTAGGATGTGTTTTTTGATAACAAAGGGTTATAAAAAGACATAGAAATGTGATTTTTGGTAAAAGAAAAAATATTGCCTAATACAAAGGTTTTAAAAATTGCTTTAAATAGATAAATAAATAATAGATAAAACCAAATAAATATAAAAGTTGAAAGAAATGGTAAATGTTGTAAAAAGTTATAAAGGATTTATAGAAATTTTACCTTATGGTCAAATTGATTAAGATTAAATAGATTTGTTTATAAGCCTTTATTAAAAGTAGCCTTAGCATTAATAATACACTAATACAAAGGTAAACTTTGGTTTTATCTTGAACAAGATTTTCATGTAATATTAATAGAGATAGTAAAAGATTTTTGGCTGGGTGCAATGGCTCACGCCTGTAATCCTAGCACTCTGGGAGCCCGAGGCGGGAAGATTGCTCAAGGTCAGGAGGTCGAGACCAGCCTGAGCAAGAGCGAGACCCCGTCTCTACTAAAAATAGAAAGAAATCAGCTGGACAACTAAAAATATATAGAAAATATTAGCTGGGCATGGTGACACATGCCTGTAGTCCCAGTTACTCAGGAGGCTGAGGCAGGAGGATCACTTGAGCCCAGGAGTTTGAGGTTGCTGTGAGCTAGGCTGACGCCACGGCACTCTAGCCCGGGTGACAGAGTGAGACTGTCTCAAAAAAAAAAAAAAAAAAAAGATTTCTGTTCACTTTTTGAGTAAACTAACAAAAAAAGGGGGAGAGAGGAGTAAAGAGAGTAAGAGAGAAAGAGAGAGATAGATTCAGTTTGCCTCTTTATTAGCTTATCTTTTACTTTATCTTTATTAGGTCCCATGATTGGGAAATTGAGTCTCCTCTTTATTAAAGAGTAAAGTTTCTACTTTTTTGAATCTTTGAATTATCACTTTGGCTAAATAAATGACTATTATTTTATAGTAACTTGTGATCCTATTTTATAACAAATGCTTTAAACCTTTGATATTTGGCAACCTTTCCATAGTCAAAATGCTGAATTCAGTCTTTTTGACCTCAAACTACCTTTTTTAAAATATTAGAGCCACCAAAATTCCAAGAGAGACATATTAGGCTTATTTGACAATATAAAAATCATACTGGAATCATTGCCAAACATGAAAAGATGTTTAACTTTCTTTGGGTTACATTTGTATAAACACATTATTAATATGTGTTCCAAAATAGTATGGCATTCCAAAAATTCTGATATGTCTTGGTGTATGTTATCAGTAATAATTAAGGTTATTATGTTAAATTGTATGTCACAAAAATAACCAAATTTCTTTGTCCATTGTCTTGTTAACCTTGGCTCTTCTAAGACATTTTGTCATCCACAGAAAATTATTACTTTACTTTGATTCTCTCTATAGCCAGTTAAAAAGTGGTTTTTAACTGGCTATAGTCCAAAATTTGCCTCTTCAAAGAATTTATAGAAAGTACCATGACAGGTACTCTGATGACTTTGGAGAGCATACCATTTGGACTAGAAAAACTTCCAAAACTTTAGTTAAAAGACAAATGTGTTCATGAAGATTGCTAAACCAAACTCAAGCAGAACAAAAATTTATTACATAGGATGGAACTAAGTTTTTTATGATTTTTTTGTTTAAAACATTGTTGATTATTTTGTGTTTTGCTTTCCAGAAGTATAGAAAAGTTATTTTTTTTTCTTCTTTGAGCTATTTATACCTTTTAACAAATTGGTAAAATATATTTTTTGTGAGCAATTTGAACCATTTATTTTTCTCTGTACTTGATTTATACAGAATTTGGGAACTATTTGTAAGTATTACTTTATGGCAATATAGTTATTTGCATAAGTTCAATAAGAATCTATTTTCTTTTGTAACAGGACAGAATTGAAGACACTGGTTATTTTACCAAGGCTTTGGCTGGAAAGGCATATTTTCAGATATGTCCAGACTGCTTTTAGGGATTAAGGTTGATTTTATAGGGCCAATAAAAAGCCTTCTGAAAAAACTGGCCTGGTACCTACCTCATCTATAACATTTCCTGATCCGTGGTAAGTAAAGAATGTCATTCTCTGACAGGAACCCCAAGTTACATTGGGACCTTGCGAAGAGAGGAATTTACCCAATTCATACAGGTATCTACAGGCACAGTCAAATCCTGGGCTTGGCTCGGGAAGCTTTTAAGTCTAACCTGAGATTCCTTATGAAAAGGTTCCAGCAAAGCCTAAAAAAAAGAGAAAGAGGAAGCCTATATGGCCAATAACTATCCTTGCTACACTTCATGTATCTAGCCAAGTATAAGAAGACTAAAATGTATGCTGTAAATAAATTGGTCCTACTATGATTTATAGTTGGTAGAAATGAGAAACAAGAGAGATAAAAAAAATTGTGTTTCCAAAAAAACCCCACAAAAATACACTTCTAGATTCTAGCTTTGTTCATTTTTTTTGCAGGGGGAGTTTATTATTTGCCTACAATTTTTGCATTGGCCCTTCTTGATTTGATTTTTTTCTGCTCTACAGGATATAATCTCCTAAGAATGAGTTTTCCTAGTCATGTGGGATTAGATGAAACATATAACCATGAACTCATTTCTTCTACAATGCTGTCTCTGAAAAATTTTGAAGAATGGGGGGGCGGGGCTGTAAAAAGAAAATAAAAATCTCAGGGTCACTCCCCCAACTCCTTATGCAAAAGAGAAGGTAAAGGCCTCAGGCACCTGTAAAGAACTGGCCCCAAAGATCATTCATTAAGGAAATTCCTTGCTGACCTCCCATAAGCAAGGACATGCAAATTATAGCTTTAGGTCTGCAAATTATGTCTGATTCCTAAAACCAAAATCTGATTCCACACGAAGAGTGAATTACAAGTTTATCTCCACGGGCACAGAACAGAGACAAGACATTATCAGACATTCTTCTGCCTATCCAGGGACATCTGTATAATTGATACTTCCTTCACTCCCTTTTTTCTCCTTTCACATTCACCTTATCTTTTTTTTTTATAGTTGCAATATGGCTTTATTTGTCCCTTTAAGAGTTTTTTTTTTTACCATCATAACTGTACAAAATTAACCTTTATTTTCTTTACATGCATATTTTTTTCTTTTTAAAACATTACATTTCTCTTGTAAAGTTACATAACAAAAGTTTATTTCATACCAAGGAAATAGTACAAAGATTTTTTTTTAAACTACCTTCACCATATCTCACCCATCTACTGTTAAAGTGTTGGTATTTATTTATTTTTTTATTTCAGCATTTATTTTTTTATTTCAGGGGTACAAAAGTTTAGGTTACGTATATTGCCCTTGTCCCCCCATGCCCCCCAAGTCAGAGCTTCAAGTGTGTCCGTCCCCTAGACAGTGAGGATCGCACTCATTATGTATGTATACACCCATCCCCTCCACCCCGTATCTCCCTGACACCCAATTAATGTTATTCCTAAATGCACTCTTAGGTGATGATCAGTTAAACCAATTTTATGGTGAGTACATGTGGTGCTTGTTTTTCCATTCTTGGGATACTTCACTTAGTAGTATGGGTTCCAGCTCTACCCAGGAAAATATGAGATCCTATATCCCCATTATTTCTTATAGCTGAGTAGTACTCAATAGTATACATATACCACATTTTATTAATCCACTCATGTCTTACATAAAACGTAGATTGTTCTGGGTCTCATAAGAATGTAATTCTCTCATTATTCCCTCTGCCTTTTTTTTTTTTTCTTTCTATATGTCTTTTGCCGAAATTTCCAAATTCCCTTTTGGAAAAACAGCCAGAGGTTTTGTCCATGGTTTGTGTTTTTCCTCGGCATGTCTTCAACTTTGGCTTAATAAGCCCCATTGCTTCAGATTTTGACTTATTTTGGGTCAATTTCATTTATATAGATTAAGCTCTTTAAGGAGATGGGCTGTAAGGGGAAGTGCTTTGGAAGAAAGAGGGAGGTGACTTTCAGGAGGGAAAGTGAGAAATGATGAGAATCAATGATGTCAAATTGAGAGTGTTAAAAAAAGAACATGGCAAAACTGGAAATTGCTAATGGAATCTGATTCTGAAGTCTATCCTCTCATAGTAGTGCATCCAATAAATATTGATGGTTTGTGATCTTAGCACACTCCCTTAAGTATGAAAATGATGTGAAGAAGGGCCTAAATTAATACTTTGAAAAATAAAATCTGAAGCAAGCCCTAAGAGGGGTGTAAAAAAGAAGAATCTTTTTATATTCTGAAAAAAAATATGTTTTAATATTCAGAACTTCATCAGTCCTTCATTCTCCTATATTATCAGTTTTAAAAAGAAAATATATGCACACCCAAAAGTTTCCTTTGTTTTACCTTCTCATTATGAATTTTTAAAAATAAATTGCCCATTTAAATTGTCCAGAGTATTAAAAAACAAAAGGCATGATTCACTTCATGCTTTACAACCTTAATCAACTTGAAAGGGGGAAACTAGAGTGTATGTAAAAATAGGTATTATAATAAAGGCTGCCTGGAATAAAGACATTCAAGACAGTTTCAATTAGATTTTACTGTTTCAAAAGGTGTCTCATCTGTGTACGTGAAGCGAATGGCAGTCTGTGTGTTATAAAGGTAGTCTGAGGAGAGCAAAGATTATTTGAGGTAAAGTGACTGTATCTAAGCCAATGGAAGTCATGTGGATCGCTTGAGGAAGGATGTGTGATAGCATCTCTCTCTGAGAATACTTTCAGAGTTAAGCAGCTAATCTAAATACACTAAGCATCTTGCTATTGGCAAACTTCATTAATAATTAGTGTGGTGAAAACCTCTTGACTGGTGAAGAATCTGTCCAGTAAACATTGAAAAAGGGGCCATTAATCCTAAATCTGGGAGTGACTGGTCAACAGCACTTTAATATTAAGTCTCCTGCTGAAAGCATATATGCCTTGCATTTCCCATCTGCTTTCAAAAGCAAACTGTTGGCTACGAAAAGGGTTTTGCTTTTATTTTCTCTCACCAGAACATGGTATAAAAATGTAGAGAATGTTCACATGCTGCCTTTATCTCAGTGTTATATTTTGAACATTTCTGTATTCTTCTATAACATTAGCCCTTGCATGAAGAAATGTGAATGAAATTACTATAAAGGACTTACTTAATTTGACCTCTGAGAATTATTTTGTCATTTAAAAAAAGGAAATATACTTATGCTATGCATATTCAAAAATATTAGAAATATTTAACTCTAGGATTGTTTTCATTCTTTGAGTGATAAGACTACAGGTGATTTGTATTTCCTTCTTTCTTTTCAGTTTCTCATTTGCAGACTCTTATACCCAGAGGGACAAAAAGAGTAAATAGAGATTATTTTTTTTTAAAAGAAACGAAATAAGGCCGGGTGGGGTGGCTCACGCCTGTAATCCTAGCACTCTGGGAGGCCGAGGCGGCCGGATTGTTTGAGCTCAGGAGTTCGAGACCAGCCTGAGCAAGAGCAAGATCCCGTCTCTACTAAAAACAGAAAGAAATGATTTGGACAGCTAAATATATATATAGAAAAAATTAGCTGGGCATGGTGGCACATGCCTGTAGTCCCAGCTACTCGGGAGGCTGAGGCAGGAGGATTGCTTGGGCCCAGGAGTTTGAGGTTGCTGTGAGCTAGGCTGACGCCACGGCACTCTACTCAGGGCAACGGAGTGAAACTCTGTCTCAAAAAAAAAAAAAAAAAACCAAAATAAAATAGTACATTATAAAAGTTTGAATTTAAATATTTTGTGAAGTTGAAAAGTAAGCCTCCCTTACCCATTATCCTTGGCCTTTTGTGCTCAGTGTTAGAATGCAAGTGTTTAAGGAATGTATAAACTTTGTAACCATTAGTGATACTCTTGTACATTAAGCATTTCCCATATCTCTTATGCACCTGATTTTGGGCTATGCTGGAAATTTTCTTCTGTGGGCAAAGTTATGATCTGAATGTTTGTGTCTCCCAAAATTCATATGTTGAAATCTCAATACCCAGTGTATTTGGAGGTACAACCCTTGAGAGGGATTAGGGTTTGATTAGTTCATGAGGATGGGGCTCTCGTGATGATGCCCTTCTGAAAAGAGGAAGAGACAGGAGATTTCTTTCTCCGCTGTGTGAGGATACAAGGAGAAGATGGCTAGCTGCAAACCAGGAAGAGGGCCCTCAACAGAAACTTGATCTTGGACTTCCCAACCTCTGGAATTTTAAGCAGTAATTATTTGTTGCCTAATCACCTATCCTATGCTAGTTTGTTGTAGGAGGTGAACAAGACAGGCACTGTAGCCCCTGCCCATCTCTTTAATCCCCACCCATTTCCCTTTACTCCAGGAACTACCAGCCACTGAAGAGAAATTTATATGATTTGTGATTGGCTTGATCTGGAAGCCATATGTCTTATGGTATAGCAGTCACTGCATTATTAAAGAATATTACATAAAGCCTTTCATACCTAACACTAAATCAGACATCATTATCAGGGAGCAAAGGGAGCAAAGTAGTTTTATAGAAAGAATATTAGATTGTGACCCAAAAGAAATCTGTTCTACCTGTATTTTTTTTTATAGCTAGCTATATTACCCTTGGCAAATCACTGGTCCCCAGTACACTCATGTGTAAAATAGAGGATTCCATTAAATGATAAACAAATTCTCCTTCTCTTCTGGCTTTATAATTCTATGGTTTTCTCCATGTTGTTAAGAAATTCTCATTGTTATATAACAAAATCAATAGGAGAATACGTTTAAAACTATTTTTTAGTGCTTATCTGGAAGTCTATTTCCATGTGATCAAAAACAAAATAAGCATTATAAAAACTTGAAAGGTGAGTACCTAACATTCTGTTCCATAGTTGTCAGAACATGTAGTTGTGTCCACATGTGAACAACAATCTTATATACAAATTTATTTAAGAGAGAAAGTATACATTTTGGGTGATAATGAGACTGTATTTCTCTGACCTATATATAAAATTAAGACTAAATTATTTTTATCTTAACCTCCTGCCTTGGCATATTATACTTATTTGTAATTACCCTAATCTGTCCATCATTATTTTCTTCTGTATCATATTGTTATTTAATTTGTGAATTGGAGAAATAAATGCCTTAAGGAAGGTGTCTGCCCAGGGTAGTTTATTCCTTTTGATCCCAACTTGTTAGATAACTTCATAAAATACTTCTGAGAGATGGTAGCCTATAACTTGGACCTACTTTCCAAAGCTACCAATAAGCTAGAAAGATTAGATTTTTCAATACAGTCATATCATGGAAAATTTTTATGGTTTTTAAAAATGTCATTTGTTCTTTATCTCATTGTTTTTATTTTCTCCTAAGTAACTGTCTTCTTTCTAAGGGAGTGTGATGGGTAATACACAAACCAATAATAAATAACAATTTATATATCAATTATTTGTTTTTGGTTTTGTCAATGACTATTGTTGTAGTCATTTCCTTGAACAATTGATCTAACGAGTAAGTAAATAAAAAGCAATGATTTGGAAAATAATCTATGTAGTAGGTGGCTATTTGTATCATTCTAGTTGATACTATAACAAAGATCTGCATAAAGTATCCCTCAGTCTGCAAAGAATCAAAGCTGTAACTGATGACATATATCCCTGCATTTTAACCAATGCCTTCCAAGTGGCCTGAAACGTACAAGATGATCAATAAATGTTTTTTGAATGAAGGAAGAAATTATAATATCTTTAAAACACTTTTATAATGACAAAATGATGAATTTTTATTAAATATTCATTACCACTAAGACTGGTCAAATGTTTTCTCTTACATGTCTGAAGTATGATTTCCGGTGATGTTTTAGAGAAAAGAGATCAAAAAGTAAAATGGCTCAATTTTTGGCAGTTCCTATCTTGATTGTTTAATTACTTTTCCCCTTATGATATATTTTTTATTGAATTTACTTAGGGCAACATAATTAAACTTAGAGAATTGTTTTATTCCCTTTTTCCCAAGTTTGGATTTTGAGACTTTACATTCTCTTCATGAAGAGGCTGACAAGATAGCTTGGATCTGGTGGGATAGTTTGGGGCAACTTCATTGTAGGCAGCTCATAATGGCTGGACCTGGAGTACCTTGATTTTAAGAGGAAGGAATAGTTACATAGCTAGATAATTAAATAGAGAGATGGATGGATGGAAGGAAGGAAGGAAGGAAGGAAGGGAAAAGAAAAAAAAGAAAAGAAAACAAAAGAAAAGAAAAAAGAAAGGAAAGGAAAGGAAAAGAAGGTAGGTGAAGGAGGGAGGGAGGAAGAGAGGGAAAACAAGCAGGTAAGTGAAGTATACCACCTTATATTTGCAAAGAAACAAATTATGTGTATTTTCTGAGCATAACATTTTTGTTGTGTTATACTGTAGTGACAGAAGCAAAGCCATTTTATGGAGATAATTTGAAGAAAAAGGCAAAATACTTTTGAAATATTTTTCTTTGTTAGTTAATAAGTTACAACTTTCCTTAAACTAGGAAAGAAAAGTATTGAAACAAGAAAAAATTGATGAATTATTTACCTTGAACAATTATAAAATGATAAACTATAAAATGAAATTTTAAAAATTTTAACAATTATGTGAATAAACGAAAGCACTTTTTGAATCAGCCTCTGAGGTATAAATTAGAGTGTTCAGACCACTGTCACTGGCAGGGGTGGGGAACTTGCTGCCTTAAGGCCATATGCAGCCCTCTAAATCCCCAAATGTGCCCCTCAACCAATTCCAAACTTCATAGAACAAATCACTTTATTAAAAGGATTTGTTCTGTAAAATTTGGATTCAGTTAAAAGGCCGCACTCAAGGATCCAGAAGGCTACATGTGGTCCAAGGCTTGTAGGTCCAAGGCTGTAAGCTTAGAAGAATGAAAAGTTACAAATTAGAAGGAAAAATATCAAATTTATTAATATTTATAACAGATATCATGCTATTTTTGCTGATTAATTTTATGTGTCCACCTAAACTGGATCACAGTGAGCCCCATATTTGGTTAAACGTTATCTCTGGATATGTCTGTGAGGCTGTTTCTGGATGAGATTAATGTTACAATCTATGGACTGAGTAAAGCAGATTGCCCTTCCCAATGTGGGTGGGCCTGGTCCAATCTGTTGATGGCATGAATAGAACAAGCAGACAGCAGGAGAATTCGCTCTCTCTGCCTAATAGCTTGAGCTGGAACATCAGTCTCCTGCCCTTGGACTAGGACTTACACCATCCACTCTCAGGTTCTCAGGTGTTCAGGACTTCAGATGAGCTAATTTTTCATAATCTCTCTCTTTCTCTTTATATATGTACACACATGTGCATATATATGTTTAGATATAGAAATAGATAATCTCCTACTGGTTCTGTTTCTCTAGAGAATGCTGACTAATACAGATATTTTGGTACCAAAAGTGGTTATAGAAGAAAATTTTAAAAATGAGTTTTCTGAATTGGTTTTGGGATTTCTGCAATTTGTTCTCCAATAGGCTTAAATTAAAAGATGCTGATGACTCTATTTCTAGTAGTGAGGAAAGCACTGATAGTCCATGGCACAAAATGGTACTAGAGATACACAAAATAGCTGCTTTGGATATTCCTAATCACCCACTTAGAAGAACCAAAGAACCCAGTAACTTTATATACAATACTTTTGAATATTTTTGGAAAATAAAAAATATGAGGTTGGCCAGTTGCTTCTAATGTCACTGGACATTAGAAGAATGAACTCATGGATTTGAACTCCCTTAAAACTTAAGTTTTCCAACCATATGTCCTAAGTTCAAATTTTTATTTGAAAATGTGTTAAAATTAAAACAATTTGCATATCATGTGAAGGTCAAAGAAAATTTACACTTTACCAGGGAGTCAATACACCACCCAGTGGCCTTATACCCCAATGCAATATTAAAGTTCTTAGGAGTTATAGAGAAAATTAAACCCATGAAGTGGTAGCTTTGTCATAGGTACTATTACACTGAACCACAATAAAACTAGGCTGGATTTGAGTCTTGACTGATAAATTTAATTACCAACTTATGTCTGTGTTTTACCTCAACAAATATTTCTAGACACACTATTATAAGAAAAATAACTTTAGTAGACATTGTGAGGGCTAAAATGAGTATAATTTCTACAGAGAAGGCATATATCTAAGTGATTACTTGAGATGCAAATATGGCAATGAAAGTAGGCTATAGCAAGTTTCATGCAATTAGTACATGCTAATCTTAGGAATTTCAGAGTTTGATGATGATGTAGGATTCGGCTTTGAATTGAGGGTAATATTTGTGTAGGTATACATTAGAACATGGTGTGTACTTCAAGTGGGAACTTGTGAGTAAAGCAAGGAGGAAAAACTATGAAAAGTTTACTGGGAACACTGCTTGAGTTTAGCTACAATATAGATTTAGTTTGGGAACTTAATGGAGATGATAAAAATATACACTGGGACCAATTAGTGGAAGACTTTTAATTCCAACCAAAGGTTTTTCCTTTTCTTTTTTTCTTTTCTTCCCCCGCCCCCTCCCCCCTCCACCTGCTCACCCCTCCATCTCCCATGGTGAGACAAAGTCTCACTCAGTTGCCAGGGCTGTAGTGCAGTGATGTCATCATAGTTTACTGCACTCTCCAACTCCTGGGCTCAGGAGATCCTCCTACCTCAGCCTCTCAAGTAGCTGGGGCTACAGGTGTGTGCCACAACACCTGGCTATTTTTATTTTTTTAATTTTTACTTTTTGTAGAGATGGGGTCTCACAATTGCCCAGGCTGGTCTGGAACTCCTGGACTCTAGCGATTCTCCTGCCTCAGCCTCTCAATGTGTTAAGATTATGGGCATGAGCCATCATGCCCGGCCAACCTAAGGTTTTTTCAAATTAATTCCATTAACAATGGAAGGACATTCAGTAGTTTTCAAATAGAAAAATATCATTGTGGTATTCTATGAAGGTCTGGGAAGATAGAGAAGAAAGTTGTTAGTTTTTACTGAGTGTTATTGACACAGCTGCTCCTTTGGAAATAGATTAGAAATCTCCGTTTCTAATGCAAAGCTTACTCATCATCAAAAAGAGTTTTAGGTAACTTTTGCAAACAGAAACTTTTCCTTGAGGTTGACGTAGACTGTGTTATTCTTACTGACTTCTGTGATAGAGCTGATAGATCCCAAAATGCTTCCTTAAAAATCAGACTGGATGATCACTGCCAAGCCCGTAGTGATCCAGATAGAAGTTGGCATAAAATCCTCTAGGGATTGTCTGGGCACCAGCACTGCCACCTGACCACTAGTGGGCAGACACAGCCCTTGGTTCTAAGGAAAACTTTATATCGCAGAGGGGACTCAGGGTCAATGATTTCAGGGGCCGTCCCTTTCATTGCTTAATCCAACCTGGCTGACTTAACGATATAAACTGTAGATTTACTGCTCCTTCTTCCTGAGCACTGAGCCACCACCTTCACTCTCAAGGTAATTCCACCTGGTAATTAACTGTGAAATATTGAGTGGCCAGAGCCTGACCCGAGTGTTTGTACCAAGCAAAAGTTTCACTTGCGGTTTTTTTTTTTTTTTTTTCTTTTTCTCTCTTTCACTGCCAGTTTGTGTGTATGTGTGTTTTAAAGTATTAACTCTCATGGAAGCACATGCCTATTTAAAATTCCCAGACGATGAGTCAGACCCGTACAGTGAGGTTCCTGGAGAGTCACATGATGTGATTTGATGAAACTTTATCCTATGAAGGGTTGGATAAAAAAATCAGAAGAGCTCTTTCAGATTTACACACACACACACACACACACACACACACCTGCATACTCTTGTGTATATCTACTTGTATAAAATGTCATATAATTTTGCCTATATGTACACAAAAGAGAAACAGGCAGACAAGTGCATGTAGGAAAAAAATCCCTTTGCTTTTGTTCCTTTCTTTTTTCCCTCTGTAGATATTTAAAAATCTGGTGTGCCAACAGCTCATGCTTCTTTGAAGCAAGAAGAAAGAAGAAGCCCTGTAGCTACATGTGCTGCACATGAATTTTAGTTAGGTATTTACCCCCTGGAATCAAAATAGTGAGACTAGAAATCTGGATTCCCAAGTGATAAAGAGCTAGTATTGCTGAGACTTCAGGATATATAATTCGTTTCACTTGCTGTTCTGATGGTATGCTTTGGGCTTACCTAGGACTCTAAAAAAATCTGTATTATAATTCTTACTTTTCTTCAAATCAGTTTGATGCTTCCTGGTGTAAATAACATACTTGGTTAATTTGAACAATGAAGTAGGCTACCTTCCTTGAGTAAATCTAAATCATAGTAATTTTTGAACCTCTTCAAATTAATTTTTCTCTATATTTTCTCTAAGTGTAAACTGACTCTAGGAGTGATATTTGGAGTATAAAAGCCTCATTTCCTAGTGAACCCTACCTATGGGCAGGACTGAGTCACTTCTTATGAAAAATGAATTACAGAATAATAAGTATTCTAGAAATATCCTGCCTCAAGATGGTATGGATGCAGAGCAAGAAGGCAGACAGATACTTGGAAGGAAAAGTTCTCTTCAAAAGGTCGAGAGTATCCACAGCATTTTAGGAGCATTGTGGTGTTTTAAAACATCATAGAGGAAGTAAAGCCAACTAAATTGGCTACATTGATTCATTCACTTAATATTTACTGAGAGCCTTCTATGTGTAAGACATGCTAGATGCTAGAGAGTCAAGGAACAGTATATTACAGTATTACCCACGAGTACTTCCAGTCTGATGGATGAAACTCGCCTAAGCAAATAGTCACAAGTCAGGAATGTAGAAAGTACTATGAAAACACAGGTGCAGAAATGGCTAACTTTGTCTAACAGAGTTTGATAAAACTTCACAGAGGAGGTGATACTTGATCCAGATCTTTACAGATAAGTAGGAAATGATTTGTTGAAAAATTAGTAAAGCGGAGGAAAAATATTATAAATGTTGGGGAAGAAGTGTTGAAAGAGAAAGACCTATTAAAGGCATATTTAATAGTAGCCAGAACTGGCCCATACTATGGAGCTTTGAATGTGCAATTCATTTGCACTTTTATTCTAGGCCAATCCAGAAGCTAAACATGTTCCAGAAGAGGGTTTATAACCAGGAAGAATAAAGCCACTAGTAATCTACGCTCTCTCTCAGTCTTTCTTTCTTTCTCTCTCTCTTTCTTTTCTTTCTTTTCTTTCCTTTCCTCCTTCTCTCTCTCTCTCTGTCTTTCTTTCTTCTTTTCCTGCTCAAGTTATCTCATCTTTAGACATGAATAATTCCCCTCTGAAGACTGGCATCCCTTTTCACGTAGACACTACTGTTTACATGCCATCGTTTCTAGTAAAAGTCCAGACTTACTGGGATTGCTATATCTAAATCCCAAAACCCCTGGAGGGAGAATCTTTTTTGCACAACTGATCTAATGCACTGTGTTCAGAAGTGGAGATTCACTCTACAGGTACAAGTCCCAGAAATAAATCGCCATTGAATGAGGAGGACATTCTCAGAGTAGGCAGGCCATGGGTTAAGCACCATCCCAAAAGTTGTCTACTACACTCATTGATTCTATTTCGAATGCACCTAAACGGAATGTGGAGTGCAGCGTGACACTGTTACCTTTTGCACAATGCAAACCTAAATTTTCTGAGACTGTTTTCTGAGACTTTTATTTCTCTCTATAACTATTTATTGAGTGTTTGAAAAGAAGAAGAAGAAGAAAAAGGATGTTGATATGTCCAAAAGGTGTATTTCTCCATGATAGGAGAATGGTGGGCTGGGGCATGGAACTTGAGTCAATGTGAATATTTGTGACTTTTTTCTTCCTTCTCCTGCCATGGTCACTACCCCCAATTAAGTAAGGCAGGCTAATTATGGTAGGAATTCAGTGTGATGCAAAAGTTATATGAGATTGAAAATCATTCCTTTGGAAGTCCATTCCTTCCTGTGGTCTGCACATAAGAGCTCAGTTTAAATGAGATTCTGAGACTCATATGTAAGTGCAGACTCTAAGTACCTGCAATTTCTCTCAACATATTTCTGTCAAGGAAAGATGATGTAGCTGGTGGCATAAGGAAGTACCTGAGCTTTGTTTTATTTCTTTGTTATTCTTAAACTATTCAAATTCCTTATTATCAAAGCTGGCTAGCGGGTTATAGGAAAATGGCCTTTTAGTAACTTGAGTTACTTTGTAGAAATTATTAAGAAATAACTTTGTTCCAACATTTCCATAGATCTGTTAGCATCCAGACTTAAAAAATAATGATTCAGAATTACATCAAAATCAGTTCAAACTTGTATTTATGTAGATAACTCTGACTGCTCTAATAAATTCTCAAACATCAGTGGCTTATTGCTTGTTCCAAAATGGGTATTTCTGATTGGCAGACAGCTCTTCTCTGTGATTATGGAACTGATACAATTCCATCTTGTGGTTCTACCATGTTCCACAGATGGCTTCCAAGGTCACAGTGGAAGAGGAAAGATAATACAGAGAATTGTAAGTAGGAAGTTTTTGTGGGCCACATCTAGAAATGGCACAAATCACTTCAACCCATAAATATTAAACTGGCAAAAGTCATTCACATGGCTGAGTATAATTGCTAGTGTGGTTACATTGTGCCCAAAAGAAGAGGAAATAAAGTGGTGAAAATCCAGTTAGTCTCTTCCAAGAAGCTCTGGGTAAAGTCTCTCACAGTGCTTACCTTACAATGAGTGACAATTTAAGAAAAAGTGTAAGTTCATTTAATATAAACTGAATTGACAATCACCAAGCAAAATTCAAATCCAGTGTGTAAATAAATTACTATGACAAAGTGTTCCTTATGCTATTTTGTTGTTTGTAATACAAATAAGCATTAAGTAGTCTAAAACACACACACACACACACACACACACACACACTTCGACATTTAATTGAGAGCTGGGTTCCAAACTCTTGGATTGTGCACAGATATCCAAAAAGAGAAATAGAAATGGTCTAGGTAGGAAGAAATATGCAATAGTTTTCCTCACAAAGTCTTTGTTTTAAGTAAAACTATTCTCTTTACTATTTCTTGTTGTATGAATAGAATACTACTAGAAATTGACACTAAAATGCTTCACAATTCTCAAACAAAGTGATAAAATATCTGTGCTTATCATTGTAGTTATCACTGTACAGATTACATTATTCTCAAATTTGTAATAGATATTTTCTTATATGTTTTATATAATTTTGAAAAATTAATATTTTTTCTAATAATGTTCCAAATTGTTCTGGATAATAAATGCATATTTCTTTAGATTTTTCAGCTTCTAGTGTTTCTACTTGTTTCTTCTATTTATTGAAAATTATGGCAAATAATTTTGTAGGTTGGGAAAAGAAAGAGTGCAAAAGGTTGTATTTTTTTGTAATCAAGTCTAGTCCCCTGGATTTATAACTGTAACTCTCATTACAGTCTCTAGAGGAAGTGTTTATGGTTTGAATGCTAGAAAAAGTTATCAGATGAAATCAGGGAACACCCAAGGAATAGCACAATACCACAGAGTTAATATGATTGATGATATCATAGGCCATTTTTAGCAGATGTCAAAAAAAGAAAAATCAAGCTGCCATTCCATATACTGAGCCCTTGTTCACTTAACAGAAGATCTTTATAAGTAAATCACAATTAATGGTAAGCATTCAGTGGGTTAGGAGATGGACATTTGTATTACTTTTGGACTTTAAGAAGAAAAAGACATATGATAAAAATCATAATTTCTAGGAAAGATACTTATATATACCTTTATTCCCATGTGCTATATTTGACCACAATGTTTAATTTGGCATTGGTGAATGGACTCTAGTTAGGAAAAGTTTCCTTTTAGAAATACAACCACATTTGTGGAACTCAAAAAAATCTCATATGCATCCAGTCTTAAAACTAGCTCTTCAATAACTGCCAAGTGAAATCCCACTTCCAACTGTGTGCTCACTGGAAGGAAGAGTTTAGGTGGTACTTTTTAATGATGTATGCATGTAAAAGTAATTTGGAGACAGTAAAGGAAAACAGTTATATCTTAATTTAGTTAAAGAAGATCAGTAGTTTCTTTGCTGAATCTAAGCTTTTATTGAACCAGATTATTATTAATATTTTTCCCTAAGAGTGTTGTAGTATGTGCTGGCCATTTACAAGAAATGATAAAGCAGTTGGCTAACTTGTAAAATTATCTGCAAGACTAATGTTCATTAGCACTCATGACATTCCTCCCCTGAGTAGGACCTTATACTACTACTTTTGGAGATATGGGTTAGGATAGGATACACCATGATTCCTACTCTAAAGTGGTTCTGGAAGAGTAAGAAGTCACACATAAGGGAAAGGGCACTGGTTCCTCCTTAACCAAGCATCTGAGGAATTTCCTACATCTGAAGTATCATATCCTCCCAAGTCTGATGCTTACTAATGAATTGTCAGTCCTGTGCAGATGTTTGACAGCATGAATGTATGCCTCACACTTTTAAAATAAAAACTCAGAAACACTGAGTTTTAATACTATTGAACACACATAATCACACACATACACACTGATATACACATGTGCATATACCCAGAAAGAACTTTATTTGGGTTTTCTTTGAAATATCAGTAGAAAACACAGTAGTACTCTGTGCTAGGTACTATTAATTTAGATAAACAAAGGGGAACAAAGGCACTTTAGGCACTTTGTCTTATTTTAAATTAAAAATGGCATGACAGAATTAATTCTGAAAAATTCCTTGAGAGTTGTCAAAAAATGCTAACTCAAGTGTGTTTATATTTTTAACTTTGTAATTTTGAGTCTTTAGCAGGAGTGGGCAAAATTTTTGTACGAAGGACCAGTAAATGCTTTAGACTTTGCATGTCATAGTCTCTGTTGCAACTACTTAACTCTGCCATTATAGTGAGAAAACAGCTCTGGGCTATACATAGATAAACAAATATGGTTGTGGTCCAATAAAACCACATTTACTAAACCAAGTAGGGGTCAGATTTGGTCCATGAGCCATAGTTTGTCAACCGTTGGTCTTTAGGAACCTCATATCATGTATTAACTGTAATTCCTTTTCTCACAGAGATTCTTAGAAATTATTCTAAAATAAATTATAATTTTAGCTTTTAATTTGAAATATGGACATAAAATATTGTTTTCCTTCATTTGTTGTGAAAAATATGACCCACCTTCAAGATTGAGCAGACCAGGAGCTCATAATCTTCTCCTGAGCCTTCCTGTGGACAGTGAGGACCTGTAGGAATTGGGAAATGAGCTCATCTGTCAACTTACAGCTAAAGAATTTAAAGCCAGAATATGGAGCTTTGGTTCCCCAAGATGCTCTGTTTAAAAAGACACTGTTGAGAGGCTTACTGTTCTGTACTACTGGGGACAGTCTTGAAAATAATGACCTACTTTCCCTCAGCAAAGCCAACTCTCAAAGAAGATGATGTCTACAAATGAGGTCTCATAAAAGAATATAATTAAACACTGATGCTTCTCAGAGTGAAAGAGCTTTGAGATAATGACTACAGTGGCACACACTGTACCAAAGAGAACAAGATGTCACAATTATATATTTGCAGGTTGATTTAATCTGACGGGATTCTTAGCAACAGTGAACTTGGTCTTTCTGTGCATAACAACACAGCCTATGTGTTCTACAAACGAAGCTCTGTTTACCATTTATAAACCTATGCATGTCAATTAGCAAACTTCTTAATCTAGCTGGACGTTCTTATCAGTGGAGGTCCAGTATGTCTTGATTTTCTTTAGCACAGTGTTTATAAATCATCCTTTTTATTTAAATAAAGTGTTTTCAGAATTCTCTGTACAAATAGGGCTTTATTGTTATTTGAATATCATTTTTGAATGATATTCACTCATTGCAAAGTTCTAATTATCTCAGCTTCTCAAGTATCCCTAACAGATAAATTAGCAGCTAGTAGGTTTAGATTGTCCCTCAAAGTTAATCCAGAAGAGAGAAGATTGGATGCCATCAGGACTTGGCAAACTATGGCTCTTGGGCTAAATCCATCCCATCTATTTTTGTATGACCCATAAGCTGAGAATGGCTTTTCCATTTTTAAAATGGTTGAAAAACAATCAAAGGAAATAATATTTTTTGACTCATACAATGTATATGAAATTCAAATTTCAGTGTCCAAAAATAAAGTTATATTGGAACATAGATACACTCAATTTTTTTTTTAATGATCTATTGCTGCTTTTTTGCTATAATAGCATAGCTGAGTAGTTGTAACAGAGACTGTATGGCCAGTAAAGCCTAAAATATTTACTCTCTGGCTCTTTATAGAAAACAGTTGCCAATCTCTGGATGACATGATCCTTCAAATTCCCTTTCCAACTTTTGATTTTAATGTGATTTTTATTTTAATGTAATTTTCCCTTTCTAATCCCCACTTTTGGCTTGACTTTAAGGTTTGAGAGGTATTTCAGGATAGTGGTGGGAGCCCAGTCCTACAGGCCTAATTTTGTGTATGACAATGCACCTCCATATATTTTCATCTTCATCTTATGAAATAGAGAAGTCAGCCTAGATACCATTAATCAAAGTGCCCAACAGTTACACAGTGCTTTAAAATTTATAAACCTCTGCCACATGCATTGTCTCACTTAATCATATGCATTGGCACTGAGACAGAATATGAGGTTTAGATATGTTAACTGACTTTCTAAAAATCATGCAACTAATAAATAGTGGAGAGCAGATTCTAAATCTGCCTGTGGGTCTTATGTTATTTCTACATTATTACTCTGTCTCAGAAAGGTAGAGATATAAACAAAAATTCTGTGATCTGACAATTGTTTTTGTCTTGAAATCATGGACAAAGCTCATGTGAGATGCACCTGGGGAGAATTTCTTCTTCCCCCATCATCATCACCCCAGCATAAAACTAGTAAGAACTACAGGCTGGGCTTCTTTTCCTTACATAGAGTAGGACAGAACAATGGTGCTGTGTACTTTCATAGCCACAGTAATTCATGCATCAAAGAAGAAGAATTAAAGAAGCAACACTCAAAACTATAAAGATTTAGGATGTAAAATAGCCAGCCTCCCTGATTCCATCCTTGCTTGACCCTTTAGGACCACTGCTCAGTAGCAGTCAAAGTAAGTGTTTGAAAGCCCAAATTGTATCATTAGAATAAACCCAAATTCCTACAAGGCTGCACTTTGTCTTGCCCTCTCACCCCACCCTCTCCTCTCCAACTCACCTGCCATTTCCCTTCTCATTCAATCCACTGTGGCCACAATGGTCCTTTGCATTCTTTGACTATGACAGCTCATGTCTAGACTTGCTCTTCCATGGACCTGGAGCATCGTCACCTGAGATCTTCTCAGAATGGACTTCTTCCCTCCATCAGAGCTCTGCTCAGATGGCAACTTGTCTTCAAAGATGCTTTCCTTGGCCACCTTCACCCTTCTCTCACTATCCTGGTACTCTGACTTATTTCTCTTCAGTATTATCCATCTCTAAAGTTATATTACTTGTTTTTAGTATGGTTCTTTAATATCTAATTTCCTCCAGTAACGTGTAAGTTCCTTTGGCACAAAGACCTTTCCTACCTTTTCCACCGATATCTAGAGTACAGTGTGGCACGTGGTACACACTCAAATGCGTTTATGCTGAATGGAGGAATGAGAGAATATATGTGGCCTTCAGAACAAAAATTTCCCCTTTTTCTGAGATAGCCTAGTTGGTAATAAGGCAAAGATCATTCCAGCCAAGCAACATAGTATGACAGATCTATCAATAGCTATTACCCTGGAAATAGAGGAAATAATTTAAGAAGTGTAACCATGAGTTCAATCTGGAAAGAAAATAATTTCTAAATTCTATAGGAATACAGATTGTTTATGGGCACTACATACATTGTCGCCTGTAAACATATGTTTCTGTGACATCTATTTGAAGCCTCAGCATTTCAGCATTGTGGCCTCTCATGATGTCAAGGCACGTGGGGGTTATAAGGTGTTTTAAGCTTCTAAACTATCACTCCCTGAAGACAGAGCAAGGAACAATCCAAGCAGCAAGCTGAGAAGCCCCATTTAACCAGCTTCTACTGTGGTTCAACCCCCTTCAAGGTAAACACATTTCGAACTGACCCAAAATACAACTAATAGCCAGTTTTGCATATATTAACTCTTCAAAGTCATCAGTGGCAAGTGGGAGTATTTCAAACTGTTTTTCTTCTGTCTGTAAAGAACAAAAGTTGTATTTCGACATGCTTTAAATGCCAACATTGTTAAATAAATCGAAGACCCTGAAGCTGGCTCTTAGTAGAGCCCAATCTGAATTGAGCAAACTCATTTATAAAAATAACTTTTATTTTAAGAAAATATAACTTTATCAAATTCTTCAACCGTCAAGAGGACTGGTTTTTAGTAACACATGGCTTGGTTGTGAGGTGTACGTGAAGATGGAGCTGAATTATGCTGGAGACATGGTGACTTAATGAACTATGGAAAGCGCATTTGCTTCAAGAGGACACTGTGTGCTCAGCATACTTCACCAGGAAACTTAGAACAGATACATTTGAAAATAACCCAAATGTACTACCACAGTGGGATCAGGTTAGCGAGGAGAGGACTATATTTGAAACAATCAATTTTGAGTTGGTTCCTAAGAAAAGCTTCATTTTGCATGATTTTATGAATTTTTCTGTTGGGATCAATCTAAGGCATAACTGTGAATTTTGTCTTGGACATTTTTCCAATACTTCCTTCCTACGCCTCTGAGTTTCCTTTTGGTAACCCTTATTCTCACCCCATCCAAGCCCCAGATATATTTCTTCTTTACCCACTAATCTTTGGCAATGTCTTGTTTGTCCCTCTGTTGTCCATATTATTCTTCATCTGCCAAAATTTCCCATCCCATAGTATGTGGAATTTGGGTATTTTTTTTAATCGTACACTGTAATCAGGCACTTATTTTTTTCCACAATAGTGTATTAAGTGCATGTGCATAAGAATGTTCTGGGTATCATGTATAGAAGAGAGAATAATCAGATACATGAGCTTGTCTCACGTTGCTTACAATTCTTGCTAGTTGTCCTGGAAAAGATAATACAGTTCCCGTCAATGAGTGAATGGCTTATAACAAACAGCAGAATATGTACTTTTTAAAAAATACATCAAGACATGGAGTTTTAAAAGAAAGAAATGGTTCTTTAGTAGAAGAATTGAGCTTCTTTTACACGTAAGTAGATAAGGTATTCTGGGGGAAGAGATTATTTTCACGCTTGTAGAAAGTACTGTATGCAGGGACCTGACTGTACCACTAAATCACTAAATTAAAGTTACCATAACTGGAGGTGGTAACTGGATAATGGCCTTCCCCCGACAACTGAATGCATGGGCCAAGGTATTTATGCACAAAGTAGAAGGTCTTTTTAAGTAGCAGGAATCCAATTTCATCGTCATTATTACCATTGTGCCAAATGACTTGTAAAATAAAATAAATGAGATCTACAGCACCTAGCAAGCTAAGACAACCCCCAATTCATCATTCGCCTGCAAAACTGCACTCCAATGGTCTCAAAATGAGGGTGAGAGAGAGGATTAGTTCTGACCTTCCACTGATCAGAACAAAGTGTTATTCTTGATCTCACTTCACTGGTTTCTGACTAGCATAGCATTTTTTTGTATTGTCTTATTTTTCTCTCTTCATAAATCAAACTAAGTATCCAAAGAGCCATAGGACCCGCTGTCTTGCTGGAGTTTTACACGGAAAAACTCCTTTTGTGGCTCTCAAAGTGATTTGTACCTGAACAAATAGGCAAATATTAGGTTCTAGGTGGAAACCACTAATTCCATACCATCTCCAGAGAAACTTACAACAATGGGTCGTGGGCAGGGTTTGAGAAATTTGTCACTCAATCCTCACTACATACCTTCGCATTCCATATTTACTTTCTGTGACTGCCATGCTATGTCAGAATAGTAGCAAGTGACAGTAAGTGAGGAGAGAAATGTACAGGACTGTTTTTTTTTTTTTTTTTTTAAGAAAACATACACAAAATATTGAGAAACTCCAGGGATAAGTCCTGACTTAGGTTCTGTGAAAGCAGTTTTAAGTTGCTTAAACAGCCTTTTCACCCTTATCTCATTGTGTGAACTTGAGAAAAGCACTTAGTCTGTGCGTACGATCCAAAACACATATAATATTATTTTCATAAGAATAGCACCATATGCTGCAATGATTATTTAAAGTCATTCGAATATGTAAATCAAATAAATAAAACTTAGAAGTCACAGTACGAAGGTTTTTTTATTATCCCCTTTGGCATAAAGCTACAGCAGACCTGATTTAGAGAGATTTCCTCATCCTTACAAAATAGCCATGTGACTGATAACGCAGGGCAAACACATTTTTCCCTACAGCCTCAGAATTTGGGCTGAATTATGCCTCCATTCAGTGTGATATAGTTGGAAGGACTTTGAGAGGAATCTGACCATGAATTCTAGCCCACAGTTTACTACTGGATGACTTGGGCAAGTTACCTAAAATTACTGAGCCTCAGATTTCCCATCTACAATAGTAATAATATTTAGATATTTGGTGGTTTTATTCTCATCTGGGGGCTGTTTATTATATGCCAGGCAATTTGCTAAGAACATTGTGTCAACTAATATTCATAGTAACACCAAGTGTTACCCACCTTTATGTTTTAGGAAACTGTCATTCAGAAGAAGTAATCAGCTTGCCTAGTTTAATAGCCAATCAGTAGCAAAGTCAAAATTCACATCTAGGTGTGACTCCAAAGCCTGTGCCCTCCCTATTGCTGTAAAAGAATGCGGGAGATGGCTACACGCAGGCCCTGCTTGGTAAAGAGTCATGAGACCCAAACCAAGGTCTCTGATAAAACAGGAGGCAGAGGAGAAGCCGGCCAGAACCAATTAGAACCAACATGGCCACAAAAAAGACCTCAGGTTATACCCGCTGCTCATTGTATTCCAGTTGTAATGCGTTAGCATACTAAAACAAACTCCCACCAGCGCCATGACAGTTTACAAATGCCATGGCAACTTCCAGAAGTTACCCTATATGGGTTGAAAAGGGCAGAAATCCTTGGTGTCGGGAACTCCCACTCCTTTCCCAGAAATCTTATGAATAATCCTCTCTCTGCTTGACATAAAATTAAACAGAAGGTATAAAATAAGACCCCGGAAACTCACAAAGTGCTATTCCCTCTTGCTCTGAGAGCTAGCTGCCGCTCTGCCTATCGAGGAAGCCTTCCTTCTCTTTCTCTGTTACTTCAATAAACTTGCTTTTGCTTTCATCTGTCAGCTCGCCTTTGAATTCTTTCCTGCCTGACGCCAAGAATCCACTTGGCCTTCAGGCAGGACCCTGGGTTTGGGGTAGATTTTCCTGTATCACCTGGATGGCCCCAGCAATGGGGTGATGTTTCTTCCACTGGCCTGCTCCCGTTCTTGCCCGGAGCAACAGCCGTATAAAGCCATGCTGAGCCTTCCTTCCAGAGTAACTTTATTCCCTCCCGCACCCTTATAGGCGCCACGATTCTTTTACAAAATACAAAACCTAGATCCTGATTTCTTTTGGGGGGAGGCCTGGGTTTCTTGGCTTAGGCTAAGGCTAGATTGTGTCTTAATCTCTTATGAGTTCTGGATCACTGCTCCTGGGCCTTTAACTCTCTACTCTGCTGAACTCCAGAATTTTTGTCTATCTAAATCCCATGGGACTGGGAGCACTCTGTCTCCATTTGACTAAGTTGAGTACCTTCCACTGTAAAGCTTGTTCATGCCAGAGTTTATTTTACCTCCCCATACCTTCCTGCTTTAATTGAGTTTTTCTATTTTGACCCTGGTTGGAACTGTAACAACTGCCTGCTTTCCCCTGCCTTCCTAACGTACATACGTATGTGTGTATATGTGTGTGTGTGTATATAATCATCCCACTTGTTTAGAGAACTCTTATTCCATTCTCCTCACCACCACAGCTTCCAAAAACCTGACAGACATACCAGCCTGCTATGCCTTGTTAATGCCCAATCCCAGAGCATATGGTGCCCTACAAAATACCCTTAGGCTCACAAATGGATTATTTTCTTTTCAGTCAAGTCCTGGTGGTTGCAAACACAATGCAGATGTAACATCCCTTATGGAGGCCTGTAGAAAGGTAAAAAAAATGAAATAAAACAAACAAAAAATAAACATTTTTTTTTTCCTTTTTTAAATCATGAACATCTTGAATCCATACAAAGATCTTTTTTTTTTTTTTTTCTTTGACTTACTGGTTAGATTGTATTTAAAAGACATTCTGCTGCAAAAAAAATTGCTATCATCAAAAAGAAGCAGAAAAGCAGAAAAAAATAGTCTTTCACTCTTGTGAAGGTCAAATTGTTCCTTGAAACCATATACCTAAGTGTTTTTCAAAATCATGGATTTCAGGGTTAGTTCAGTTTTTTTTCTCAGTACCAAATATTTCACTTAAAATGTGAAGACAGATCAATAATCCAATGTTTTTTTTTTAATTTTATATAAGAACTCAAGTATAAAGTATTACATTTTTTCACAAAAAGCAGAGAGAAGGATTTATATGTTTTACAGGTCCCCATAATATGTATACACTTTTAAAAATCAGCTGATTAAAAAATCCGTTGAGCATTATTTATGCTCAGCCTCTTTCATGCAAGATCTCTTCCTGCCTGAACTTGCAGGGGTGACAGGTGGCAGCCTGCAGCCTCAGACTGTGGAACAGTACACAGGGGCCACCTACCTCACAGAGGTCTCAGATGGGAGGGTGGGTGGCCTCTATGCTTATAATCACAGTTTGGGACATACAGAAATATCCATTTGGTAGTATTTTTCATAATAAATAATCTGAAACCAGTTATTAATCCAAAGGAGTATAAATCAAGGAAAGACTCCTCATAATCACAGCCAAAGGGAGGCAAAATAAGGAAGTTTGAGGCAGACTGAAGGAAAACATGCCTAGAATTCCATGAGCAAGAACTCAGGCATGTGTGGCTAGTTTGGGTGCAGTTCTGGCAGGCACTGGGATTTTTATGTTGGAGCTAATTAAAGAGGCCTATAGGAAACAAACACATGCCCCAGTGCTAAGCACTGTTGGAAAGAAATAAATGCAATATAGTCCTACCTTGAAGGACAGAAAGAGCAAAACCCCTTACTTGTATAGCAAATGCTTACTTGATCAGGGTATATTTTTTGTCCCCTGTTGAGCCAGAACATGGCCTTCGGATCCCTCCCAACATGGCACCTCTGGTATTGACCACCAGTCATGGGAGGTGACATGTCAGGGGCAAGTGACTTAGCACCTCTACTTAAGAAGCTTATACCTTTATAGAAGAGCAGTACAGTACCAGTAAATCACTACAACCCATCGCAGCATGTGGTAAATTGTTTGAAAGTAGTGTAAAAATAAAACATGTTTAGAGAACAATGATTTCTGACCAGGGTGACAGCAGAGGGAGTCATGGATGGAGTGGCCTCTGAGCAAGTAAGCATCCTCATAGCCTAAGAATAAAGAAGAGATGAAAGGAGGTAGAGCTGTTTTGCATTATGAATAGGACATTGTATTATTCGGGCTTGGATTTTAGAAGGCTGCTAGATGTGCCATCGTGTTTTAAATCAAGAGGGGAAAAAATATTCCAATACATGACGAAGACAATTAAAACCTTCGTGTGTCCATAAGAGTGATATATAGTCTGCAAATATGGCACTGAAGGATGAGCTCCAGAATTCGCTAATTCTCTATTTCTAAACGTGGGCACTATTATTTATAAGAACACTAATTCTTTTTTATGGTGGTTACATAATCAAGTGTTTCTGTGATTTAAAAAAAACAATTAAATTATTGGTCTCATAAAAACAAAATAAATTACATTAGTCATTAAATTTATAGTAGATGCTTTATTTGTGGGACATTTGTGTGCAGTTTGTAACTGAATCATCGGACTTTCGTTTCACATGAGCATAAGTATACCTCTCACTTGCACAAATGCATTTGTGTTTGAAGTTAAGAAAAAGGTAAGAGGTATAGAAGGCTCAATTCTGAGTTTGTGATAAGTAAAAATACATAGTTGTCCTTTCAAGCATGTGGGGACTTGTCCTTCAAATGAGGCTTCAGATACAATGGAAAAAAGTAAAATACCAGAAGAAAGCAAATTCTAGCAACTCGGGTACATTCTTGTAGTGTCCACTCCTGCTTTTAAGGAAATCCAGTTAAAAAATTTTCTAGAAGCAGATGGAGACTTAATCACAGTACACTATTCCCTGTTTTTTTTTTCATCTGTTTTATTTGTTTGTTTGTTTTGTCCATGGGAAAATTATTCGCTTTGGTGTAGAATCATTCCATGTACAACAGAGAGTTTTTTGAACTCTCATACACTTGTGGTTTAAACCACATATTGTCGTCGTAAATTGTTTCCTAGGGTGACTTGTTTGTATAGTTTTTAGGGCTGCCATGACAAATGACCACAAATTGGGTGGCTTTAAACAACAGAATTTATTCTCTCACTGTTCTCCAGGCCAGAAATCCAAAATCAAGGTGCTGGCAGGATTGGTTCCTTTTGGAGGCTCTGAGGGAGGACTCCCTCCTTGCCTCTTCCAGCTCCTGGTGGCACCAGGAGTTCCTCAGTTGGTGGCAGCATAGCCCCAATCTCTGCTTCCTTCACATTGCCTTCTCCTCAGCGTCCCTTCCTCTATCCTTCTCTTCTAAGGACACTTGTCCTTGGATTTGGGGCCTACTGTAATCCAGGATGGTCTCATCTAGATATTCTTACTTTAATAACCTCTGCAAAGATTCTTTTTCCACATGAGGTCACATGTCCAAATAAGGAACATTCATAGGTTGTGGGAGGACTTATCTTTTGGGTCTATCAATCAGCCCACTGCAGTCATGTTCTATTATTTTTCCTGTTATCCACATTGTAGAAATAGCTGCCCCCTGTTAATAATGATATGACATTAAATACAAAATAATCTGTGACTGAGCACAGTGGAATTTTACTCTGTTCTGATTTTATTTGCCTTTGGTAATTGCTGTAAATTCCATGCAACTTCCACTTGATTATAGGACATTGCACCGGTTCAACAAAGAGCTTAATTTCCTCTTATTCAGAAAATTCCTCAAACATTCCATTCTAGCTGAAAGAAAATAAGAAATAGCCATCTATTTACTTTCTATTAATTTATTTTCATTGTATGTCATATGTTCTCCCAGAATGCAAGAATCCATCTACTGAGTTGTTAATATGCTATGAAAATATTTTAATACTAGAGATAATGTAGTTTGTTAAAATAAAATGTACAGGCTTTAGCCAGAGATGGTTCTGACTACAATTCATAGCTCATAGATTTAGTACTTTCAGTCTATTTGATTTAAACAAATCACTCAATCTTTTTTAGTCCATGTTTTCTCATCTGTAAAATGAAGACACTAATTCCTCCTATCCCTGTTTGTAACAAGGATTGGACATAAAATAGGTAAACCGTCTAGCACAAAGCCTAGCACATAGTATTTACTTTGTAAATGAAATTTATTACTTGTTACCAACTTTGTTCACAAAGCAAAAGTATGAAAGACTATTTTAATTGTTAGCTCATTCATTTAATTCACTCAAATGCTGAACGGAGCAGTGTCTGATGCAAAGTCGGCGTGGGAGGTGTGGTGTAACTCGAGATGCTGAGGTCCAGACTTGCGTTCTAACAATTCCTTTAGCGGATCAGCTGCATCACCCATCCTCGAATTCCTGTTGGTTAGTCCGGCTGGTCTCCACATTCTCCCTTGAAGACACAATTCTCTTGGCTACAGTCCTGCTCATGCTGTTTGACTATTTGCAAAGTTCCCCTTTCTTCTCTGCTATCTGTATCTACTTACTGTTTATGGCCCAAGAGAAGTCACTTATTTTCTCTGAGGGCTCCTCCCATACTTAGGCTCAAATGTATGTTCTGTTTTGAAATTTTAAAGTGTTCACAGTCTGTACTTATTTGGGCATTTGATGTATACTGCCTTGCATTGTTAAATGATGTGAGTTAGATGCTGTAAATCATTAAATGTAAGTGTCATGAGGCCAAAGGTTTGAATTAAGTGTCTTAGTGTTTTGGGGTTGCAGTCTGAATTTAATTAAATTGTTCTTGCAGGTTCAAGTCTTAACTTCAGAATCTTCATTGTTGTTGTTGTTTTAATAAAATTAAATTTAACTCCAATCTCCCATCATCCAGACTAGTGGGAAATCCAACTCTAAGAATTATTGGGATTTCCTCCCTTATGGTCATTCAGTCATTCAGAGATTGTAAATGAAGACAAACATTTGGGTCCTCCAGTCCTTGGCCCATCATACTTATCCCTGGAATGCCATTACCCATGCTTGTATAGCTTTGAAATCTATAAGCTCCCATGTCACATGGGATAGGAGGCTTTTCCATGACTGGGAGATTCAGGGCCTAGAGTTCAGTTTAGGTATTTTCTTGGAATCCAATCACCACTTTGTGTTATGAGAAAGTAGTTCTCGAATCCCAAATCCTCATGGATCAAGAAACCACCATCCTTGCCTTTAGCTTGACAAAAACTTTGTCTATTGCCAACCTTTTTCCCTACAAAGGCATCTGCCCCTGCCTTCTCTACATAGTAAAATCTCTTCATTGAGTTTAGACTTATAAATGGCAGGAAAGGAAGCTGTCTTCAATAATCTGCTTTTAACCCTACATTCCTACCTCAGGTAGGTCACACTACTGAACTCAACTGAAAGTAGAAAAAGAAAAGTCATGGGAGAGATGCAAGTTAATGTTTAAGTAAATTTTTCTTTCTAACTCTAAGCATCAAAAAACATAGATTATCTGGATGTATCTCAAAGACTTGTGAAGCACACCTGCCAATGGTCACGGTAATCACAGTATGTGACAGCCTGAGGAACCTACTGAGAAATAACTTCAAGGGAAGAAAGATTCCGACAGAGGAACTAGTTGTGGGGGAATGTTTCCAATCATTTGAGAGGAGGTGAGTGGGAATGAATTATGTTCATAACATTTGTCACTCAGATTTGTCCTCTAGCTCAGTTCCCGTGATCTAGAGTGAGAAGGGGCTAAAAGAGGACTTCTTGAGAAACCCCATAAGACACTGAAAGCACATGGGACTTCTGCTTTAGGATCCAATTAACATAGTTGAGGGAGAATGTGATTTTAAAATAAGGAAGGTTCTGAACAGCAGAGCACGACTTTTGCACATTGCAATTTTGGCACAATGGCACGAAAACATGCCTTTGACTTGAGGAGATCCTCATTAAGCACACCATGGTGACACCTCCTGCAGCCAAGAGCTTGGTGGACACATGGGAACCTGGTAGTCCCTGCGGTGCTGGTTAAGCTCCCAGGGCTCTGTTGCAATGGGAGTAGTCGCCAATGACAGACGGGCAACTGTGATAACTTGAGTAATAATGAGCCCATGTGGATCCTCACTAAACACTTCATTATCAGAACCTGTGGCAAATCACATTCATAGAGCCTGCAAAACATCACGAGGTCTGAGAAGCAGAAATATTTAAAGGAAATCAGAAAGGAGGAAGATGACATTTTCCACAAGGTAGTTTGGAGGACTATTTTGTTAAAACATATAGACTAATTCTCTGGACTTTCAAAATAGTTTGTAAGTGGAGGAGTGGATAATACTTTGAGAAGGGCTAGAATTCCAAACACATTTGCAGTCTCTGGGCTATAACCAGAGAATTATTCTACCAGTGATCTTTGCCCTAGAGTCCCTGGAGTCAATGCCATGAGAACATTGGTTATGTTTACATCTCTCTTTACACTAACATTTATTCAGAGGCCAATAAATACTTGATTTGATAAACTTTACAACTTCCCTCAATTATTTTGACTAATTGTTAAAGAAGTTGGTTGCTGAACACTTGGTTAACACTTATTTTCTGGGAGTACATCAAGATGTGAAAGCAGTTATTCAGAACCAAGAATTGAAACATTATTAACAGGGTACCTCTACAATACTTTCAGCTACAATATACAAAACTGATCCCTCTAGTATTTCCTGAATATCTGGTGTTTCCTGAAACGTACCCTATCAAATTCAAGGTCCCTCAATCAAGACAGTCACCTGGAGATGGACTACTACTTTTAAATAAAGTTAGCAGCCTCTATATATTATGTCATGATTTTAAATAATCCAGAGCACATATTGCATACAAAAGACTGTGCACAGTCTATAATATGTCTGTAAATTGCTTTTATTTAGTATACCTCAAATTAATTTCCCTTAGTACCCATTTTTCAAGAGATGTCTATTGGCACCTCCCAGCAAATATTGCTCTAGGTGTCTATATATATTTTGCAAAGTGGACATATTTCTAATTTTGTATGGTATTGGAAATTTTGATTATTAAATCCCTATTGAGAATAAGCCATATAGTTATAGCACACATGATTTATTTGGGCACACATGATATAAATATATTATTCAGATAGGTTGTATAAAATATAATAACATTATATAATATATATATAAGATATAATGCAAGATTTGGATACAAGATTTGAATTTACCAAAATAATTTTAAATAAGATAGAGACTATTCTAAGGGCCAAAAAAATGTAAGTATATGGCAATTGTTTACAATGACTGGGAAACAGGTGGCGCCCCCATGGCCTGTGGCTGTCAGGGAAAACTTCAGGAAGAGGCTGTTTCCGAGCTGGATGGTCATGGGCAGATGCTGACGGCTAACATTTCAGTAAACAAGTGTGTTCCAAGTAGGAGAAAACTACTAAGTCAAGAGAAGGTGCACATTAAACTGTCACCTGCCAAGGTAAACATTGTTCGAGATTATTCCTTGTTAAGCTCTGGGCTCTAGGGACTTTTTTGGATTTTAAAAAATAGAAGGCAAACATTCATGTATTTAAAAATTGTCCATTATAATCTCTCCATGCCATTTTTATTTCCTCTGTTTACATTAGTAATGTGACAAGGTAACAGCATGACTGAGCTTTCAGTACAGACTACTGCACTCTCAGTCTATAAAGGTCAAAGTTAGCTATGCTCATTTGGTTACCTTGCCATAATAGGTAACACTAGGATACCAATGCTTAGGAAATTACAAATTGAACATTACAAATAATACAAATATGAAATAAAAACACAGAGATAGCACTCATATGGGTTTACTTTGGGGCCTTAAAGCTGCATTTTTAGAAATCATACCTTTCTTTCTGTTATAAGTGTAAGATATACAGGTTCTGAAAAAGAGCCAACCTCGCCTTTGGTAATAGTATGAGTCCTCCCTTGACCAACCTAATATAATTTCTGGTACACAGTAGGGACTCATCAAAAATGTGTTGACTAAATAAATCCATGCACACATGCACATGCATAAAGACACCGGTTTGAGTTAAACAGACATGTTTATGTAAAGTTCAGCAAAATAAAATCCAATCATTGACTTCACTAATTTGACAAATAGAGATAATTATAATTAAATCAGGTCATTAAAGCTTGAATGTCTAGCAACATAAAGTCTGTAGTTCAACCCCAGTGTGGCCCTAGAAAGGACCTTTGCAGGGCAATTACTGTTTCTTTACCCTAGTTTTCTTTGAGTCCTACCACTAAATAGATCATGAATAGCCCCAAACATGCTATAATTTTCTGGGTTGCAAATGGCAAACCTTCAGAACACGCTTGAATCTAGTCTCTGCTGTCCCTCATATCACAACCAACGAAAGGTTCCACACTAGTCCGTGTAACTGATTTTATTACTACCTGAAAAGGGGCCCAAATCCTAAGAACCCCCTGGGGCAGAACCTACCCCTGTAGTGCACCCATGAGTGCCGCAGCATCGCCTGGCACAGAAATTCAATAGCATCAGAGGGAACGAAATCAGTAGAAGATCTGGCATCCTAACTCATTTTGCAGATGAGGACTCTAAGGCCTACCCAGAAGTGACTTGAGTAAGGTTAGCTCAAATCATAGCAGACAACATTAGCCTGGACCTAAAAGTCTTGAAAAACCATGGAGATGACTCTAAGTGATCAGCATTACCGATTATCTAATTTTTAAATTGATATATGAATGAAAAGATGGCAAGGCAGTGGGTCAGACTAAAAAAATAAAGACATGATGTGGAATTCATTGGTTGAATCATGTAACATTTTATGGTGCGGTACAAACCATGCTCAAAGCCACCATAACACTAGAGTGCAGACATGTTATATGTACCTTGACATCACATATGGACTTCTAAGCGTTTTTTTTTTCTTTTTTTACAGCCAGCAAACAGCTCGCAAATAATCAGATATATTGAGCTAGCTAACTAATTTGCTAATGGAATATTTGCTCAAAGGCTAGAACTACATAGAAAAACCCTGCAATTAACCTTTGAAAACAAAAAGAATTGTTGCCTTGAAGGTTCTCCGAGCTTAATTATTGATAGAAGCTTGAGGGTAAATCTAAACCATGACCTTAAACATTCTTTATCTTTTTATTTCACATCTTATTTCAGAAGACAATTCCAGCTCCTGAGCTGTCCTCATATAGAATGAAAAGAAGCAACTTCTGACAGCTCAGTTAGTTGATCCGAACAAACTTTGTTTTTAAAAATTCAATTTTCTTGCTCCATATATTTAAGATACAGATTTTTCCAGTTTTTATGCCACATTTATAAAAAATTTGCTTAGTAAAAATAATAAAAAATACTTTTCCTTTACAGTAAATTTAAAGTGAATATTTTCTGTATTAAAACATTATTGGCCAGGCATGGTGGCTCACGACTGTAATCCTAGCACTCTGGGAGGCCAGGCTGGAGGATGGCTTGAGGTCAGGAATTCAAGACCAGCCTGAGCAAAAGCGAAACCCTGTCTCTACTAAAAACAGAAAAAAATTAGCCAGGTGTGATGATGTGTGCCTGTAGTCCCAGCTACTTGGGAGGCTGAGGCAGGAGGATGACTTGAGCCTGGAAGTTTGGGGTTGCTGTGAGCTAGGCTGACACCGTGGCACTCCAGCCTCCAGAGCAAGACTCTGTCTCAAAAAAAAAAAAAAAAAAAAAAAAAAAAAATCTTAAAACCCAACAAAGCCTAATCAAGGGAAACTATATACAAATCTGAAAGTGGTATGGCAAAGAGGAAATTACAACAATGTAACTGGCAAACACAAGCTGCTTTGCTTGGCATAATTGATCATGCATGTCTCTGAGCTTTTACAATGACACGTTGCTATTGCACATTTCATGTGTATGATTGCCAATAAGCAAACGAAATAAAGCCAACTTTTACTGACCATGTACTATATGTACACAGTAGGCACTTAATAAATATTTTTGAATGAATAAAGGTCAGGCAAAGTGCCAGACAATTTATATGTGCTTTGTCACTTGATTTTCTTTTTACATAGAGTATGTTGGGATACTCTGAACTTAGGTAATTAGCTCAATATTGTCTTGAGGGATGAATCCAAGATTTAAACCCAGGCTTACCTTTTTGTGTACACTGAAAAATAGTTTTACCCTAAAAATTCCATGCACACTAAATAAGAATCTAAATATTCATCTTAGATTGTCCAGCATCTTCACAACACAGTCTCTATGTGCCCGCATGTGATCAGAATCGGGAAACACTGACTAAAATGTTAGAAGAGGCTATTTTCTAATGGAAGGGTATAGTGAATAATGTGAAAGATTATCGCCTTCAAAATCTCTTTCTACGCTATGTAATTCTTTGTTTTGCATGCTCTCTAAATTTCTATTAATGAAAGACTAATTTATGTTAATAATTTTCCTCTTTCAGAATGCAAATATCTTTGCAAAAATTAAATAGGTTGCCATCAGTTTCTTAAAGTGAACTGATTTAATCAAATTGCTTCCACCCAGCTGAGATGTATCTCACTGAAGAAATAGGCATTTCAATTCAGAAGCTTATGCTCTGAATGGGATAATGGAAAGGGGCGATTCATGTGAGGTCAGGCTTGGGGAGGCACCATGAGAAGATTTGTGCATCCAAAAAGCAGTGTGAGTGCAGTGGATGCCTGGGTTTGGAAGACGAGATGGTAATAATTTGGAGAGGGAGTCTACAAAGAGAGTTTGGAATATGGAAACGTGACTTATCTGCCTAGTTTACTTAGGTCAAGATCTGGTGTCCAACTACTTAAAAGAACACACATGTCACTCCCAAACACATTCTCATTTTGGACTATTGTTTGTCATTTATTGACTTGTTGCTGTGCAAAAGGAGGTACTATCCTTATGTATGATACACCCTTAACTACTAAAGAAATGATATATTTACACAAAGGATTAAAATACGTATATGTGAGCAAACGTGTATTTTCAAAGTGGAGGGGGTAAAAGACAAAGAAAGCACATACTTCTTTTCAAGGATCTTGCAATTTGCATTGTACAGGCATGTATGTTTCTATAACAAGAAGCATTAGCTAATTATGCAAATCTCTAAATATTAGGACCCAATGTATTAGTTTTCTAGGGCTGCTATAACAAAGTAGCATGAAGGAGTGGCTTAAAACAACAGAAATTTATTCATTCACAGTTCTGGAGGCTAAATGTCCAAAATCAGTGTGTTGGCATGGCCATCCTCCCTCTGACATTCTGGGTAGAATCCTTCTTTGCCCCTTCCTGGCTTCTGGTGGTTGCAGTTAGTCCTTGGCGTTCCTTGGCTTGCAGCTGCATCACTCCAATTTCTGCCTCTGTTGTCACATGGCTCTCTCCCTGTGTGTCTCTGTCTTCAGATTTTCCTCCCCTTATAAGAACATCAGTCATATTGGATGAGGGCCCACCCTAATGACCTGACCTTGACTCAATTACATCTGCAAAGACCTTGTTTTCAAGTAAGTTCACATTCACAGGTACCTGGGGTGAGGACTTCAGCATATGTTTTGGAGGAACATAATTCAACCCATAAAACCCACTCATTTGTAACTGACTGAAGCCACTTTACTCCTGGATTTTGAGGAATTGTGTGACTGTTTATAGTGAGGCCTCATAAAACTCAGCCAGCAGTTCATCTACTGTCCTGAGATGGTGCCCACGATTTTCTCTTAAGTGCCCAGTGATCTAACAATAATCAGGTGCTTACACTAAGAGGTGAGGTATTCCTAAATAGAACTGAGGTTATAACTAAATTATCAAAAGAAAAAGTATTTATATGAAAA
>CM052440.1:105246798-105271258 GCA_028533085.1 Varecia variegata | reverse complement strand
ATTAGCCAGGCATGGTGGCGCATGCCTGTAGTCTCAGCTACTCGGGAGGCTGAGGCAGAAGGATTGCTTGAGCCCAGGAGTTTGAAGTTGCTGTGAGCTAGGCTGATGCCATGGCACTCTAGCTTGGGAAACAGAGTGAGACTCTGTCTCAAAAAAAAAAAAAAAAAAGAAAATTTGATTAAATAACTTTAACATTGACAGATGCAAAGAGTAAAATTCCAAAACAAGGAAAAAGAACACTATTTATAATATGATAATTCACTGACTGTATTTATTTTATTTCTTACAATATTTAACATGCTTCTTCAAACCCTATCATGCTGGACTTCACTTGGGGCTTGTTCTCTGTTCTTCATATTTTACTAGCTATGTAAATAGGCACAATCCTTCTGTCTTTTAGATAAAAAGGATATTCTTTATCATTGAGCAAAGTATCTTCTCAGACTTTTAGTCCCTTCAATATGTTTTAAATTTTTTGTCCAATTTTTATCCTGATTTTTTTCACACAGCTTCACCCAAACTGCTGTCCAACTTTTACCAGATAACTATGTATGTTTTCAAGTTTACATCTGCCAAAGGGCCATCCATCATTTTCTGCTTTCTAATGGACATGGGGCAAAATTTCAAAACTCATTCCATAAATATTTACCAAGTAAAGATCATGTGCAACTCTCTTTTGCATTCTGTATTTTCAACATTAGAAATCTGATGATAAAACATTGTATTCTATTAAAATAGGATAGATTGGAATTAAACTAAACTTGCAAGGCGTATAGTCTTGTGACTTCTGCTTTGGTGATAATTCATCAAATTCCATTCTCTCGCTACAGAATGGAGCTAGCTTTAAGAGGTAGGCATTCTATTCCAATTATTTTTTAACAAGATGTGATGAGTTGATATACTTTCAACTCTAGTAGTAGTATTAATATAAATTTTCAAAACAAGTTACCTATGTAATAGTAACACAGTTGTCATTTGGGAAAATTATAGTCTGGATAGCTCCAAATAGCCTTCCTGTCGTTATACCAGAGAAAGGCACAGCTCTGACAGCATGGGTCCTCCTGATTTACTGGAATTCAAGAAGTCTTCATCAGGGCCTCAGAGTAGCTTTTTAGCCTGCCTGTCTCCATCTTTCCAGCTCCAAAACTCAGGCCAGAACTTACATCTCTGAGCCTAGTGTCATTCTATTTTTGAGCTGTGGCTGACTATGGTTTGTGTGGTTTCTTGTGCTAAGTAATACTTAGCACAACTACTGCTTAGGTGAAGCACATACCCATGTTCTGAGCAAAGGTAGCCTTCAGTCTAACCTACCTGGACAGATTCATTCCACTCTTGAGAGTGGGAGTGGTGCCAGAGTGCCAACTTGCAGTGACGACAGTCCTGCCCAAAGCCATCGATTAAATTTTGTTCAAAAAAAAAAACTGTATCTATAGGCTCTGCTAAGGGTTGAATTTTGTCTCCCCTAAATGTATGTGTGTGTTGAGATCCTAACTCCAGTCAGTAGTGGCCTGATTTGGAAATAGGGTTGTTGCAGATAAATTAGTTAAGTTAGGATGTGGTTATATTGGAGTAGAATGGGTCCCTAACACGAAATGACTGTTGTGCTTATAAAAAGGGGAAATTTAGACACAAGGATTCATTCACACAGGGAGAATGCCATGTGGACATGAAGGCAGAGACCAGGCTGATGTGCCCTCAAGCCAGGGAATGTCAAGGATTGCCAGAAGCCAGGGGAGAGGCCTGGGACAGATTCTTCCTCACAGGGACCAGAAGAAACCAATGCTGCCAACACCTCATCTCAGACTTTTAGCTTCCAAAACAGCGTGACAATAAATTTCTGTGGTTTAAGCTACTCTATTTGTGTTATGGCAGGCCTAGCAAATTAATACAGGCCCTATATAAGTGCAGCTATTACGGTCACCTGCTTACCACTTTATACACAGAGACAGACTCACACACACACATACTGTATAAGATATGATATATGGTGTATATATTTATATGTTATATATAAAGAAATATAGTTTAATGCATCTTTAAAAGTTGCTTAGCAAAACAGCTTAATTTTATTTTGTGAATTTAAAAAAGTGAGGTTAAATTTTTCTATTCAAATTAGGAAAAAAAATCACAACCAAATAAGCATCATGAAATCCCATCTAGGAAATGTCCAAAGCAGCCACAAACATAAACCCCAGTGCTTCGCTAGATTTTCTGCTGCCTTAGCATGCATAGGAACATTGCTGTTCATTTTTAGTATAACTGTATATTATCAAAGAATTCAAATAGCAACTCTATTGCCTTATGGACCTTTGAATTTTAGTAATTGTTGTCTATAAATCAATGTTACCAAGTTTATATGTTTACTAGCATACGATTTAGTCCAATAGAAGGTATGTGAATACAGTGTGTGCATGTTTGTGTGTACATGCTCATACCAGTAGATGCACATACCTATGTGGGTGTTTAAAACCTAGTTTCTTGTCAAGAAAAATGTTGACAGTATGGATGCTGGAACAGGCGATGTTCACACCATTCCAAACGAGGCTGCAAGTCATAGGGCCATATGCTGTGTTTTTAAGAAAACTAATTTATTGCCAGCACACATCAACACACATGGATCGTATGATTATCATTTGATTTGATTTTCTATTAGGTTGTCTCATTAAGACTTGCCTGTAATGGAGAAATGGGTGGGTGGGTGTTGGGGGAGGATGAAAGCTCAGTAAAGGCTTGTTTAGAATAGTCCAGGTTCATGAGGTCGTCTTTATCTTCATCTTTCATAGCTGTGGATACATAGTTTTCCCTTTGCCAAATATATCTACTGAAGAAGTCACTATAAACAACTAGCACATAAATGTTAACAGGAATCCAAGCTAGGAGAATATGGTAGAAAGGATACGCAGAAAAATTTCTATCAGTCTGCACTGATTTGGAGCTGTCATTTATTCCAACACAGGTTGGGTTATAATTTATTTAGCATAGTTTATGTGGGGAAAATGGATATTAAACAAATTGATAATGTAGAATGTATTGCTTGACTTGGTTAGATGCCTAGTAATGAAGCCTTCTTCTGCTCCTTTACAGCAATAAAAGCAGCACTTTTACATGTGTATGCATAATAACTATAAATGTTTCTGAACCATGTATTAAAACATGTCTGATAACCAATACTTTCATATGATTTAAAAGTATTGGGACCAAATTTGTTTTTAAGTATTTTCTAATTAAAATTTTCATTAATTGAAACTGAGTTCTCTCCACCCTATCTGAAGTTGTGTAATTATCCACATACATCTCTCCTTTGCTTTGACATGCTATCTTAAGCAATAGCTTTGAGGATGTGGATGCCCTGGTAGCCAGGGACAGCACACCTGCAGAAGGTGCCACCATTTTTGAGTCAAAACGTTCTGTTTTACAGGGGATTTTTCCATGGTATAAATCATTTTTCTGAGTAATAATTAGAAAACTTGCAACATGAAGATAAAAAAGAAAGTAAGGAAACAGAATTCTCCATAGCAATGCTACTGAAAAGAGTGCATGGTTTTCTTTTTGTTTGGTTTTATTAAAGGACCAACATCCCTGGTGCTTCATATTATCTGGGAAAAGAAAAGTGAAAAATGAACAAGTCATGGATTTTCAGTGCTCTAATGACTTATACTAATGTATTCCTTCATCTAAATACAGATTTCTATTTAAAATTCAGTATGCAGGGGTATTATGAATTCCAGTTTAATGGATTCCAAATAATTGCCCTTTAGAAATGATGAATAGCTGTTTAAATCCACTGATAAGAATATACTATTTCTCTCTGAACAATAGGCCTTCCACATTAACTGTGTCATATATGCCTGAAATTAGTTTATTAATTTTTTATTGATATGCAAAACCCAAACTGATGACAGATGGAAAATAACCCTTTGCTGAGAGCCCCCAACTTGCCCCCTAAAATGTTTATTGTTATTCTTATGGGTGATGAAGGAGAGCATAGGGTAATAACCTTTCAAAAGGAGGCCAGGCCCATGAAATGCAGATGATGCCTTTTTCTCCTTTCTTTGCTTTTTTGGTTTGTACAGTTCAAAAAGACATGCTTCTAAGGTGAACATAATGACCAGCAATTTCCAAACCCCACAAAGACAAAGCTTTTTGAAGTTCCTGGTCCCTATCGTATAATGCCCTTAAAAAAGACTTCTAGTACTTGTTCCTCACTTTAAAAGGTAGCAAAAGCAAGAGAAGCAGACCTATTCAAATTAAAAATACATTATTCATTTCCCTTATGTGGCATGAGCCTAGGGTGTTTTTTTTTTTTTTTTTTAATTTTATCCCTGATCAGAATGGATGGCTTTCTATGCTAGTTAAAATACCGAATACTCTGAAAGTCATGGACAGAATAGATACAATAAACACTGTCCTATGTTGAAGTAAAAAGCATATATTCATTATTGGAGTCTCAATGTTTTCTTTATTTGCAAACAATTATATTACATTATAGAATCTATATCATTACAGTTTTTGATGTGTTCAGTTAGGAAAGACCAGTCATTCATACAGAAAAAAGTAAATCTGAGTTGTTTCAATACCAAATTACAATAAATGATGCAAAGGAAAAATTGAATCAACTGTTACTTAATCTATTGATAAGAAGTACCTTCAACATCTTTGATTTTATGCCTCTTACTTTTCAAGAAAATTCTATGGAAAAAAATCTGTATTCTTCATGAAATGAAAAGCAAAATAAAATAATTTGTGGGAACTAAAATATATTTCAGAATTTATATGATTCTTTGTTCCCTGTTGATTGACTTATGAAATAATTATACTTAATGTAGTACTTATTTTTTCCTAAACTAAAATTAAAGTCTATGACTAGTCCATGAATGGTATATGTACAGTAGATAGGTAGATGATTAGACTGACTTGTCTGCCTAAACACATGTAAATACAAGCAAACTGCAATAAAATGGAGACGTCCGGCTTTTTGTGCCCAGCACACTAACCGGGAAAATACTACCAAGAAAAGACTACCAAGAAAAAACCCTCAGATTTACAATTGCACCTCTGCCATCACTATTGGTGCCTATAAGAAATGCCAGACAGGAAATGACGACAAATGAAAAGGAAAATGGAGGGAACAGCTCATTTTATTTTTTTGTAAGTGAGAAAATAACACTATTACTCCCTTTCCCTAAATTTTATCTAAGAGGAGTAAAAGATGGAGAGAGAGAAACAAGTATTTTCATATATCAGAGCCACTAACTATGTATAATATTAAATAATAGAAAGGGTGAAATCTTTTTATCTTTTCAGCACACTTGTGCATAAAATCCTGGGCTACTGATACTTGGATTTTTCTCTCTCTGGCAGAGGGTGACTGCCCCTTTTCTCCAGGCCTTTTCTGACTTCCTCCAGGATCTGCTGCCTTCCCTCCGCGCCATTGGTACCCAGAGAAGAATGACGCCTCTGTTTTCCTGCCTGCCTGCAGATTGCTCCATTGCTCCATTCAGCCCCAGCCGTTCAGGTCTGCTAACTGCTGCTGTACAACTTATCTTTTATGCTCTACTGACGGGTTTTCTGAAGCCAGACGGTTTCTGAAAAGAGGGTCTATTTGCATAAACAATGCCATGTGAGGAGGTCTACTGGAAACAAAATCAAAATTCACTCAAGCAAATCTTCCTGATCAAGTCATTTTTTTTTTTGCAACTCACACCTCCTATAGTTACCATCTGTACGCTAGAATGTGGCTGAGAGTTTGAACAATTCTCTCTCTCCTTTTCCTGTGTGTCCAGTTTTACGAAACAAGCCAAAAGCATATTTTATTTTCTGAGTTAGCCTGAACAGAATCCATAAAGAGACTATGGGATGTGGAATGAAGAATGCATTGTGTGTTAAACGAGGGCAGGAGGCCAGCTACGCATCAGCTAGCCAGAGCCTTCCATTAGATTTGCCTCATCAAAATGCACATACCCGCCAGGAGCCGCCCATCCTGGGGCCCTGTGATTGCAGGTCACCAGGCGCAGAGCTGCCTCCGCACTGGGGATCACACAGGGTAACGTGCATCTCTGCTCCCTTTGGCCTTTTCCTTAGTTTCCTGCCCACAGAAACAGACCAGATGATGGTACCCAGCTTAAAGCAGGCTAAAGCAAGCAGTTTGAACAAGGCTGCACAAACAAAACGAAGAGGGGTGTTACTACACCAGTCACATCAATGGAAAACCATGTCTGGTTTTTTAAACATCTTAAAGCAAGTTCAGTTTGAAAGGGGATACTTAATGACAATTCTCAGAAATTTTGCATTTAATAAAAACCCTGAGGGTAAAAATGGTGTGCTTAGGCAAGCAGGAACCACTAGGCTCTTCTATCGGAAACCACGGGTGTAATTTGACTTAAATCTTTCTTTTGCCTTGTGGAGGCAGTTAACATTATGACCTAGTGGACATAGAAGAAAAGCAGAAATTCTTCCAACATCATTTTTTCCTCTTGTTTTCCTTTGTCTGGTATCAAACATAATCTGGCATGCTCCTGGCCTCCTGGATCACCCAATCTGGAGGGCTGTTTTCTCCTTTAAAAATGCTGGGATTGAGGTCTATAAATACTACTTCCTATAAAAAGATATAAGACTTCTTGGAGAAATGGCTGACTCCAGATTGGAACAGGAAGTGTACAAAAAGAGCATGGATATCTTGTCACCCACAAAAAGAGGAAGCTTCTTTCTCAAAAGATGTAGCTGTCAATCTGGATAAACCCTCGCCAGCCAAAGATAGAATAAATTTAACCATCAGTGAAGACAAAACCTGCCTTAGCATGAAAATCAAATATGCTCAAATTTGTGAGTTTGTAATGATGCTTAAAAAAATTACTTGGTTACCTTTGGAGGACGCTAAGAAACCACTTCACTATTATGGGAACTGGTAAGTAAAAGGAAAAATGAAAGCAATTATCCTGATTTTTTTTTTGTATAATCGTTACCACAGGGGAACAAAAGAGTTGATGAGGGGAAGTTTTTATTTTTTTTTAAAGAAATAATGAATTTAGGACATCTTCATATTGTAGACCCTGTGAAATAATGGGTCTGGCACTGATCATGACTTGTTGATTTTATTACTTCCTAATATCACCCTTAGTGAAAGCACACAATTCCACCTGGAGGTCATCTGGTCAAAACAAACCAACTAATAAAAAGCAAAATTGAACTTCAATCTTCCCAAATCTTTACATACAATAGATCCAAGGGACCGAGGAATAAGACAAATGACACCACGGGGATAAAATAAGGAAAATCCAGGATGTGCAAAACTCCACAAAACAAATGATCTGAATTCTTTAATAAAAAAAAAAAAGAATTGCAAGTGGGGCCAAATGGATCAAAAAGAGGCCTAAGAGGCATATATATTCACAGAGGGACCTCATGTGGATCTCAATTGAAAGTTATCTGTTAATTAATTCATTAGTTAAGTGAAACTAAATGAAAATAAAAATTAAAGTAAATTAATAAGGCAATCAGGGAAATGTGAACTTGACTAGATATTCAATGATATTAAGAAATTATTAAGTTTTAAGTGTGATTAAGGTATTGTGGCTATGTATTTAAACATTGGTCCTTAAGTTTTAGAGATATTTATGGAAATACATGCAGATGAAATAATATTCCATCTGGGATTAGCTTCAAAATAATCAGGGTGGAGTGGGGGTGTTTACTTGAGTAGAGATGAAACAAGATGGGACATGAATTCATAATTATTGAAGTTGGGTGATGGGAAAACCAAGCTCATTATACTATTTTCTCTACTTGTGTATTTGTTTACATTTTTACCCAATAAAAACTTTTAAAAAAAGAATATTAAGGCTCACTTAAGGAGTGGCCCTACAAAAACAGGTACATTTTCCCCAACAAACTTTCAAAAACATTAGTTCTCATGACTAAGATGTGGGATTGGGTTAGAGATGTGGGAAGAGGATGTTCTAGAGTAATATTTGCCAACCTTTGAAAAGCCAAGCATTTATAACACATACAAAAGACTAATACATACAAAGCCATACAAAACACCACTTAGGTTCTGGAACAATAAAAAAAAGTTAATCTGCTCTCTTAAGCAAAACATTTATTAATCATTACATTAATTATTAATATCTATTTATTAACTGAAAACATTCAGTTAGAACTGTTAATACTGGGGCAAACGTATATGTTAAAATGCATAAATCCACTTAGTATAAGATTTAGGGGGTGTTTTTTATTCATTTATACATCTTTAGAATTTTTTGCATATGAAGATTTGAATATTATTTTCACATTCTTTAGACTCACATAGTTTTTTTGCTTTCAAAACATTATGTGTGTACATAGTTGCATTTCTTACTCAAAATACTATCAAACAATAAAATCGTATGTCTTTAAATTAAATCAATTCTATTTTTAAGAAATAAGTATTACTCTATAATAATAATATCAATAAGAATAACTAATATTGAATGTTTCATAAATTATCTAATCTCACTTTCTCTCATTTAATCATCCAAACAGCACTGTGAATTAGGTATGAGAGGAGACGATTCTCCCTGGGTCACTCACATGTCTGCACATCTTGAGGGCAGAGCCTCTGGTAGTCCTTTGTTATGGTCTTTCTTATCAAGGATGTTTGTAGAGTGAACAGCCTTGGAAGATAGAGGTTGTATCTTCCTTTGCAGCAAAAGGCAAGTTTGTTTTCCAGCCAACATAATAAATAAATCTTTCTGAAGCAAAGATTGCACAGTTTTGCTTGCAGCTACTTATAATACACTGGGGTTTCCTAAGGCCTGTGTCCCTCAGCTGTGACACAAACCCACTGTGCGTACGGTGTCCATCTGGGCATCTCTCTGTCACTCTTGTGGGACTTCATGGGATGAAGAACCAAAGTGAACCTGAAGCTCATCTGCTGCTGTGCCATGAGTAATAACATTATCTGTCTTTGACCCAGGAGTCTCATATCTTTTGCCAACATTGATAAAACTATAGTAGGCTAAATTGCTAAAAATCATAAAAGGCAAGACCCTTCAGAGTTTGTGAAAATTTTTGGCAACAAGGATGGGATGCTAACGAATGCATGACCTCTTGGAAGGAGCAGAGTGCCTTGTGGGTAAGAGTGGGAGATAAGAGAAGACTCTCTGGGATCCAGAAGCAAATGCTCTTGTCCAAGTAGGGGGAGAGGGGTTGAGAGAACTAAGGATCCTTCCTGCTGCTCTACTTGTTAATAAATGTCTAGAACTTAAGCAGTAAGAGGTAGCATTGAAAAAAAACCAAAAAACTGAATGTGCTTTAGTGTTGCTCACTGTCTCCCAGGCAGGAGAAGAAAGAAGGGTCAAGAAGTCCCCCAAACTCATGCTGGGCTCTGGGTGGACAGACACATTGGCAGTTTCTTTGGCTGAGCCATGAGCAGCCACCGGGACTTGCTTCCTGGCCTGGAGCTGTCCTCTCCTGCAGTGCTCTATCGCCTCCTCCTCTCTCCTCTGACCTTAGCTCTTTAAGGAGAAAGATGATTAGACTTTGAGATGAGGTTCTCCTGTCCCTGAGGGGCACTGAAGACAATATGAATTTATCTGAGTATGCAGGGAAACTCTAAGAGTAGAAGGACTCAGAGTTTTATGAATCCATCACATATAGGCACCAAAATCAAAATCAACCATCCAACCTCATCACTGAGGGAGGAAGTATTCAGAGTCACATGATGTGGTTTGGGAAGGGTTCACAGTCTTAAGGACAGAGTCACTGATAGTCCTTTGTTGTGGTCTATCTTATCAAAGACCTTTGTACAATGAACAGCCTTGGACGAGGAAGGTTGTGCCTTCCTTTGCAGCAGAAGGCAAGTTTGTTTTCTGTCCAGCATAACAAATATAATGTCTCTTTCTGGAGCAAAGATTGTACAGTTTTGCTCCCAGTTGAGAGGTTCATGTAACGTCATGAGTGGGGTCCTTTGTGCCAACTCACTACTTTTTAAATTGCTTCTACATTTAAATGTATAGATGAATTGAGGGGTTACAGGCTTGCACTTCTTTGTCTCCTGAGTGTCCAAGGAGATTCTTCTGATTAGGAAGAGCAGCCTGTAGATGAGGGATAGTGGGGTAAATGTCCCTGCTATTTGTCACCAGTGGCTGGCTCAGGATTTAGCACAGGGGCCTTTACTTTTACCATCCGGAGTTGTCACCATGTAGATAAGATCCTGTTAGGCAGCAAAACAAAAGCTTTGTTCTCAATGGCCTTGACTACAGCATTGTCATAAACTTGTATGAAACTTAGGGGGCTGATAACCAAGTAGAGTTTCTTGGGATTCTGTGATTGGATTCACAACGCTCAATCCTCCCCAGCAATCAAACTGCCCTCCATCAGACTCCACCACCATAAAGCAGGTCCAACTTATTAGAATCTTTGAGCAGTCCATTACTCACTTGTGCATGCTACTTGGTCCCTTATTTTGCCTAACCCACAAATTGGCATCCTTTGAGTGGGAACCAAACCAAAAAGCTGCGCTGGAAGCTATTCAACAAGCTGTGGCACGCTCCCTACCTGTAAGGCCCCACGATCCTAATGACTTCTTTGAGATTCAAGTCTCTGTGACTGGTGAATTTTCCTACTGGTGTGTGCAGAAAAGGGAGGCAGCCTCCGTCTGGAGGGCTCTTTGGGGTTTTGGACTTGTCACCTTCCTGAAACAGCTACCAGGTACACTGCTTTTAAAAAGCAACTTTGGTTTGCTGTAGGGCTCTTGTCAAACCTAAATGTCTGGCCCATGGAGGCCTTGTGGCTCTTCAGTCTGCTGTTCCCATTTGGGGTTTGATCAACTCAGATGCCATGACTAATGAGATGGAAAAGGCCAAAAATGTCTTGTCAAATGAAAAGGGTATATCAAAGGATATATATATGGTCTGGCTCAGATGCATTTTTGCTTTGTGTGAAAATGTGGGAGTATTCCAGTGGGGGGAAATTCACCCTCTACTCTGCAAGTGATGATAGCTGGAAATGCCATAGGGCCCGTTCTCTAGAGATATAAACTAGAATCAAGCTATGAATCAGTCCTGAACTCCCAGTTTGGCTCCATTGTTGCCTGGACCCATCATCATACCAGATATGGCACAAAGCTGTCATCATAGACTGGCTATGAAATGTAAGACTCTACTTTTCTGATTCAGAGGCGACCACCAAATGCCAAACTTGTGCCTCCTCCTGTAAGCTGACCCATCTCTCTTGCAGTGAGGGAGGCTGAGTCACATGAGCCACCACTCACCCCTCTCCTGACAGAGTGGCTTCATCTGACTTCTGGTCACCTCTGAAGGCTGTGGATGGTGCCTGACCATCGCTGAACTTTTTCAGGTTAGAGTGTTGCAGTTCCAGTCCAATCCAGCTGCCACTGTGGCTGTTGAATTGAGTCTGTGTTGTGTTGTTGGCTTTCTGGGCCATTTGTAATCTTGACAGTGAAGCACCATTTATCACAAAATCAGCTCAACGGTGGGCTGACAGTCAAAGTATGTAATGGACTTTCAATATTCCCTACTATTTAAAGGCATCTGGTATTATTGAGTGGTGAATCAGCCTCCCTGATAATCAACTTGAAAAGATTTATAGACCCCTCCCTCATTACATCCCGGTCCATACAAAGTAGTATTGCTGTCTCCACTAAAACTGTCCCTACTAACACATCATCCCTTCTAGCTGTTTCTTGTGTAATGATCAGGATGAAATGAGTTGGAAATCATATAGACATATTTTCAAAATTTAGGATTCTGCCTTGACCATGCTAGGTATTATGTCTTTTGTTCCCCAAAGAGCGATCCTAGATCAGCCTGGCTGATACACTCTCCAAGTGGAAGCCTGGCCAGAAGGGGACCTAGAGGACTTAAAATTAATCCTGGTTAGGTTTTATAAAAATGACTTTGTCCCTCTTGCATCTGACCCTTCCAGGTGAAAGGTTTGGGTGTGAGTTGGGCATTATCAGAATAAAACACGATGTTACAGCTACTGGAGTAGAACACTCCAATCTTATGGCAATGGAGGGAGAGCAAAATCTCAGCAACTTGGAGCAGAACATCATAGATTTGGGATATATAGGGGAGAGAGGGTCACTGATGATCTTTCCTCTTTCAAAATTTTCCCTGGACCCTTCTTTCTGAACAAAGATGCCCTCACGTGGATTTCCCAAACTGCTGCTGGTGCCTTAAATTTAACTGACTTACAAGTCTATCATCGCCCACCAGAGGACACTGACCATGATTTGATTGTCTTTCCTCTTAACCTTGCCCAGGGTCTTTTGGAAAAAGCAGATGGCCTCAGTTCCTGCTCCTCCCATGCAAGACACCTCCAGATGTCTCCCCACCCCCCACCACGCCATTCTCAGTCATTCCAAGGGGCAGATGAATGCCACCTGGGTGGTGGTGTGGATAAACAGGACAGATGGGACCAACTGCTTTCAAAAACCAAGGACTAGACTCAATTATTTGAACAGAACTAGAAATCCTAAGATCTACCACCCAGCCAGGAAGCTACCTTGGATGCTCTGCCAGCCGGTGCCTGCTGAATAACATAGGTATCAATTGGGATACCCCAATAATTGTAAACAACACTTTATTTTCACAGTCACCATGTGTGTCCTTGGGATTGTACCTCTTGTGTGGAAATGAGGCATTAATTTATCACCCTCCCCAGAATTATGTTATTCATCCAGTTACAAAAGGCAGTACAAAAATCTGTTTTTCCCTGACTAGTTAAATTGATGAATTATACCACATCGACCCTGGAAGGAATCCAGGTCAGCCTCAACTCACTGGCCAGATTTTTTTTATAAATGATGCATAGACTTCTTCCTCACAGGCAAAGGCAAAGTCTGTGCAATCACCAATACATCCTGCTGTACTTGGATTATTGCCCTGTATCTAAAGGAAAGGTTAATACAGGAACTTAAGGAGAAAAACCACCTAGCTATCTAAGGTAGACCCTGGTGGTCTCTGGGATCTGTTTAGCCAGTTGAGTCCAGGCCCAGGACTAGGGGCCACGGTCAAGGTCAATAGTGAATTGGCTTCATTCTGCTGCCTGGATTCCTGTTGATAGAAGGCTTAGTCAATGCTGTATAGACAAATTGAACAGATTTGGTCCCAGACTGTCAGTCAGACTAATCAGAGTGCCTGACCAAGTGACATACTCATGGAAAAATTTGCCAAAAGCCAAAACAGTGCAAAAGTGAGAGGTGGATATTGAGGGTGTGGAAGGGTGTGCAGTATGGGAGAAAACATTGACAAGTAGCTGATGAAATGCTGTTTTATATTAAGGGGTCACCTTGCTTACAGAAAGTTTGTGTTTTAAACATTTATTAGTAAGCTGTTGATCTGGACAATGAAATGCCTTTGTTCAGGTTAGATTCCCAGGCTAGCCTACAAATGTTTATTTAACTCTGTCCATGATTTAAACAGGGCATTGCATATTTGGTTTTAAATAGTTTTGTGACTTTTGTTATTGGATGTATTTATACATCTAAACACACAGGTTTTCATTTCAGCAATGTCATATGTTATGGAGACACTGAAAGGTTACTATTGAAAGCTGACCATGGTTTACTTGATTTTTTTTCTATGAAATTGTATGCATCATGTCAGGCACTCTGTATCTTTACCACAACTACAGAGCTCAACACATAGATAAGACAGGTCACACAGGCGTAGGAAACACTCATGACCCTCACCATGGTTTTGGGCATTCCCAGAAGTGTCACAGAGAAAAAACAAAACTCAACCCAGAGAAACACTTCTCTCTTTAGCATTTTGGAAAGGCTTCTATCCAGCATGTACCAGCCATTGACATGAACAAATGCACAATTCTGGTATTTATTATTGGTGGAGAGTGCTCTGTATTTTAGAATTAGGAAAAGGTGACCAGAGTGGGAGTTCAGTGGAAAAGACTATTAAACCTAAAACGAGAACTTTTTTTTTTTAGCCATAATTTCTTTAACTGAAGATTATTTCTAAAATTCTATTTAAACTAACTATAATTTGTTCTCTTTCATGATAGATCATTCTATATTGGAAGTAGGTTTCAAGGTTAAGCCATTTTTACTATTTTTACTTGAACAAAATCTTTAATATGACACCAAAAAAATTAATAATAAAAGAAGGTAAGATGTTAACAGTAGTGGTTCAGAAACAAGGTCAGAATAATGAGTATATCCTCAGAGGGGAAATAGCATGCAGGGATTGATATTTTAATTACCTCAACATGTTCATCTATTGCCACTTTAAAAAATAATTTTCCCTGAAGTGTTCAGAGAGTTGTTCTTAACTTGCTTTATTGCATATAGGGGCAAGAGGATTTTACATGGACTCTCTTTCCAGAAGTATCCACACAGTAAGAATTAATACTTACATACTATTCTTTTGTGTTGCAGGAACTGTTGGACTATATCTTTGATATGCCTGGAATCATTTAAGCATCAGTACAATTCTACCAGGTAAGTAATGTTATTATATTCATTTTTCAAATGATGAGATGGTGGTACAGATAATTTGTCAAAGGTCACATACTAATCAAAGGAAGAGCTGGGATTTGAATCCAGGCAGTATGGCTCCAGAGTCAGCCTGAATCTATACCCCACTCACTGCACTCAAGAGTTTTACAATCAGATATATGCAAAATTGAATCTATAATTTCAAAAGGTTTCAATCAACTCTCAAAGCCTAGATTTAAAAAATGCTTATTCTAAAAACTGGCAACATTTACTATTTCAGACTATTTGAAAAATATAATGCCATAATCAGAAACCCTTATTATCTAAAGAGAAAGAACTGAAAGAAAAAGAAAGTTGAACAGACTAATGGTTGACATTCCATTTCTGATACAGATTATTTAGATGAATGGAGTAGTTCCTCCTTAAGAACCAAATCCTCAGAATTTCTAGGTAGCATTTATTTATCTAACTTTATAGAAAATAAAATTTTTAGTATCTTTCCTGTTAGAGTGTTTGCAGTGTCTTGGGCCTGTAGATCAGCTGACTTCTCTTTCCTTTAGTTTCATAAATCACCCAGCACAGCAACGCTAACGCTCTGTCCATTTTCATCTTCTGGTAATGTCAGGCTAGCTGGTCAAAGCATGCTAGGGATAGCCCAGCGATGGCGTGAGTTGTTAGTTGTTTTAATTTTTTACTACATTTTGAAAATGCAAAAGCAGCTAAACAGGTGCCAGTTGTCCTCTGGCCTCATCGTATAACACTCTCCCCGTACTGTCTACTTTGTTTGTGTCCACGTTGGCCTTCTCTGAGCTTCTTGTTGTACCAGCCTCACTTCCTCCTCCTGGGCTTGTGCTTGCTTATCCCTCTGCCCAGCGACCCTTCCTTCTCACTGTCCAGGACTCAGTGCCAGTGCCACCTCCCCAGAGAGGACTTTCTTTAGTGCACACATACTAGAATATAAGGCCCATTAGATGGGGACTTTGGGGACTTTGCCTGTCTCATGAGCTCCAATGTCTTCTGTGTGTAGAACAGAACCTGGTCCATCATATTTGTTGAATAAATAAATCACCTCTGTGCTTTGCTAGATCTCATCTAGCTACAAATCAAAACAGTCTAAATGGGCAGCTTGGATTTCATAGGAGGATACATAAATAAATAACCTACCTCATTCTCCATCTCTTTTTGCCATTTTCAAGCAAGTTTGGGAATGAGACTATAAGCACAGTATTATATAACTTATATTTTTCTCTTTCATTTCTCTTCATCAAAAAAAAAAAAATAAATAATGCACACATCAGCACCTGATGATCCAATTTGACTGGCCAGAGCTATAAAGTGTTCATGTCAGTGGACAGCCGCAACACTAAATGCACATCAGTTAGGTAACTTTTTCTGTCCTAGAAAGCAGCTTTTCCTCAAGCACAGCTTTTTAAAGATACCCAAAGAAACTTATTTATTGATATGAAACAAGAGCAAATCATAAGTGTTAGATTTGTGCTGATTATAGCCAATTGAGGGGAAAAGAAAACTGTTTGTAGCCTGATTGTTAGGACCTATGCAGGAGCAAAAGAGAACATTGCATCATGGCTGCCTAATCTTCATAACGTGGAAATCAGTAAGGGACATGGAAGAGAACTGAAAAGTCAGTGGGTACAACTATTAAGCTTAAATCACATGTCTCTGGATGCAAAAATAAGTTTTTAAAAATTACAACATGCACATTTTCTCTTTTCAGTTTTCAGCTGATCAATTGCCATAATTATTTTATTCTACTTTATGTTAAATAGTAGTCTCATAGCCTAATGCATCTGGCATCCAACTGCAAGTTGGCAAAGTATATATAATGACTCTTAAAATGGCTCTCAAGAAAAATTTTGTCATCCTATAATCATCTTATTCATGCTGAAGGCATGCTACTGTCTTTTGGGAATATTCAAATTTGTGAAACATGTAAAAAAGAAATGAAATGACACTTTTGAGAAGCTACTACTCAGAGAACAATTACTTATTACAGCATTTATCCTGATAGCAAATGACAAAGGATTTTACTTTTTTTTTTAAATTAACCAAGCAGAGTGTTTTCCCAGCAAAAATATTCCCAGTCTCATTAATCTATCAAAATAGGAATTTGACAAGGGTCGATTTGCTTTGATAATTTATATTTTTTCCAAATTACAAGAGTTTGTGAGTTCTTGATTTCAATATTCTAAAAATTCATTTATAATTTTCTTTTATGTTTTTGTTAAAAATTCCATAACCATGCCTTAAGCTTATAAACATCTCAGGAATAGTTAAAACAGATAGCAACCTATAAAAATCTTCACTTTTCAAATTCATTTCTTGCTGATTATTATAATTCAGTCTTAAGTTTCTATTAGCAGCCTTTTACTTCCCTCCCCAACTTGTTTTAGTTCCTGAAGACTTAGGTCTTAAATTTCTAAGCATATTATGAATCTTCAGAAAAATATGACAACAAATTTAAAATGTCACAATCAACCAAATGGGACTTTGATAAAGTTCTCCTTTGTTTACCTTTATCACTAATAGAGTTCCAGAGAATTTAAAAATAAGGATCTGTTTTAAATCCATCATTTGTTCAAGAGTGGCAATGGGATGTAGCGCAACTGGAACAGAAACTGATTGTGATCTTTGTATTTACGCAGCAGCACATACAATACATTTTCACATTTAAACATCACAGTATTCCCGTAAGGTAGGCAGGGCACATATTATTATCCCCATTTAAAGGATGGAGAACTTTTCTATGTATAATTTTAATAAGTTAAAATCAAACAACTTATTTTCTATGTAACTTAAATAAATCTGTAAGATCAAATAATACTAGCGGTACAGTTACTGTGGAAATTTGGTTTTAATTTTTTGCAATTTGGTTGCTTATTAATTCAATGGTCTTTCTAATTCAAAGGTTAGAAATGACCCTTTAAAATTTTAAACCTTTTGGAATATATGTTTAGTCATTTATAAACTGATTGATTTAAAGTTATAATATTTTTAGCATTGCTTAATTTATCTATATTTATTGCAAAGTGGATAGCATTTAAACTGCAAAATATTATGTACTGGATAAGATATCTTTTTAAAACCTCTTACTGAGATCCTATTGGGACTGGCATATAATTGGAAACACTTAGCAGAGTATTTCAGGGAATGCTGCCAAGGAGTGAATAAGAGAATCGCATTTCATTTTTAAATGCCAGACAAGAGTCACCTAAAATGATGGTAACAGTGGTTAGAAGAAGGAAGGAAATTGGGCTGGGGAAAGGCATAATTTACATAAGGTGCTTTTTATCTAAAATTTTCTTTCTTTTGTTGAATTTGACAATTTACCAGAGCCTTTTTAGAAGTGTCTGACATCCCTTTTAATTAAGCAGCAAGAGTAAGAAGTGACAGGCAACGTGTTTCTAGAGTATTAAATGCATATCTTGAGTGAATTCACTCCCTCAACAAGCACTCTAATTCTAAAGAAAGCATTTAGTTCTGTCTCATATAGGATGTTAACACTGAATAAAACTGCAAAGATTTATTTATTCATCTAAGTCAAATCTCTCTCACTTCCATCTTAAATAAGCAATATCATTTTATGCTACAGAAGAGTCTGATCCTTTTGTAAAAGTTGGAAGGATTTCATGAATTTCCAATACAATTACTTAGAAGTAACACCCAGTGATGTTATGAAGGCCTGCAAATACTTATGCCTAAATAGAAGTGTCAATTCTGAAAAGTGAGACTGCATTGCTAAGGTTAGATACTGCACTTCGCGAATTTCCTCATAGTTCAGTAACGTATACTAGGTTATGTGTAGAAAGAAATCCCATAGATGTTCTATGCTTGTGTAAGTTGTTATGGAACTGCCCCTGTTATAGCTCATTCGATCTCTTCACCAGGCCATTGGCAGTTCTCATTAGTTCTTAGTTGTCTTCTCAGTGTCCATTGCTTTCAGTTTAACACTTCAACTGGCTTCCCTCTGGCTCTTCTTGCCTTTGACCTTTGTTTTCTGAACACAGATCAGTGTCTCTTCCCACTGGCATATTCAGAGAGGACAGAAGCAGCATGGTGGACAGAAAGCATCAGAGCTCCAATGAACAGCAAGGCAGCAAAACATTCACTCTGGGAATGTGGACAGAAAAGCAGTAGTTGTTCCAGTGTCTTCTCATATTGAGTTCCCATGACTACTAACCATATGTAAGTCAGTTCCAGTGTTTTTTGTATTATTATACTATCTTCCCTCAGTGGTAATATTTTGAGTAGATTCCTTGTCACCAGACAATGTTGACTAAGAGAAGATGCTGGCTATTTCAAACAGGGGTTTACTAAGTGGTTCCTCTACGTGGTCTAGCTGGAATAATCACTGCCTTTCGGTTATTCACAGACCTATAGCTATTTTGCTTATTCTTCAAGATTCAAAGAACTGAGATTTTCCTGATGAGTGAGACCATGTGGCTTTATTAACACTGGTTGATTCCATTGAGTAGGAGTTCATCTAAAGGTTTGAAGTATACTCTAATGTAAATGGGCATCACTAATTTAGATTTTGTTGATAGAGCTTTCCATACATAGAACACTATCCCCGAGTGGAATCATTTGTCCAATTGTTGGTGTCTCTGACCACATTCAATCCTAGCCTAATATGAAACCCACAGCACGAGGGTAGGACGGATTTTTGAGCAGAAGCCTTCACTTCAGTCTGTTGCTATGGACAGTTGCTATGGGATATTTTGCCTGCCACACAGCTTCATCTGTTGATTTCACAGTGGCCCATGACATCTGCAGCTCCCCTGCATATATTGCAGGAACAGGAATGAAATAAGTTGCTCTGCTTTCTATCCTCCAGTGAGTCATTTCTCTCATAATAAGGGGACCAGGTACATGCCTCCTCAAAGCCATAGACTCGGGCATTCTAGGTACATATCAAGAAGAACCCAGGGTTCATCCCTCCATCAGAGTCTGCAGCAGATATTCTTCCTGATATTTGTAAAGAAAAGGAAAATATATGTTTTTCATTTAGTCATTTTAGTTCATTTAGTCACTTAGTTTATGTCACATATCCCTTCAGTGGAAAGCCAGCAATCACTACTATGAGACTTTTTCTTCTAGTATCTCTTACAGCAGTGATCCCCAACCTTTTTGACACCAGGGACCAATTTCATGGAAGACAATTTTTCCACCGACTGGGGGTAGGGGAGTGGGGTGTCATGGGTGGTGGGGGTGTGGTGTGGAGCTCAGGCATTGATGCCTGGCCCATTTCTTAACAGGACATAGACTGGTATTAGGCCACGGCCCAGGGGTTGGGGACCGCAGTCTTACAGAATTCACCCATCAGCCTATTGTTCTTGTTGAGAATTTGGGTAGTTTGTAGCCAAACAATGGATGAATATTTTATTTATTTTTTCTTTTCAAGAAGGGGCAGCTGAAAAAATGAGATATCACTTTACACTCATTAGACAGGCAACAATAAGAGTTGGTCAGGATGTGAAGAAATCAGAACCCTTATAACATTGCTGGTGAGAATGTAAAATGGTGCAATCACTTTGGAAAAATTTGGCAGTTACTCAAAATTTAAACATAAATTTATCATGTGACCTGGTAATTACATCCCTAGGCATATACCCAAAAGATATGAAGACATGTTCACACAAAAACTTGTACACACATGTTTATAGAAGCATTGTTTATAAGAGCTAAAAAGTGGAAACGAGCCAAAATCCATCAACCGATAAAAATAAAATGTGGTATACCCATGCAAAGGACTATTGTTTGGCAATAAAAAGGAATGAAGTACATCAGATGAACCTTGAAAACATGATGATATGTGAGAGAAGACAGTCACAGAAGATCATATGTTATGTAATTTAATTTATGTGAAATGTCCAAAATAGGAGAATGCACTGAGATATTTGTGGTTGCATAAAGCTAAGGAGTAAGGGGGAGGATAGACAGTGACAGATAATGGTCCCAATGTTATTTTGGGAAGGATGAAAATGTTCTAGAATTACATAGTGGTGGTGGTTGTGCAACCTTGTGAATATATTAAAAACATTCAATTGTACAAGTTAAATGGATGAGTTGTATGATATGTGAATTATATCTCAATGAAGATTTTAAAAGTAACTTGAATTTTTAAGAAATAATGGAGTTTCTCTCATTACCTTAAAAGAAATATAAATATTCCTGGTCATAAATTTAAGGAGGCTGTAAAAATAAGTATCAAATTGAGAAAATAAAAATACAGATGACAGATTGAGAGAAAATATTTACAAAACACATATCCAATGAAGGACATATGTCCATAATTTACCAAAAAAACTCTTAGAACTCAGTAATAAGAGAAACAACCCAAAGAGTGGTCCAAAGATATGAACAGACATTTCTTCAAAGAAGATACACAAATTGCTAACCAGTACATGAAAAAGATGTTCAATGTTATTAGTCACTAGGAAAATGTAAATTAAAACCACAAAGGAATAACATTGCACATCTACCAGACAATAGCAAACCTGACTATGACAACTGTTGGCAAGGATGTGCAGAAATGAGAACCCTCATGCATTGCTGGTGGAAATGCAAAATGGCACAACCACTTTGGAAAACAGTTTGGCAGTTTGGCAGTTTTTCAAAAATTTAAACATGAAACTATCATTTAACTCGGCAATTCTGCTCTCTGGTATCTACCCAGGAGAAATGAAATCTCACATCCACACAAAGACTTGCACATGAATATTTACATTGTCTTATTCATAATAGCCATAAACTGGAAACAACATAAATGTCCATTAGCTTTTTGATGGTAAACAAAATGTGGTATACGCATACAGTGGAAAGCTATTCAGCAGTAGGAAGGAGTACATTGCTGCTCATCTCATGCTAATTATGAGTGAACCTCCAGGACTTCATGCTGAGTGAGAAAGGCCAAATATGGAGGACCACATCTGTATGAAACTTATAGAAAAGGCAAATTTAAAGAAACAGTGAGTAGGTCCATGGCTGCCAAGGTCTGGGGTGAAAAGGGGAATTAACTGTACACGGGCATGAAGGATCTTATTGGGGGTGATGATAATGTTCTAAAACTGGTTTATGGTAATAGCTGTGCTATTTAGTAAAGATAGCAAATATTACTGAATTGTAGACCTGAGATGGGTAAATTTTGTGATATGTAAAACATACTTCAATAAAGTTATTTTTTAAAAAAAGTAGGCTTTTCTAGAGCATGACACAGAATAAATCACTAAGAATCTAAGTAATAAGAATGATACAGAATAAAGTGCTAAGATCATGGTTGCTGCTATTTTTCTGATTGTCATTGTCAGGACATATGAGGGAGCTACTGGCCAATGTGCAATATGTCTTGCCAAAAATTCATCTGATCCTTGCTCACGAGAGACAGAGCCTAGTTACAGATCAACTCCTAAGACTTCTGGGGCAAATGGAAAGTTCTACCTTTTCCTGGCTGTACCTGTAAGTGCCCCTGGGTCAGCCTTGAATGGCAAGGAGGGGCTGGGTTGGTCAATGACTATGTCCCAATTCTACTTTGAGCATGTGAGATGTTGAGATTTTGGAGGATCTATGTTTCTGGTAGAGAGTGAAGAGTTCCCTAACCTTGTGAGTAACCTGTAACCTGCTTATCTTAAACTGATTGACTTTTTGAAAAGTGTATTTCAAAAAGGGCAAGAACGAGCACTGCAGACATCACCTGAGAAGCCCTGCTGAAACTGCCTCTGTGGGACCTGGGCAGGGGAAGAGCCCCAGCTGTCCAGTAGCCTGGCCCTGCAGCCATGTCCCCCCTCCTCACCAAGTTGCCACCCAGCCCCATGGCTTTGTCCCCATGGTTCCTGCTCTGTTGTCTGGCCCTGTGGACCTGGTTCCAAGGCTCCTGCTCTGTCACCAGGGCCCGAGTCTCCTGTGCTGCCGCTGGAACCTGTGGCCCTGTCCCCCAGTTCCCACCACCTGCCTGGTGGGAAACAGCTCCTATAGTCCAGTTCTCTGCCAGGGAACCACTAGCCTTGATCCACCATCATACCTGGACCCAGTTGGAATGAGTGTCTGCAGCCCTGACAATCACAACTAGCTAGATAGCCTCACCTAGCTGCCACTGTCACAGCCGTGGGGAGATCTAGGCAGAATCATCTCCCACAACACTAGCCTCTGTGGAGATGGACTTGCCCAGCCCCCAACCTAAGCTTCCAACAGAAGCCTGAGGAACAACCCACCACTTCGCACATCCAGCACTTGCTTGGATTGTGACAATCACAGGGGAATAGGACAACACAGATCAGCAGAATTACAGGCTCTCCATTCATCTGTCCTTCCCATGCTGGGTCAACTGTCCAGAGTAGGTTACAAAAGTACCATCTAGGGCTCTCTCCTTCTTCTCACTAAGTAGGAGAGTTTCCAGAAAAGGGAAACAGGGCACTGCAAACCTATTTGCCCTGAACTGAGATAAGAGGTTTCAGATGAGAAGAAATCTACAAAAGAATTCTGGCAATATGAAAAAACATGTGGGTATCAAATTAGCTTTGACACCCACAAAAGACCAAAATGGATCTACAGAAATGGACCCCAACCAAAAGAAAATTGTCAAAATGTCAGAAATGGAATTCAGAATATGGAAGGCAAATAAGATGATTAGGATTGAAGAGAAAGTTGAAAATCAATATTAAGAAGCCAAAAAAAAAATATATAGGAGATCAATGAAAAAATGCAAAAGTTGCTAAAAAGCTAAACAATATAATAAAGGATATAACAGAACTTGAAAGAGTCATTAGAGAATTTCAAAATGCAGCAGAAAGCTCCATCAATAGACTAGACCAAGGAGAAGAAAGAATTTTAGAGCTTGAAGACAAGACTCTCAAACTAACGCAGTCAGTCAAAGATGCAGAATAAAAGAATAAAGAAGAATGAGCAATCACTCAGAGAAATATGGGACTATGCAAATTGAACCAATATACAAAATATAGGTATCCCTAAGGGAGAAAAATAAAAATCAAAAGGCATAGAAAACCTATTCAAGGGAATTATTGAGGAGAACTTCCCTGGCATAGCCAGAGATTCAGATATTCAAATACAAGATGGTCATCAGACACTGGGAAGTTTCATAGCAAATAGGGCATAACCAAGACACATAATCATCAACCTGGCCAAAGTCAAAATGAAGGAGAAACTTCTACAAGCATCAAGACAAAAGCAACAACTAACCTACAAAGGAAAATCTATCAGGCTAACAGCAAATTTCTCAGTGGAAACCACCTCAGTTTTTGTCTTCTTAAAGAGAACAACTGCCAGCCAAGAATATTGTACCTTATAAAATTAAGTTTCATGAATGATGAAAAAAGAAATACTTTTCCAGACAAGCAAACACTAAAGGAGCTTGTCACTATGAGATCTGTACTGCAGGAAATACTCAGAACTACATTATATATGGAACAGTAAAATAGATACCCACCAGTGTAAAAACACCCAAAAGTTAAAATTCACAGCTCTTATAAAACAATAGCACAAGAAAGAAAATAAAACAACAAGGTGTAATCCAAGATGATAAACAGAACAGTATCCCATAAAGCAATACTAACACTGAACATGGATGGTCTTAATGCCCCTATTAAAAGACATGAACAGAATTTCTTTGAAAGAAGATAGGCAAATGGCCAACAAACATGAAAAAAATGCTTAATATCACTAATCATCAGGGAAATTAAAATTAAAGCCACAATGAGATACCACCTTACCCCTGTTAAAATGGCCATTATAAAAAAGTCAAAAAATAGTAGATACTGGCATAGATGCAGAGAGAAAAGAACACTTATACACTGTTGGTGGGACTGCAAATTAGTACAATCTCTATGGAAAACAGTATGGAGATTCCTCAAGGAAATAAATGTAAACTGAGCATTTTATCCAGCAATCCCACTGCTAGGTATCTACCCAAAGAAAAAGAAGTCATTTTATCAAAAAGATACCTACACTTAGATGTTTATTGCAGCACAGTTCACAATT
>CM052440.1:105226462-105246298 GCA_028533085.1 Varecia variegata | reverse complement strand
AATTGTGAACTGTGCTGCAATAAACATCTAAGTGTAGGTATCTTTTTGATAAAATGACTTCTTTTTCTTTGGGTAGATACCTAGCAGTGGGATTGCTGGATAAAATGCTCAGTTTACATTTATTTCCTTGAGGAATCTCCATACTGTTTTCCATAGAGATTGTACTAATTTGCAGTCCCACCAACAGTGTATAAGTGTTATATACACACACACACACATACATGTATATATGTATATATACACACATGTATATATGTGTATATATATATATATATATATATATACACACACACACACACACATACACATACACACCATGGAGTACTCCTCAGCCATAAAAGGGAATGAAATAATATCTTTTGCAGCGACATGGATGGAACTTGAAACCATTATCCTAAGTGAAGTATCTCAGCAGTGAAAAAACAAAAACCACATGTAGCTCTCACTAATAATTGGGAGCTAAATGATGGGTACACATGGGCACAAAGAGATGTAAAGGACATTGGAAACCAAGAAGGAGGGTGGTGGGAGGGTTTGAGGTATAAAAACTTACCTAGTGGGTACAAGGAACACTATTCTGGTGATGGGCACACTAAAAGCCCTGACTCAAGCATTATAAAAGCTATCCACTTAATAAAAACATTTTCACCCCCTTAATATTTTGAAATTTTTTTAAAAAAGATACTTTACAACTAGAGGATACATTGAAGAGAATCACCACTCTAAGTAAGGAATCTTGCTGGAAATCTATTGTGATATTCTAGGTTAGAAATTAGGGCCTCAACCAAGGTGGCGGCCATGATGAGATAACATTTTGGAGACAAAATCAACAGAACTTGATGGTAGAATGAAAGAAGAAAGGTTAAGGAAAATAAAAATCAAATCTGACATGACAAGAAAGCCCTGCATAAGCAGATATTTTACTGATGGCCCACAGTTACCACAGTGAATCCTCTTAAATATTATTATTTAATTTACCAGGATATACATTACTCAAAAAGAAAAGTGTGTGTAAATACATATTTAGATATGAATATAGGCACTTTAAAATTTGTATTCATATATAATAATATGTATAATATTATTACTTACATAATAAAATTATATAGATAAAGATACATTAAGATATGATTTTTATATTAATAAATATATAAAATCGATTTTAAGTATTATTTACAACTGGCAACTCTGGGAACCAGGCAGGTGTCAGATCATTCTTTGTCATCAATTACTTCACCAGCCTAGAGATGTTTTGACTCAACCAAAAGTCTTTCAGACACCACAGAAAGGGCCTCACCCTCAGAGTCAGCTCTATTGAGGTATTTGCAGCTGAAAGGTGATTTGGTATTTGATCTTCCCGTAGGTGTGTCAAGCTACAAAGAAATGGTATTCTGACTCAGTTGGCTCTGTGCTCAATGGAGAGGAAGCGTTTGGTATGTTCTTGTTTATTTAGATAATGCTGCATAATCCAGTGAAGAACAGGTCCACAATATAGCAGATGTACAAACTTCCTGCCTTTGAAGACAGATACCACAATTCCCCAATTATCAAATATAAGAAAATAAGGGTGAGAGGGAAGAGCGGATGGTGAGCTGGCTCCTGTTCTTGGACCTCCTAAAGTTGCCCTAGTTAGGACAGGTTTTCCACTCAGAGTGGCCAAGCTGTTTGTCAGACCCCAATTGTTTTAAAACAGTTATGCTCCTACTTGGCATTTGCAACTGAAAGGGGAAGGGAAATTGATCATTATTGCATTTCTATGCACTAAATGATATAGAGGAATTATCAGACATGCATTATCTGTTCCTTGTAATATCCTTGCTAGTAAATTATCTCCATACTAAATTTACTGATATGAAAGTGTAGCTTATGACTACGCAGTTTACCTAAGCTCAGTTAGTAAGTTGGAGAATTGGAAATTCAGATCTGTTGGCCTTGAAGTTTATTTTCCCCCCAACTTCACCATGCAGCAAGGAGATGATTAGCCACACTGTCAGAGAGAAGGTGGGAGGAAGAGAGAGAGAGAGAGAGAGATTTGGAAACATTAGAAGTTTCTATGTTTTTTAATTGTATCTTTAATGATCTGAAAGGTTTATGTTTAGATGCCTTTGCTTTAAGTCTTAAGAGCTACAAAGGACTAGGAATATAGAAGACACAATGCTTCTGGAGCATCATGCCTGTCTTTAACACCATGATTTTCTCTGCATTGTCACTGACTGCCTTTGTTGGTGTTTATAACTTTATGCTCTCTAAATACCTTATTTTACAAATGAGGAAAGCATGCAAGATGGGCACTAGTGTGACCCAGGGAAAGAGCTTAAATGTTATCACTCAGCATGTCACTACACTTCTAGGCCAAAAAACATATCTGAACACAGGACATGCATTGTAGATCAATGAGGAATTTGATGAATATATATTTAAGTTTTTATGTACTAAGCACTGGGCTTAATAGAAAAGTTATATATACAATATTTTACTTGTCAGAATTTATAAACTCAGAGGGAAAGTATGATACACACACACAGATACACTATAAAATTTTTCATGCAATCACTGCACCCTTATAGCACTTGGATTGCACTCCTCATGCAAAGTAGGGATCATTCCAGGTTGACATGATAAGGTAAGACATCTTAGAGACTGAATCCTTTTACCTGGGCCTCGAAGACTTCTACTTCAGTAAAGACTTGGAGACACAGGTTTCCACTGGTACTCTTCACCTACTGAAGCAACAAAGCAAGCATCTTCCTTTTCAAAGTACTGTACTATGCCTTGAGAAAGCATTTTGACTTTGCAGTAGGAGCTAGGAGCTGTGTTGCACAAAGCTAGCTATTTTGCCACATTTTTTTAGTGGCTTTGCATATACACTGTATTTAGCAAGTCGCTACTCTGAGAGTTGAAGTATCTATAAGAACAAGGACCAAGAACAAAACCAACAATGGATATTGCTGAGTACAAAGCAAGTTGACTATACCGTCCAGAATGGCTCAAAAAATGACTCACTGGAAACCTGCCAGAGACAATGGGAAGATCAAAGGAGGCCCTGGAGTCTAGTCAACCACACGTCAACTTAGTAAATTAGTGAATTTAGTCTTAACAAAACTCCTGTATGAAATGTCAGAAAAGATGCAGGAGGACTGGGGAAGAGAGGTGTCTAAGTTGCTGACAAAATAATAATTTTTTCATAAAAATATTTTGATCCTGATGAGAATAGAATCATTTGGCTGGTGGCAGATGATTGGCCACCAGCACTACGTTCTGGTGGCAGAACGTAGGTAAAATTATTTAGATTTGTGCTTCACATGCAGAAAATGCTCGATCAATTCCAGTTGACTTTGAAGGAAGTTGCACTTGCTCTATATAACAGAGAATTTTGCAATCCTGTGGATAGTTAAGATAGCCATACACTATTTTAATCACGTACAGACTCAGCTAAGGGGTAAATATCACCTCACATTTCTCTGGATTTTTGATGAGATAAAGGTTTAAGATAGCTTCTCCAAAAAAAAAAAAAAAAAAAAGAGTTGGAGAAACAGTCCTTTGTGATACATGAAAGTTGATTGATTAGAAGCAATTCGCCTTTTCAGGACTATTAGTAGAGCCACTGCACTGATGAACGATATCTCATTCAGGAAGTCGCTCACCAGACTGTCTGGATCGCTTTGCTATTGTTTCTCATTTCCTTTTCCCCTTTATTTTCCTCACCCTGGGAAAGCATCAAAGGTGGATGGCAAGTGGGAGAAGTAAAGCTGGAACTCTACGAAAAATGCTCTAGTGCTATAAAAAATTAATCTGGTGCATCTTTAATTATACCAGCACTGTGCACAATGTATGCTGTGTATTCCCAGGATGCCTCACTCCTTTCACTCTGGATAAGCCCATTATCCATAGGGTCAAGAGCAGGGAGTGAGGAGCCAGACTGCCTTGGGTTGAACCTGGTCTCCCCGCTTTCTAGCTGTGCACCTCTATACAAATTCCATCCTCTCTCTTGGCCCCAGTGAAAGGAGGGTAACCATAGCACCTATCACACAGGGTTGCTATGAAGATTAGTGCACTGATATTTATAAAACACTGAGAGCAATGTCAGACACATAGTAAGCACTCAGCAAATATTTCTTAAATAAAATAAATGAGGTTTACATATTTGGATATTTTCCAACTATAGAATTCGGGAAGTTACTCCTATAATTTGACGTTAATTTATTCTCCCCATCCAACTGTCAATGCATAGATATATCTAAGTGATCTATATCATCCCGGTGAAAACCATCCACTGTTTCACATTCTTTGTCTATCTCTATGAAGAAAGCATTTTAATAATAATCCCTGTTATGGTCTTCTTTAGTCCTCATTTTATCACTTTAGTTTCATGGAATGCAGCTCTTTCCATAGAATTAGAGAAATAAGAGAGCCCTGGAAAGGTCATTACTTTTTTTTTCTTACCCTGCCACCCACTTTCAAGCCAGACCACACACATAAATCATCCCAGACTTTTTCTTCATCACGATGTGGTTTCCATTCATGTCTACTCTGCTCTAAGGAAACAATTTTGCTACAGGTGGGCAAATTCAGCACTAATGGCATTACCCTGTGTTTTCAGGAAAAGTTTTGAGGACAAAATAGCTCCATTAACATTGCCAGTTTCACTGGTTCCTTGTCACTGATCAAGTTTAATTATTTCCTGTGCCATTGTTGAAAACCCAGAAATCAACTTCTCACTCAGTGCACATTCAGACTGAATAATCTCATGGCAGAACCCTTAAACTGTTTCTATTATAATGGATGCCACCTCTCCCCCTCTTTTTAAGATAGTGTCTACAAGGTGAAAACCTGCTATTTCATTGTTTCTAGGTCATAAGCTCTAATTAAACTGTGTGACTCCATGAGAAAAATATAGCTAGTCAATTCAGTTTTAAAATAATAAAGGCAGCTGTATAGGATTAGGGTGTGTAAGCTGGTTGTTTGACATTTTCACTACTAATTGTTCATTTAACAACTACAGATAGAGACAAAAAACTCTGGTTTAAAAAAAAATCCTGTAGGTTCGAAATACTGGCTTGAGACTGGTTATATGCTTTTTAAGCACTGTATTTCAGCAGTGGAGGGTGCAGGATTAAAAAGAATGAGGTGGTGTGTTTTATTTTAGACAGCCTCCCAAATTATTCTTGAAAAACCCTTCTGCTTGTATCTGGCATGTGCTGTTTCTTCAGAGTTCATATAAATAAGGCCATGTAAACATATGGATTCTCCAGGAATCCTCCTCAATTTTCTATTCTATCTATAGAGAATAGAGAGCAAGGACTTCTCAGTTAGAGGAGGATATTGTTCAATGCAAATAATGCTAGGAACACTGCTACCCTGAACACTTCTGAAGACTGAAATTACATCATTTGTGAATTCATTTATTTGAGTTAAAGCACCTCATCTCTCGATGCTTTCAGAGATATAGTATCCAACTCATAATTCTTGAGTGTGAATGAAGCTTCTCCCCTGTTTCACTCCTTGGGAGGACAGTCCATGGCAATAAACATCAATATTTTCTCTGATTTTTTAAAAGAGCAAAAAGAGACAAACTCGTTCCCCAAGTAATTCTTTAGCACCCACTGTATGACAGGTGCAGTCCCAGGCATTGTACATGTAAAAAGGGGGAAAAACAGTTGAGGGAAGATGATATGGTAATTTGTGCACACAGCTTATAAGGTGAGAATCTGGCAATCACTGCAACCAAGGTATACCCAAGGTATTTGGGGAGAACAGGGAAGGATACGTAAAACTCTACCTGGGGAGATCAGAAAAGGCTTCCCTTGAGTAGGAGTTATTCCAGCCGGTCTTGAAGGGTTAATAGGAGTAAATCGAGCATCAGTTTGAAGAAGAGCATTACAGGCGGAGGAAATAGCAGGCCAAATGCAGAGGTGGTAAAGACAAAAGGGCAGCCAGGGAACCACAATAGAGCATCCCCACAGGCACAAGGGCTCTGTGATGGGCTGGTGGGAGATTCCATGGAGAAGGTCGTCAGGGGTCAGGTCATCACATGCTCAGACTCCAGGCCTTCTGTAGATCACCAATTCTCATCAGAAAAGTATGTTTCCACACACCCCATGCTTCCATGGACGTATCCAGATTAATGCACAATTCCAGGTGCACTAGCTACAACTTCCTCCCATTCTCTCCTTCTTAAGAAAAAAATGTGTCTGAATCCCAGGGAGGGAAGGTAAATGAAAAGATAACTTATTGTTTATATTTTTATTTTCTGTGTATTATGATGTTTTGACATCTTAAAATTTTTTGTGTGGGAACAGACTGCCCTCCCTGGTCTAGTGAGTACTTAGAGACAGCAAAGGGCTCAGCCAGGATCTTGCCTTTGATATGCAAACTGCCCAAGCCAGAGCCACATTGCTGGGGCGATAGTCCTCTGCCTTAATCATCCCAGGGCCAGGTACCAGGTAACTAGAGACCACCCCTATAGCTTAGAGCCCACCAAAATCATTTAAACTAGCCCTGCCCTGCCTTTCCCTCAGCAAGCCCAATAAAGGCTCTGGCCTAGACACTTCTACCTACTGTTTTCTGATCCCTCATCACCCTGAGGCTTCTCCCTGCTGCTGTGTGGTGTGCTGTGTCTCCTGTTTCTAGGACCTATGAGAATAATAAACTTTGCTTTCCTGAGCCTCTCCCCTGTCTCCTCTTATGGCACACCTGGTTGATCATCAAATCAAAGAATGCAGAACAATAACCTAGAATCCTTTCTTATTCATCAAAAAATTAATCATCTCAAAATCCAGGTCTTTAATTCCAGTGAGATGTGTGTGTGTGTGTGTGTGTGTGTGTGTGTACCCCCCCACACAATAAACATACACTATCTCTCCTCACACCAATGTGCTATGATAGCAAGGCCAAGAACTACTCTCAGAGATGATGAAAAGCAATGAAGCAGTGGCATAAAGAGGGTGACTTGATCGATTTGCATTCCAGCAAGATTGTTCCATTTATAATGAGGGGGATGGATTGCAGAAGGCAAAGCATTCAAGAATGGTGTATTAGAGGTTGTTTCCATGGTCCAGAAAAGGAACTGAAGTTGTACCAGTTTGAATGGAGAAGGGAGGGAGATGCCGGAGTGGAAGGGAAGAGACTTGCTCATCAGGGAGTCTGGATGGTGAGGATAAGGGAGGGGATGGGGGTGGGCAGGTGTGCAGACAGGCAGCAGCAGCAGATCAGAAAGACAAAAGGTAATGCATCCATTTTAGAAATGTTGAGACTTGGGATGGCACAAATTCATGTTTGGCAACCTTTGGCTCTTTGAAGACTAGTGAGAGAAGAGAGGATAAAGTTTAGAGGTTTAATAATATAATTAGAAATATTTGATTTGTATAGAACAAGGTTTGGCAAACTTTCTGCAAAGGGCAAGAGAGTAAATAGTTCAGCATTTGAAAGCCTGATACTCTCTGCCCCACCTACTGGAATCTGCTGTTGTCGTATGAAAGCAGCACAGACGGTATAGAAACAAATGGGCCTGGCTGTATTCCAATAAAACTTTATTTACAAAAGCAGGCAGTGGGCCAGATTTGGCCCACCATCCATAGTGTGCTGACCCCTGATACAAAGGCAGCCTTGATACAGAAAGGATACCATAAGAAATATTTTCTCTGGGATTTTGCAGGAAGGTCACATTCACTAACATTAAATCAGATCATTAGTCAAGTGACTAAATACAAAGGGCATGTCAAAACTTCCTCCAATTGTTAGGTTTCCTTTCAGTGCAGATTCTTATGATACACATACATTTTTTTCATAATTAAAGACTGTGGCAGGCTGCAAATACAAAGCAGTTACCATTAAGAAACATCAGGGTAAAGAAAAATAATTTTTTCAGTTGGGAGATGTGTGTGTGTATGTACATATGTGTGTCCATGTGTGCATATAAAATAATATCCCCTTAGAAAACATAAAAGACTCAACTACAAATTCTGGTGGAAAATTTTCATGGGCTATCTGGCTCATCTCATCTAAGATTTGGAGGCTGAGAATATTAATAAGATTTTAATGTCTTAACAAAAGTGATTTCTAATAAAAAAGAAAATATTGCTAATAAAATCTCCAGAGGTAGTAGTCAAAACTGTGATCTCTCTGTAGTGACTGACATTTACTTTTGAAAACCAAGAAAGCTTTCCTTGTGTACCAGGTAGGAAAAACGCGATTTACTCATTAAAACAGTACATTAGGCAACCCTTTGTCTTAATAAGCAGCCAAAAATAAGTTGCCTAATGGAATATCATGTTGAGACTCTATTCCCACTAGTTATATCCTTAATGGGTTCCTGTCAAAAGATGGAATAAAAATAATAGGTACATAGCTATACTTTTTTCATCCTTACATAGCTTTTTACTTTTTTGTAACCAAAAAATGCGCCATGTAAAGAAAAGGAATGTAGAATTGTATGGAGATGTAATATGAGCCCATATTTCCAACTTTCATAAGATCTATTTAAACTCATTAGAGCAGAGTGCAAGAAAATGCTGATTAGACCTACAGTTTTCTTTCCCTGAGCTACAGGTTGGTTTGAAAATTGTTCTTTTGATCTGTTGTCGGTATCTGTCTCCATGACAATGGTAACTTGTTCATAAATATTCTTGCTGCAGGTTGATCTGATTCTAGCACATGCAATTAAAAAGTTTTCTTGACCATTTATGATTTCTCCTTGGTATAAAACTGTGCTTCACTATGTTTGCATTAGCATTAGGGATGTGATAATTCCAGAGTCTGGTGATTTGCTGGCTATTTTGCTGGCTAATCTATTATTGTTTTCTCCTTTCCAGTGTCTCTCTTGCAGTCCTCTTATTTGCCAATTTCTTGTTAATTTGCAGATGTTTCATATTGAATCAGTTTAAAAATAAAAACCTCCCCCAGATATTTGAAAAGAGAATTTAATATTTTAAAACACAGGTAGCTAGATATTAAGTTGTTAACTAGGTAACTGAATGGGTGAAAAGAGAACTCTAAGTCAAAGGTCAGCAAATGTTTTCTGTAAAGGGCCAGCTGAAATAATTTCAGCTCTGCAGGTCATCACACTACTCAACTCTACAGTGGAGGCGAGAAAGCAGCAGCCTCAGACACAAGGGGTGCTCCTGAGTGTGTTCCAATAAACCTTTACTTACAAAAAAAAAAAAAAAACAGGCAACAGTTGGGATTCAGCCTACAAGGTGTAGTTTGCTGTATTAGTCAGGCTTCTCCAGAGAAAGAAAGCAGATAGGATGTATCCAGATACACATAAGAAGGGATTTATTATGAGCATTGGATCACATTATTATAAAGACCAAGAAGCCCCATGGTATGCTGTCTGCAAGCTGGAGAGCCAGGAAAGCCAGAGGTGCAATTCAATCTGAGCCCAAAAGCCTGAGAACCAGGGCGATGCTGGTGTAAGTCCCGAAGGCTGAAGGCTCAAGAACCAGGAGCTCTAATGACCAAGCGCTGGAGAAGATGGATGATACAGCTCAAGAAGAGAGAGACAATTTATCCTTCCTCTGTCTTTTTGCTCTATTCCAGCCCTCAATGGATCGGATGATGTCTGCCCACATTGGTGAGGTTTGATCTTCTTTACTCAGCCCACTGATTTAAATGCTAATCTCTTCTGGAAACACTTTCACAGACACAGCCTGAAATACAGGGTGTCCCAAAAGTCACCATACATAGGGAAAATGGGAAATTGTAGCTAAATGTAAATTTATTTACAAAATATTCATTACAAATGAATTTTTGGGGACACCGCGTAATCTTTTACCAGCTATCTGGGCATCCCTTAGCCCAATCAAGTTGACACATAAAATTACCCACCACATTTGCCAACCTCTGATCTAAGTTATTGTTAAGGTGGCAACTGCAGGAAATAGCTTCCAACCATAGGGCCAAAGGAAAAGAAAGGCATGATTGGATTGTTAAAATTTAGAAACCTGGAAGAGGGACATTGTGATGCCGGACAATATACACACTGGGTTCCATCAGAAGGAACTGCCATTTCCCAGGTAAAGATACAGCCCTGGGCTGATGTTCCAGCAGGTGATCAGCAAGCCCCTGCAAGCTCATGGAGGAACCAATGGGAAGGTACAATTTTTTTTTCTTCTGTAGCCTTGCAGTATCCTCTTCGCGCCCCCTGCTGGCTGAGCCAGCTGGCGAAGAAGAAATGCTGTTTGCAGAGTTCCAGCACCAGCATCACAAAGCATAGACAGGCAGGTTTGGAGCTGAGAGACAATAACTTAATAACTGGCACACATAACAAAATCCAAGAATTTCTTTTCGCTGATGTTTTAGAATTGAATTATAACTGGAAATCCCTCATATTATCTGCCAATGGTCCTATGGGGAACTATTCCAGATTGGAATTATGCCAAGACCTCCCAAAATCTACCAAATTTTGATAACATAAAGAATGATTTGTGGTTTAGAATCCATAAAAGGGCACAGTTATATATATATATATATATATATATATATATACACACACACACACATATATAAAAAATGTATGTTTGTAACTTTATGTGTGCATGGATATACATATACATCAGGAAGGTCCCAATTCTTCATTCTTGGAAAGAACTATACTTTAACTGTAATATATCTATATTTCTTTTTTTATGTAAAAATATAATTTCTTTTATTATGCACTGTTGATAACACATGGTATTGGTGATTTCTGTTATTTAAATTCTTGTTTGGAAAATAAAATGCTAGCAGGTATATGTCAATTATCTTTCCACCCCCTAACTCCCCGAATTTCACTAGTTGATGAAGTGCAAAAGCTCCACAGTGGTTGTTTATGAGAATAGCTGGTTTTGATTGATTGGTTGATTGATTGAATGATTTATTGATTGGCAAGCGATGAAGGATGCTGGAGTAAATCAGGCATGGCTATTTTGAGAAACATCCTTTGAAGATATTTTAAAAGTTAGACAGTTTGTCACTCAAGAAAACAAATCTCTAGAATGATGCACTTGAATGTTAGGGCTCTGGACTTTGAGAATGTCTTTATGTGTCAATGACCCTAAGTGTTTGTGTACCATAGACAATAAACAATATATGACATATGAACTACATTGATTTCAGCATATTAATGACTGCTACTCTTGCCTAAGAACAACACAGCTTTCTCTCTACTCTACCATCTGTCTATACTTTAGTCTATACTTTATATTTTTGAAATTTTCTTGTTAAATAGTGTGCTATTTAAACATCTTGCACACTAGTTGGACTTTAGCCCTTTCTTGAATAATGTTTTCTTGATGCAGCAAAACTGTACAGCATAATTGGCAGTCTAACTGTCACTACAGCAGGAGAAAAGCTAGAGTTGGAATAAAACAAATTTTCAAGCCATCTACAATATTATGTGCCTAGAGATGGCTTACACATACCTATTTATATCTCCCTCTAAATATTTCATATCTTCTCTGTTACTGATAAGAGTTAATCCACAAGTCTCCCGAGGGCTTTTCATAAGTGTACATAGGAGATCATTTCTGGTGTTGGGAATCACCATACATTATTTTTATTACACAAGTTTGCTGGATTTGCAAGAAAAGTTACCTGGTGAAAATATAATCAAGAAGATTCATAATGAGTCATTCAGTGCAACTCTGCACAAGATACGTTATCATTGTGGCCATTATAGGGAGTGGGGTGCAGTCTTAGTACATTGATTCTGAGTTTTTGAAATAGGATGCTCCCAACTTGCCTGCCCTAAGGAGATTGAGGATATTAATGGCTTAATATTTGCAAGCTGCTATATATTCTCACAGGAAAGGACAGCATATCTCATTTGTAACACATAACCTCAAGAAATAGAACTATATATAAAATAAGCCATGCCAAAATTACTTTTACTTGCTACTATAAGAAATTGATTTGCATTATTAACCAGCTTTCAAATTGTTGATTTTTATTAACTCTTTTCCTGCTTGGCCACAGAAAGAATTAAGATGACGTTTTGATTACATTGTCTTCTGTCAAGAAAAGCTAAGGGCTTCTTCCATGGGTAAGTGGTTTTAAAATCCCACAAAACTGACACATTTTTAGATGTTTGCTCAGCAAACATAAGTGCTGAAAATTATGAAGATTTTGGAGGTCATAATTTTCCCAGCTGGATGAAGTGGATAGTGCTAAGAGGCCTCATAGATCATACCATATTGTCATTTATTATAATATTTTAACATACTACAGAATTTGTGTTGTCAAGAACATTGGGTGGGGTGATTTATTAGCTAGGATTGATTTTGTTGCTAATAACCCATATGGCTTGAATTTTGGAAAGGGGCAATTTCTTGTTGCTGAGCATGAAGAAATAAATGCTAAGTTTCCAAGAGACAAAGGGGCCTTGGCTTAGAAAAGACTCATTTACCTGCCGCCACGTGAGAACAACATTCAAGAGGCAGTTTTTGTTTTTCTTCAGATGCACGTTTTCTACTCTATTTTTTGCCTCAGGGAATGGTAGACATTTTATGTGTGTGAAATGTTTTTCTGCGGTGGAGCAAACTTTTGTCAGCTCTCCCTCTGGGACACTGTGGGCAATGCTTTCAGAGTTTCTCTTTGGTTTCTGCTACAAGTACCAAAAACATGACCTTGCCTGCATGGCTTTTGCAGCTGAATGTCTAGAGCTTTGACGTTTGCATTGACTTTCAGGGATTTCCTGTGGGCTAACACCTGGAAGCCATCACCTGCAGACGCCTAGCCACCACGCTCCTGTACCCTGCACAGCGGCACGGGTGTCAACGAAGAGGCATTGACCCACCAGGTGACTCAAACAAGACAGATACCAGATTGTCTTATGCAAAAATGACACTGCCTGTTCAGATCTGATCATCATGATTATTCAAAACCTCAGGTAAGAGTATAGGAATAACAGGAGCAAAAAAAAAAAACAAAATTAAAAGAAAATCCCTGAATAATAAGTAACTCTTAATTTTGCTTTTTCTTCCTTGGTAATAGACATTTAAGCAGATATTTTTCCTTAGGACCCAGTAACAACTTACCCTTCTTTCCTTTTGATCTTCACTCTGTTAATCCAAAAGTAATGTTTTCAAAACCAAGATATCCAGCTTCACCATCTTCCAACAGTCAGTACTGTTTCACTAGGTGCTTGACTCTTGTTCTCTGCTCTCACAATTAGAACACCTAAATACAAAGTGACAATGACAATGCTTGGAAAGAGTGGGTTAGGTATGCCACTTTGAAGAAGCCTTGATATGTTTTCAAGGTTGTGGCTGGCTTCATATAGCTGGCAATAAAATATTTTGTTTATAGTATTGACTCACCTATGGACTATGGATTTATTTATTGAAATATAATGAAGCCCTCCTTGACAAAAAACTTAAATGCTTATTAATTAAAAGTGCATATGTTGCCTGATAAGTGTCTCTCCAGCGGAGGAAGAGTACTTATCCCTATGGAGAGATATAGAGCTGGAGAAATTTCTGTAATTGAGAACATCAATCAAACAATTGGGATTTTACAGGTCTGTTCTTGTACACAAACATTCTTCTATACAATGGTATGTATTCTGTGCAAATTTGCAATGCACCATTTAAAACCTTTTTATCCTTCTTCTATGCACAATAGGGATACTAAACATACACCTGTCTTTGAAGTAGAATGGAGAGTGACTCCATGAAGTCAAGAGGCATTGTAAAGGAATGTAAAGAAAAAGGTGAAAAACTTGACGAACAACCATTTGGGCATGAAAATGTGTGTTAGTGAGGATTCCATTAACTGATCAAAGAGGCTCGTGTGTGCGCACAACACATTTATTCAGGCTTTTAAACTAGAAGGTTAAATTTGTCTTTCCATGTGCTTTATCTAATGGGTTTGGGCAACATCTTATTGACACCAGCACTCCAATGTTACATCAAAGCAGATTTGTTCAAATTACAATGCATCTCTGTAATTCATTACCTAACTTTCCTATCTCATACATAGTTCCATTTGTTCACTGGCTAATGTTTATTCCTTCCTAAGAGCAGTATTCTATTTGAAGAAGAAACAGACTGGCACATTCAGATATGGACAGTCATTTCCATTGGTGAAACCAGACAGAAAGTGTTTCCTCCTCCAGGCAAGAGAAGTTTGCCTGCAGACTCAACAGGCAGCTGAGATCTGGTTCTTTCTGGAGATTTTAAGTGCTTTGACTGAGCCTGGGGTCTGGGCCTACCTGACTCAATGCTCACAACTAACAAAGCATCATTTATCATGGAGTAACATTGCTGGCATGTTTGATGGCTTAATAGTAATTAATTAACAGTTGAGCCCCTACCATATACCATTTGCTGTGTGAGGCACTGCAGATCTGCAGATGTAGTGACCAACGGGATAGGCAGACATAGTCCCTGCCCTCGTGATACATTCTCAAATTTCCTGTTTAGACATACTTATGATGACTTAAGGGTTTTCTAACTTCAGCCAGAAATGTGTCTAGTGCTCCATACTCAAGGTGGGGCTGGGGGTTGCACCAGGGATGCAGAGGGAGCGATCAATAGACCTAAAGCTATTTCTGAGATTCCCTCCTATTTTCCTATCAATGACACCATTCTCTTATTAATCCTAAATGAAATATCAATAGAATCAACAGCAACACATTCATTCGACTGACTGCCTTGATGGCAGTGTCGGCAAAGGCCTCTTGCCCCTGTCAGAGCAGCCTGTGTGATTCACACTCTGATTAGAGGACACCATAGTGAGGGCACAAATGGTGTTGATCTTTGAACAGGGTTAGGGTGACCTGTTTCCTTTCTTCTCTCTTGTCATCAGCTGGAAAAAGTAGATTTGTTCAAGATAATAAGCTAGGTAAATGCTATAAAATGAAGAGTAAAACATTCAATATGTAAACATGATTATGCATCTAATATTTTGGATCCAAAAAGGAAAAAAAAAAGAATTGTTTAATTTGTTTCCATTTCTGTGCCTTTACACATGGGGTCTTATGGGTTCTCATTTTATAAGCATAATGAATCAAAAATTTTTCAGTGCTCTACTGCAGTGAAGCCCTCATATGGTAAGTATTATCTGGAGATCCAGATTTTTTTCAGTGAGAATTTCAGTAGGTGAAATAGAAAATGATCAGTGAGCAATGAGGGCTGTTATAATGGAAACATCATTTAAAATGAAGGCTTTAACATCTGTTTCACTTTCTAATTACAAATGCAACACTCCCTCCTGACACCCAGTCTCACCATCACCACTATAAATCACAACCATAAAAAAGTTAAAAAACAAAGCGATTTACATGGTTTTATGTGCTTTGTATTCAGAAACACATGCATGCTTCAGTTATGTTCCTATCATGTACCAGATGAAATCAGGTAGGATGGGGAGAAAATACAGTTCTTAAAATAACCATGCAAATCTTTCATAGATTTTTACCAAACTTTCATGTAAACAGAAGTAATCCTGGGAGGAGAGAAAAAAAAAATTCCCAGTTTAGAAGAAATCAACTTTGCAACATTGTTTTAGTCACTTACCAATAAATATCTATTAAAAACCTACTATGTGTGAAGCCCGGTGCTGGCCTCAGGGGACAAAGGAGCAAACAAAACAGATACTTCTGGAGCTTACAACTGAATTCTAGAAACATTTTTAAAATGATTGCATGCACACATAAATAAATAATTACTACTGTGATGTCCCCATGAAGGAAAACTGCAGGGTTATATGACAATGAAACTTCCAGCAAAAATCCCAAGATGATAGCAAAACCCTAAGGAGACAGCAAAAAGACCACGTGAAGCATTCTTCTCTGACTTTTATAAACACAAGCAGAGTCATATCTCTAGGATTTTTCAATTTCTGAAAAATCAGTATTTAGAAACAGAAAACAGCTAGGGTGATTTAAATAAAATATTGAAGATGTAACTTATATGTTTAAATTTTGAAAATTTCACACTTAAAAAATGAGAACACTCTGTAATTCACATGTTAGCTTTTATACCAAGAAGTACTAGGCCTAATATTGGTTACTGTAGAACAATCTGGTATGCAAAAACAGAGCCATGAATTGTCATGAAGCTGACAATAATAGAAAAGATTTAGACAAGAACTAGGGCAAACACATCCCTAATCTAGTACAGGGTTACACTGATTTCTTGGAGAGAAGAAATAACCATTGAAACAACACGATAGGAATATGTATATATTATATATCATATTATAATGTTTCATGTGCATTTATAAATACATGTATGTTACATTTGTTACATATTATATTGAACTGTTTAACCTAAGTTTATAATGTATTGATATAAGATAGGCTATGCTATTGTAACAAATAATTCCTAAGTCTTAATGGTTTAAGATTTATGTAAGATGTTTATTTTGGCTCAGGAAGACTCAATTCCATATTGTCCTCACTTTAGAACTCATGATGATGAAGTTTCCACCAGCTGAAATGTATCTGATTGCCACGGTCAAAGAAAGACTGATGAATTCTCCACTGCTTCCCAAATACTTCCATCTAGATGCTCACTCTATTTCATTTGTAAAAGCAATTTTTGTTCACTCAAATTTCACTGGTTACAGCAACCATGAGGCCGTTACTAGGATAATCCTCCCATTTGCCCCAAAGTACAGAGGAACTAAATCTTTTATTCTACTTCATAAAACCCATATGCCCCACATATTTAATATATGTAATACCATATACTATATAAGCATATTTCATTCTATCATCTATTTCAGTAATGCATTGTCAAATATTGATATCTGCACTAGGTTCATCTGATATCTACAGTTAAGATACTGATACTTATATCAGATAAAAATCATAAACATCCTTTGCTTTCCACCTCTCGTTCATAAATGGTTTCCAAAGAGGTGAAAATAGCTTATTTCTATGCAAAAACACAAGCCAAATTTATGCCCATTAAGTGGAAATGGGAACATTGAAGACATCTCTGCAACAGTGGAATGGTTCCTAAAATTCCATTCATGCCAGTAACTGGGACGTGACGTATGGTGAATTTACAAGATGGAGTTAATGATTAACAGCCTGCAGTTATAGAATCTAAAAGAGGAGAATTAAGCCAGGTGCAATGACTCAGGTTTGTGGTTCCAGCACTTTGGGAGGCCAAGTAGGGAGGATCACTTGAGACCAGGAGTTGAAGGTTACAATGAGCTATGATCACACAAGACCTTAATCTCAAAAATAAATAAAAAGTAAAAGAGCAGAATTGGATGAGAGAATCAGTCAAACTGATGAATTCTAATTAATATGGACTCAATTTGTTCATTTAAAAAAGATTTTCCCCTAAAAATAATATGAAGGTGTTAATCCACAGTTAGTCAGAAACAAATATTTTTACAATGTGTTTTACAAAGAATATGTTAGCCTTCATTTGCAAGGAAAGGAAAATTCACTTCATGCAAGACTTCTTTCCTGTATACAAAAGAATTTTGATTATAAATCTATATTTTAAAGACTGTACATATTATTCCAAATTGCTCTTGTCCCTTCCTTCTTCAAAGTACACATACACAATGCTCATCCTAGGAAATCACTAAAGGTTTCATTTCAATAATAGAGCATAAATGTTGAAACAATAGCTAACTAAACATGAGTACTTCAAAGACAGTCTGACAATTCATACTTTTTGGATATTGTAATGTCTTTTTCTGTGATTACAAGGTACGAACCTTGAATACATTTTTATTCCTCTGTCTCTTTGTCCCTCCCCGTCTTCTGTTTCCACAGCTATTTGTAAAACAGCTAGTATCTTAGAGCATGGCAGAGAAACAAAAGTGTAGAGAGTTCAGTGTTACTAAGTATAGTTGGGCATCTTTTCATTATATTTTCTTAACTGGCTAAAAACAGTTATGTCTCTATCTGGTAATATGACTCATCAAATTCTTTCCATACACATTACATTTTTTATTGCTGTAAAATACACATTTTATAACATATTACCCTTTAAAGGGAAAATTCAGAGATATTTAATACATTCACAACATTGTGTAACCATAATTCCTATCTCATTCCAGAACATTTTTATTATTCCAAAAGGAAACCCCATATCCATTAAGCAGTCACTCCCGTCCCTCCCACCCTCAGCCCCTGGCAACCACTAATCTGCTTTCTATCTCTATCAGCTTTCCTATTCTGGGTATTTTGTATAAATGGAATGATAGAATATGTGGCCTCTTAAGTCAGGCTTACTATGTATCAGTTACTATAATGTTTTCAAGGTGCATCCATGTTGTAGATATAGCAGAACTTCATTCCTTTTATGACTGAATAATATTCCACTGTATGGATATACCACATTTTGTTTATCCATTCATCACTGGTGGGCTTTTTTGAGTTGTTTCCACTTTTTGGCTCTGATGGATAGTGTTCCTATGAGCATTTATGTAAAACTTGTTTGAACACATGAATTTAATTATTTTAGGTATATATCTAGGAGTGGAATTGCTGGTTAATAAAGTAATTATATATTTAACTTTTTGAGGAACTGCCAAACTGTTTTCCACAGCAGATGTGCAATTTTACGTTCCCACCAGTAATATTTGAGAGTTCCAATTTCTCTACATCCTCACCAACACTTGTTAGTTTCCATTGTTTTTTAGTCTAGTCAAGTCAGCAAGTGAGAACTGATATCTTACGGGGTCTTTGATTTGCCTTTCTCTAATGACTTATGATGTTGAGCACCTTTTTATGTGCTTGTTAGCTATTTGCATATCTTCTTTGGAGAAATATCTGTTCAAGTCCTTTGCTCATTTTTTCCCTTGAGTTTGTCTTTTTGTGGTTAAGTTGTCAGAGACCTGTATATAATCTGGATGTTAGACACTTATCAGATACATGATTTGCAAATATTTTCTTTCAATCTGTTAGTTGTATTTTCACTCTGTTAATAGTGTCCATTGATGCACAAAAGTTTTAATTTTGATGAAATCTAATTTATTTTTCTTTTGTTGTTTCTGCTTATGTCATATCTAAGAAACAATTACTAAATACAAGGTCATGAAGATTTTCCCCTAAGTTTTCTTTTTTCTAAGAATTTTATAACTTTAGCTGTTATATTTATGTCTTAGATTCATTTTGAGTTGATTTTTATGGATGGTGTGAGGTAAAGGTTCAACTTTTTTGCATGTGCATATATAGTTGTCTCAGCACCATTTGTTAAAGAGACTATTCTTTCCACATTTTGGAACCCTTGTCAAACATCAGTTGGCCATAGGTATATGGGCTGATTCCTATATTCTCAATTCGATTCCATTGATCTTTATGTCTATCCTTATGCCATTACCACACTTTTTTGATAAGCAAAGCTTTGTTATAAGTCTTGAAATAGGGAAGTGTGAATTCTCCAATTTTGTTTAAGATTTTTTTTTAGTGTCTCTTGAAATTCCATATGTATTTTAGGATCAGCTTTTCCATTTCTGCAGAAAAGACCACTGGGATTTTGATAGGGATCTCACTGAATCTGTAGATTGCTTGGAGAGTATTTCCATCTTAATAATATTAAGTCTTCCAATCTGTGAACATGGGATGTCTTTCCCACATACTTTATTTAAGTCACATCAAGATGCTTATTCTTTTATTATAAACTTTTTTTTATTTATTATAGCTTATTATGAGGGTACAACCGTTCTGGTTAAATATATTGCCCATGCCCCTCCCAACCCCCCCCCCGAGTCTGAGCTTCAAGAGTGTCCATTCCCCAGACAGTGCACATCGCACTCATCATGTAGGTATACACCCATCCTCTCCCCCACCCCCATCCCCCCGAGTCAAATATTTAAGCGTGTCCATTCCCCAGACAGTGCGCATCACACTCATCATGTAGATATACACCCATCCCCTCCCCCCAC
>CM052440.1:105193766-105225962 GCA_028533085.1 Varecia variegata | reverse complement strand
CTTGAGTTATCTTGTGGTTTTCAGGCAACCAATGAAGTCACCTTATAAATAAAGAAACATAATGTTCCCTTTAATGATAAGTGATCATGTGGACATATATCCATATACACCAAGGCTGAAAATTCAAAAGGATTAGCCCAGTTAAAGCACCAAAGTAAACTAGGCATTGTTGCTTATAAGCATTTCTGAGAATGATATTGATTATGATTCAACAAAGAGATTGCTACACACAAATGCACAAATGTGGGTGAACACATGTGCACACATGCTAATTTTGGCTATGGTTTTACATCCAATTTCTTCACCCAAGGAAGCAATCATATTTAAAAATCTTATTTCTACATTCATTCCCTCCTCCCCCACCCTCTGCCCTGGATTTTTTCTCTTCCTTGGCCATTTTGTATAGTGTAAACAAAGAGTACACGTTTAGGGTTCCAATTCTTCTACCCAAGGATTAAAATGAACCTGCAAATAAAAGCCGTATGAATACTGATAGAGAAACTCTGAAACATCCTGGCCACTGCTTTTTCTTGAAAGAAATCTCCTGGGGTGAAAAGCACACACAACATCAGTTGCTATTCAAATATTTCATCTCATGCACTGCTGCAGAGCTGCATAAAAATGTAGTTGAGTATATACCGGTCCATGTAACAGAAAAATAGAAATTGGGACTGTAATTAGAATAAACCTAAAAAATCTCACTACATGGGAGGTTAGACATAGATTTGAAAGTTAAAACTATATGTAAAATGCAAAATAGAACTTAAAAATAAATTATCTGGTAATGAACATGAACATCATTTTTATGGTTTTTTGGGCTTTTCTTTATTCCTGCAATGTTTCTTGCTACCTCTTCCAACTTTAATTTGCAAAACTCAGTCCTAGAGCAACAGATAGTAAAATATACAAAAAACACATATGAATTGCCCTGTCATTCTTTTAATATCATACAATGAGATAATGTAAATTAATCAGATAAGGAGATGATTAAATATGTCTTTTTTTAACTACACAATTGAACATCCCAGAAGCAGAGCAGAAAAGATTATTTTTAAGCTGTCATCTTGACAGTTGCCCTTTAACTCATTTTTAGGCAGGACCTTGCACAATACATAAGAAAACAGGAGAACAAAAGATGTAAATGGTAGTGTTCTGATACACAAGATTGCTCTGGATTCTTGTCTGCCTCTGTAAGGCTGCAGCTCTCAGCTAAAATGCATAAGATTCAGTTAGGATAGCATGCTCTTTATGTCCTTGTATTTTATAATTTTTATGAGAAATCAGCACCAAGAATAAAAAATTTGCAGGAAAGCACACATTCCTTAAATAGAGATTGCTTCTACCTTCCGAGTCTGATTTTTCTGGAGTGTAATTTAGAGCAGTATGGGAAAATTTATTTTGTTCTCTGATATTGAAAAGAATGATTTCAATCAAAACAATTAGTGTCCAAGATGACAACTAAAACAGTCTTTCCTTCTCTAGGGCATTTTTTTTTTCTATTTAGTCCATCCTTGGGAGATTCATTGTCAATCACGTTATAGTGATCTTCCCTTTTGCCGTCTATACATTTTGTAGGAGTCAAATGAGTGTTTTGCAACTTTGCTTTTAGATTCTGGGCTCCAGCTGATTGATAAGCCTAAGTGTTACATTTTGGCTTTCTGTTTCATTGGGTGCCACAATGGCCCATACCTTCTGGTAGTCACATATTTGTGTATTGCCCTCTCCTTGAATATGGCTGGGCCGGAAGCATGCTTTAACCAATTGAATACAGTGGAAGAGTTGCTGCCCCAGTTCTAGACCTAAACTTTAAGAAGGCCTTGCAGCTTCTGCTTTTGCAAACTTGGGAGCCCCAGCTTCTGTGTAAGAAGTGTGGCACCCTGCTAGAGACACTGTGTGTTCAGACCATGTGGAGAGAACATATAGAAAAACAGAAATCCTAAAAATACTGTAGGAGAGCCAATGAACCCAACAGAAAGAGAAAAATGGAAATCTTAGACATGTGACCCAGGTTGAGCCATTTTGAGCCACATTTACATCTGAGGCATGAATAATGAAGCCATTTGGATACTGTAACCCCAGTGTACCATTACCCCATGACATCATGAGAAATGATAAAAAATAAAAAGTGATTGGTTTAAGACATTACATTTTAGGATGGTTTGCTATAGCCACATATAACCAATGTATTTCTATTTCTTTTACTGTTTTTGCATTTTTAAAGAATTATATAGAGTCTATTTTTCACAACTAACAATACAAAAGGCCTTCTCCAATTCTGGTACTCCATTTTTCTCTACTGGCCCCCAGCTTGCACTCAGCCTCTTAGACTAAGACTCACTAAGAGACAGTTTAACATACATTCAGAGGAAGGAATTCTTTAGTGGTCTCAAGTCTTTAACAAAAATAAAAAGGAGGGTTTTATACGATTATCTGGAGGAGCCTGCTATTTTCTTCCCGAACAATGGTACTTTTTCATGATTATTCTATTTATTGTTGACTTCTTGGTGAAGGAGAATATGCTGATCCTACAAGTTCCTAAAGGAGAACGAAAGTAAGAGAAAAGGACGTGAACTCAGCAAAACACATCCCAATCTAGAAAAGAGAAGCTCCTTGGAATCCCTTTGATCTTTCTGGGTTTAGAGTAAGCACCCAGATGATATTTCACTTATGCATCTCATCTAGTCATTCACTGAGCTTTCAACAAACTTGCAAAGAACTTGACAATATGTCAGAAATACTACTTTCCTATTTGTTTCATTTCTAAAAAATTTTAATAACTAAATATAAAGTAATTGAGTTCAAGAACCATCTACTTCTCCTAGATCCCGTGAAGCCATCTGAATTCTTTAAGAATCCACGAGAGTTAGGACATTATCCTCTGTTTTTGTGTGTGTTTATTCCAATGTATAATATAGAGCTATTCAGAAAGAATAAGCATAAAAAATTGATGAATGGATATATATATGTGAATGAATGAATGAATGAATGAAGCAGAGTTAAGTAGAGCATAGGAAGGTTCAATGCTACAATATATCTCATTTTGAATATTTATCCAAGTTTATTATTAGAAGATAAAAATAGAGTCGTATTTGGAAGGCAAGAAGAATGTTAACTTAGTCCTGGAATTTTCCAAAGGCGAAGAATTTCTCTTACTCACTTGAACGACATAGAATTGCTCAAAAAATAAAATCTTGTCTCAGTGTCAGATTTAGTCCCCCAAAATAAAATAATAATGACTCAACTACTTGACCTTAATGGAGAACTGGAAGTTTAGTAGGCTTTAAAACAAAGTAATAAGAGCAAAATAATTTCCCAGTTGCCTGGGACTGGAGATGGTTGGACAGATGCCAGATGTACTTCTGCCCTGTAGGTACTGCATAATCACCTATGAGCACCATTTATGTATCCTCTGAGTCTAGGGAAGTAAGCTCAGTGGCTGAAAAGCTTGCCTAACTCCATCTCTACCAGACAGATTCCAGCACTTCTCAATAGGGGCCTTTTTAATGGTTTCTGTGAGGATAAGATTTTAAAATCAAATTGCTAAATACAGTACATAAAAGCAGAAAAAAGTGATTTAATAGCTGTGGATTTGTCCACTACTTGTTATTACAAGTGATGAATACAAAGTAGAAGAGAGGCGTAAAAAGATGAATGTAGAAAGAAAGTTGGGGCCATGTTGTCTAGAAAAAACTCAAAAATGAGCAAAATATAGTAAGACTCCTAGGAGGCAAGATTATCTGTTCTGTAGGTAGAAAGGGGGTACACTTGTGTTTTTAAGGATGGACCCTAATCTGTTTTTGTGCCAGAGACAAAACATTTCAAATATCTCTTGCTGCATAGCAAACTACCCTGAAACATAGTGGATAAAACAGCAATAATTTGTTCATAATTATGCTTGGATTGAAATTATCTTTGACATGGTGTCAGTTGGAGTGGCACAGCTCAAGCTGGAGGATCTACTTCCCTATTGGCTATTCTCTTGCTGACAAGTTGATGCTAATTGTCAGCCAGAAGCTCAGTGGCTGTCTCCCATGGCCTCTTCTAGCAGTCTGGTGGACCTGTCCTCTGTCCCTCGATGATTTGAGTCTTTTTCTTATGGAAAACATAGACCCATAAAACCTCATCTCATTAGAGCATAGCCTTAAGCTTTAAGTCTAGATTCTCATCATCTAAATCAGATCCAGGTGCAGATGAGGGTCATCAGGCATAGGTCCTCTTAATCTGAAGATCTGTGAGCAAGTGGGACAAGTTATCTGTCCCTCATAGCCACAACATACAATTGTAAACCAGGGACAGAAAAATCACAACCAACACTCCCATTTAAAAACAGGAAATATTAGAGGCACATAGTGATCATTGGTCCAAAGAAATTCTGAAATTTATCTGGGTACACATAAACATTTCCTTGATTAGGGCTCAGTTCTACTGCCTGGAAGCATTTTTTAATGGCTATTGGTTCTACCCTCTGAGCTGTTCTTCCTTTTCGGTACTAACTGACCCATGTTTCAGATGAGTAGTTTTCTCAACCTACTTCCTGTTAATAGGAAGTTGAGGGTCCAAAGGCCTCTGTTAATTTTAAACTGTGTCTGTTCCTTCAATCCAAATTGGTAGTGCTTCTGCTAATACAATTACCTTACAAGTTTGTAGGTTTCCAAAGAATCTTTTTTGGAGTTCATTCTATTAAAATAAAGTAGACAAAATTCCAACACAATTCTCTTTTTCAAAAAGAATCTTTCTAATCTCAGTTGTGAGACAATGTCTTAAGATTCTCAGAAGTCTTTTATTCTACCTGACGAGCTCATGATCATGCCCTTAAGATCTTAGGAACCCTATAGTCTTGTAGAGAAGGCCTAGGAGTATCACCTAGAGTCTTGAAGGAATTAACAAAGGGTTTTGAAAATTGGCCTTTACCCACATGCCACATTTTGCCGTCAGCAATCTGATTTGATCTTTGCCTTAAGGACATTGTTTACTACGAGGATTATTAACAGTTGGAATAGCTGAGAATGAGAAACAGATTTATATTTGAATGATGCAAATCCTGGTTTCTTTATATTGAATCTTAATTTTTGTAGGAAACTAAAATTTCCTTCATAATTAATTTTGTTCCTCCTGTCTTTGTCATAAATAGGTAAAGTAAGTGTGCAGTGTTAACATTCTGCCTAGAAAGCTCTACAGCCAGACTCACAAGTTCATTAAGTAGCCTTTTTATCCTCAACCTTACTGCAAATGGAAGTAAGTAAAAATGCTCACTTTTCTGCCAGCCCCATTTTCTGCAGCCACCAAGAACAATTTCCCCAATATTTTCCAAGCCTATAATGAAAGTTTCTTTGAGGCCCTTCAGGGTTCTGCCTGATCCCAAAACCAACTAATTTCATGTGATTTGGCTTTTTGTTACAGCCACACCCTACTTGCAGGTACCAATTTTTGTTTTAGTCTCCTATTGTTACCTAAAAGATCACCCCAAAACTTAGCGGCTTAAACAAAAGCAGTTTATTATTTCCACAATCATGGGTTGACCTGGCAGATTTTTGCTTCACCTGGTGTTGACTGATGGCTAGCAGGTTTAGAGTGGCCTCACTCATAAGACAGGTTCGTGCTATCTGGATGTTGAAAGCTCAGCTGGGTCTGTCTGCTTGAAATCTTAGTTCCTCTCTGCCGGCTGAGCTCCTCAGTTCCCTTCTAGGTGGTCTCTCCATGGGCTTATCTTGAACTTTCTCAAACATGAAGGTCTCAAGGTAGTTATTTTTTTTTTTTAATGGTGGCTGCTTTCTACAAGCACAAAAGTACAAGTTGCCAGATCATCTTAAGGTTCAGGTCCAGAACTGGTACAGCATCACTTCTGCCTCATTCTGTGGTTTAGAGCAAATCACAAGCTCCACCCACATTCATGCAAAGGCACTGGTACCAGGAGCGTGTGATTCACAGGGGGCCAAATGGTAACAGTCCACCACAATGAAAATCAGTTACCTTTGTTACAAGGATACTACAGGACAGTGGTTCTTAAAAGTGTGGTCGCCAGACCACCAGCGGCAGCAAACCATGAAACTTGACACAAGCACCAATTCTTGGTGTGCACTCCAGATCTACTAAACAAAAGAGTCCGAGGACAGGCCCACAAATCTGTTTATTAAGCCCTCCAGGTGATTGTGATGCAGAGAAAAGTTTGCAATTCAAGGGCAAAGAAACATGTTAAATTGAATTAGTGCCACATTGTGGAAAATGTTAAATCACAACCAACTAGTTAACTCTTACTATGAATTAATTAACATAATTTTAGTGTGATATTGGTTATAAAAAGGTCAGTTTTGCAAATAATGTTCTATGACTATTAGTATAGGCCATCCTCTATAATATAGGTAGCAAATAAATTTATTGGCCAAATTAGTCAGCAATCCACAAACCTCAATGAAAATGTCTAAGGATTAATAATTATTTTTCTCACCTCTCTCTCTACACACCTACATATATACACACACAGACGTGCATTTCCTTTTTACTATTTCTTTTTGCTCTGTTGTTTTTGCTATTGCTGTTTTGTGGTCACTTTAATAGTCTTTTATGTTTGAATAATAACTCCTTTGTTGTAAATTGTTGGTCATTTCCAGGGATGTGATCGAGCAGGTGGGCATGGTAAAGAAAGAAGCTAGCATAAATGACAAATATTGCCAGGGCGTGAACAATTTTTCAGCATAATTATTTTTGAAAACAACCTGGAAATGTAAATTTAAGATAAAGATCCTGAGTCAGTAGGGAATTAGCAACTTGTCCAAGGACATCTGGTAGAGAAAAGATTTCACTTATATATTGATCATTCTCTATTCAGTCCACTGAGATTAAACATGTGCTATAATTTCAGGCTGCTCTATAATCTTCCAAAGTATTCAGGTGTTTGCAAAATTAACCTCTCAAAATATTGCAACTGGAAATGGCCTATTGAACTCCATTAATTGATTAAACTCTACATGCTATTAGAGGAGCACTTGTTTGATTGCCAATAAAAATGAATCATGGGAAGTGGTTAGGGATGAGAAAGCAAAAATAGAAAGGATTCAGATCTTATTGGAAGCGTAAGAAACTTGTAGTGCTGATTTCTGTGCAAAAGTTCTAAGATCAAGTGACATTTGTAGCCTTAGATACTTGATTAAAATACTAATGAGAGCAGTTACGCAAATAAAGTTTTTTTAGCTGGTCACATTTTATCTGATTTTATTTTCTTTCTCTTAACTCAGTACATGCTTATGGAGCACATTATATGCACCAGGCTCCATTCTAGATCACAGAATCCCCATATGGATCCTATGCTGTAGGCAGCATCATTATTGCATGTTACCAATGGAGAAAAAGGTCAAATAGCAACGTTGGGATTTGAACTCAGACAGACTGGTTGCAGAGTTCATGTTCCTATATACCAGGTGAAACAGATTCTGTACATTGATTTTAATTTCTCACTTGGAAAATATTTGATTTGGTACCAAAATGGTGAATTCTGAAGAAGTTAAAAGAATATTCTTACAGTTTAAACATCTAAAATTGCAGTGGTAGCTCTCATCATAGAATCGATGACAATCTTCTCTATGGACAGTTGCTTAACTTTAAAAGTTCTTTTATTTATTTATTTTATTTTATTAATTAATTTATTTTTTGAGTCTCACTCTGGTGCCTGGGCTAGAGTGCCGTGGCATCAGCCTAGCTCACAGCAACCTCAAACTCCTGGGCTCAAGCGATCCTTCTGCCTCAGCCTCCCAAGTAGCTGGGACTACAGGCATGTGCCACCATGCCTGGCTAATTTTTCTATATATATTTTAGCTGTCCATATAATTTATTTCTATTTTTTTTTTTTTTTTAGTAGAGACGGGATCTTGCTCTTGCTCAGGCTGGTCTCAAACTCCTGAGCTCAAACGATCCACCTGCCTCGGCCTCCCAGAGTGCTAGGATTACAGGCGTGAGCCACTGCGCCCGGCCAGCTTTAAAAGTTCTTAAACACATTCCATCTCATTGGATTCACAAAATTCTCAGAAAGAATTTTTTCCAATTTTCAAAAACAAGAACAAAACCTAGAGGCTTAGAAAGGCTAAGTAACAGTTCGAACAACTGGTAGGTGCCACAACTGGAACTGTAAGGCCAGTATCCTGATGTCAAGTCTCATCCTTTCCCTGGAAACCTCAGAAATTCTCAAAGGTCAAGTAACAATTTACAAAGAAAGAGAAGCAATGGGGATTTTAACCAATTTCCTCAGCCTCATTTTATACAGCTGAACAGTGAAATTCCTAAGAAATATAACCTTTAAAGTGCACTGTGAATATTGATTTTACTTTATTAAATTTATTATCCCAATACAACTCTTCTTCTTGCATTTTGATCTCCTTTATTGAGTAAGAGAGACAAGAATGGAGTTAGGGCTAGAGATCTGGGAAGTAGCCCCGATCCTGCTTTATAGGTATTCACAGGCAAGCGTGCAATGCTTAGGAGAGTGATCGTTCCCAAGTACATTCCCAGCAGACAATTGGTTGATAGTCATAACTATAGTAACATGACACAGTTTTCTTTTGCTTAGAATACATAGACTGGCACCTAAAGATAAGTTGCATTTGGTAACTTTGCTTCCTGAGTATGTCTGTATTTTTAATAAGTTCCCAACTCCCGTGACCCTATTCCAATTCTTCCTCCCTTCAACATGCTTCCTGAGAAGTTGCTAGGTGTAAGGGACTTCAAAGCAAACAGATAGGAGGAAAGAAGAGAGTGCACAAAGAGAAAGGATTGACTATTTGGAAAGGGCACACAGTAAGAGGAAAAGCAAAAATCAGGAAGAATGTGAGTGATAGATAAGTAAAAAGCACTAGATGGGATTTGAAGAAAGAGCAGGGCTTGAGAAGGTTCATATGCCACCGTGTCAAAGAAGGAGATAGACCTGAGCCTCTATCCTCCTTTAACTCAAAGCTCTGCTCATTGGTATGACCATAGTCAGCTTAACTCTTCGCTGAAGCTAAGTGGAGACTTAGCGCCATTTGTTGTACGAATCGATGTCTGTAATTTCTGTGACCTGGGCATTCAGGGCAAAAACTGTTTCCATTTTTTCCCATTTCATGCATCATTTTAGAGCTGTGCAGTCACTATGTAGAAACTGTGGATTCCAATTTAAACAAGCAGGAAAACAAGAATTGCAAAGCCTGCATTGCCTGCATCTGTTTTCTCGTTTACAAACCAGAGGATGGAAGGTAACAAGAGCAATCCTGTGTTTGCCTAAGTGTCCCATTTTAACTAAGAGGCAACTGTGTGTGATCGCTTCAGAGATTGCTGATTGGCAGGAGCAGAAACACCTGCACAGTGGAGGTACACAACTCTCTGTGAAGGGTGCCAGCCATGGCCATGCCATGTCACATGCTTAGCATCTGACTAAGGGTTTCAGTTGTTTCCAAGGGCCAGTTGGTTACAGAAAATAACTACAGCTCTGTTGAGACACTTTTTCTCTTTGCTTTTCTCTCCAAATCTGACTGCCCTCTTTCATTCTTTGCTCTGTCTTCTATGACTTCAGCCAAAGCCTGGGACATTTAACCAATTTATAAACATTAAATGCAGAAGGCATAATCTATCAGTTCCTGGAAACATCAAGGGAGCTGTATGGATAATGGAAATTGGATGGCATTTGTGGAGGTCACTTTGCTGAGAGTCAAGTATTCAAGGGTAGGGTCTCTCCTGTGGTTTCAAACTATTGCCTTATATAGCATTCTTTTCTAGCATTCTCCTAGCTCTTAGTATGTGCCTGGCAGAATGAATGAATGACAGAACTAACAAATGACCTGACAAAGAACTGAAGGCTGATTTATGTAAATGTGACTAACTCTGGACTTTCATTTTGCTTTTATAATTAACCTACTCGGATAACTTTCAGAAAGTAGCTTATTCTTAAGTACTGTCTTTATTTCTCCCTTCTTTCTTTTCTTCCTTCTTTCCTTCTTTCTTTCTTTTTATCTTTTTTTTCCCTTCTTTTCCTTTTCTGTTTACTGTCATGTAGAAAGGCAGATTGTTAGGTAATAAACCGGATTCTGCCTATGAGAAAAGAGTACGTAGTTTCTGAAGGCACATTGGGCTATTGGATCCTAACAGACATGCACTCTTGTAAAAAGGTGGATTTTCTGCCTAATGGTAATTTACTTCCTCTTCAATTTATTGAACTTCTGGAAAAAGATGATAGCATCATGCTGATTCTCTGCTCTGGATCTAAACTGAAATTATAGCCACCAGAAGGTCACAAGTAAGTAATTCTCAAGAGTCTTCCAATGATAAACCAGCCTGATAAGAATCCAGACAGAACAATAACCATGAAGACTGCTAAAGCCAGCACCCATTGTTAAACATTAACTGGCCAATCAGCTATTCAATCCCACATCTCCTATCACACTCATCACTGACCTTGAGTATTAGAAAGAAAAATTGCTTTAGCTATTGTATGCCAGAATGAGTTAAATATATACCTTTTTGGAAAATTCTTAATAGTGAAAGGAAAATTCATCACATCTGAAAAAAATAGCTTAATTTGCACACCTGATGTCAATGTAGTTTTAAGTTATTCTAGTTACAGGTGGTCTCAAATCGGAGGTTGTGGTACATCCAACCTAAAATGTTAGTGTCAAACTAATTAAACTGGTATGCTTAAAAAATAAACTTGTAAGCCTATGTAACAGGGACATTATTGAATATTTTATGAGAAATGTAATATTTAAAATGAAAGAAATTTTCATAGTTTTGGGCTAATCTTTGGAAATTATGACAAAAATGCACGTGACCTACAAGTTACATTATCATTCCTTTTGGAAATATCTATTTCCATCACCACCCCCCACGTGGTATCTGCATTTTTCTTCATTTCCCTTCCAATCACTTCACTGACTTTTATTTACCCTATTTACTATGATTTAGGATGAATCAAAATGAGGAAAAAGTGGAGGAATGGCCACACTTCCTTTTTGTGAAATACTGGATCAATTTTCCCTGAGAAGAGAGAGGTTGGGAAGTTATAGTAGATCTTGTACTAAAACTCAGCTGATTCTGTTAACCACATAAGAATAATTGGAAAAACTTCCTAGCAACTTATACAACATTACCTTAAGCTATTTCCCACTTGGAGGGGGTTTTAAAAGGTTGGTTGTGAATGATAGAATAGCAAAGAATTTCAGATCATAAGGACTGAAATAATGGGAGAGTCAGTGTTAAGAATCTCCTTCTTGTCATCTCTCTGGACCGAAGCAAGGTTTTATTTTATAGTTTTGACTATGCGATTAGTGCTGGGAGATATTTTTTAACCTCACCGACTTCTACCTGGCATGAATATCTTTCAAGACACACTGGCTCTGAGGATGTTTCTTTAGACACACCAGCTACCAGAGCAATCATAACATATTTAGCTATATAATTATTATTATTTTGATGTTTTAAATATAGACAGCAAGAAGCAAAACCTTTAATGTCTGTGACACTTTCTGTTCTGGATAAAATTTGGCAAACTTGGTGTCTGGAATACTAATCAGAATATTTGCTATCCATGAAAACAGCAAGTCAGCCATGGAAATGCCTGTCTTATTAACTGTGAAAACTGAAGCACAGAGGGAAAATATAATCTGTTTTAAATATATTCTAGCATGCAGAGAAGTGGAATGTATTTGGAAGGTCATAACTGGCATATCTCTTTGCTGTTTTCTAGGACGTGTTTTAAAATGAGCACATGCCAAGATGAGGCATTGAATGTACTAGTGGCCTGATAGTCTTGTTTGGAGGGTCTGGGAGAGAGATATTTAAATACAGTATTATATTTGTATTTCTAGGTGCTAAGGCAATGTCTATTTAAAAAAAAAAAAAAAACAGATTTTCTCCAAAAACATGGGCAAAAGGATTACAACTAAACCTCCTCACTATAGAAGTGTATAAAATTTTCCACCCTCGAAGCTACAGCATATGTATTTCTCAAAAAGAAAAAATAAATTAGCAAACCACTAACACATGTGCACATACTAGGAAAATTGGATTGCTTTACTTGACTGAATGAATAGATGCATTTATTTACTTTGGAATCCCTATTTGAATATAAATGTGAGAATTGATCATTTTTATTAAAAATGAACAAATAAGAACCTGCAGAAATGGGAGTGGGTTGTATCTGGGACCACCAGCTTGATCAGGATCTGCTGCTGTCAGCCTTAATGAGGGTAATTTATTTTTGCTCTCTGTCTTAGAGACCTAAAATTGCATAATGTATTGCTGCCCATTGACTGGCGTGGGTATCTTTCCAGTGTGAGTTATTCCACTCTGTTGAATTAGAATAGAAACATTTGAGATTTTGAAATTTCATCACATCACAAGTTTTCATAAATAGAAGATGTGAGAAGGATGATGGCTCAGTGCAATCTTTCTGGTTTACACCTTTGAGTGTCTGTTAATATACAAATCTTCCAGCAAAGATGACCCCCAAAGCTTTGAATTTTTATAATGCTCTATGATCCACTAATTTCAAATGTGAACTGTTGCATACCTATATGATCATTTAAGAGTTCCATTTTATACATGCTTTGCATTTTTAAATATTTTCAGAGCTTTTTGATGACAGAAACTGTAATTCCTCTGTGAAAGTCAGGAAACCTGAGTTGCAGTTGTACTTGGCAATCTCCCGTCTTCCTTTTCTGTGATCATTACTTGTCAGAGTGTCTTTTTCCTTTTTCCTCCCTTCATCAGTTAGGCACTCCGACTTCATCCCACCATGCTTAATCCCTCCTGCCATGGGTAAATACTTGTTTAAGTCATTCATGCAAAAGTGGATGAAAGTAGATGAAAGCATTTCCCTCCCAAAGTTGTATTTTAAAGGAGCTAAGCACTTTCCATCCTGAAAATAAAGAAGTAATGCTTTAATGACAGAAAGACACAGCAAACAAAAGTCAGAAGAAGAACATTTCCTGGAAAAGAGTACCCAGAGAACTAAAACCTAAAATCATGGAGCGATTAAATCTAAATTAAGCCTGCAACATTGTCAGAGTTATGTCACCGCAAGTAAGTTTGAACATGTTTAGGGTGCTCCAAGGATGGAAGTGCTAGGGGGCAGTTAGAAGCCAGAGCCATATATGACAGGGTGTATGTTCAGAAAATCAGACTATGAATTATCTCTATAAATTTGACTTGCCAAGGTGACATGGCTGGTTTGATGAGACCCAACTGGATTCTAAGCCTCCTGATACCAATCTAGAACATCCTTTCAAGATTCGATTTCTTAAGACCTCAGTTTTCTATTTTGTAGCAAACACCAATAAATATTTGTTGACTAAATAAATCATTTCCACTATTACTACCCTTGTTCTCCACAGTGTCCCAGATATGTGGATTTCTCTACATTAAGGAATATCCTAAATCATATAATGTTAGAGTAGGCCAGTGTGTCTCAGTGTTTACTTAGAGAGCAATATGTATGCATACATATAGTTTTTTTTTAATTTCAGCATATTATGAAGGTACAAATGTTTAAGTTGCATATATTGCCTTTGCCCCACCTGAGTCAGAGCTTCAAGCATGTCCATCCCCCAGATGGTGTGCACCGCACCCATTAGGTGTGAATATACCCATCCCCTCCACCCCCCTCCCACCTGCACGACACCCGATGGATGTTACTACTATATGTGTTGATCACTTAATACCAATTTGATTGTGAGTACATGTGGTGCTTGTTTTTCCATTCTTGGGATACTTCACTTAGTAGAATGGGCTCCAGCTCTATCCAGGATAATAAAAAAGGTGCTAGATCACTGTTGTTTTTTGTGGCTGAGTAGAACTCCATTGTCTACATATACCACATTTTATTAATCCACTCATGTATTGATGGGCACGTGGGTTGTGTCCACATCTTTGCAATTGTGAATTGTGCTGCTATAAACATTCTAATGCAGATGTCTTTTTTTTTTTCCCTTTGGGTGGATGCCCAGTAATGGGATTGCTGGATCAAATGGTAGTTCTACTTGTATCTCTTTGAGCTATCTCCATATTGCTTTCCATGGACAGAGAACACTCCTCCCACTCTAAACTGAATTGTACACAGAACAGGAATATATAAAACATACAAAAGTAGAGCTTCTGTATTTCAAAAAATAAAATGTGTGCAGGACACATACTCCCTTCTCTCAGTACTTCCTATAGAACTATTTTGGCCCAATCAACTCCATGTACAAATAAAGGGCATTAAGGCTAGGACAACTTACATGAATCCACACAGGAATTTCCAAAGCTGGGATAGAAATTTATATCCCCTAAATCTGGCCTAGTGTTCTTTCTGGTACATTGTACTGCTTGTATACCTACCTCTGGATTTAGCTCTTTTTCTTTTTCTTTCTTTTTGTTTGTCGGTTTACTTGTTTGCTTTTGGTTTGTTTAGGTATTTTCAAGTTCTAGTATTGATAAGTGCAATAGTACATTTCCTTATTTAGTACTTTTATCAGTATTTATTAATGTCCTTAAAATCTAGTTTATGCTCTTACTAACAAATTTTGGTCAAATGTAGAACAAAATAATCAAGCTTAGTTGATCTGATCGGAAGTCCTAATGAATGTGGTTTAATTAATCACAATAAACCATGAAGTCACAGTCAATTATGAAAAGAAAAAAATCCTATAAAAGCAATTTACTTGAAATGTTCTATACTTGGTTTCATTATTTTATAAGATTGAAGTCAGTAATGATAAAGTTATCTTTTCATAATTAATTAAAAGCTATAATAAGTTGGTGGTTTTCTAATGCAGGAACCACTGTAAATAAAAGAAATGAAAAAAACCTCAGATATCTAAAGAGAATTTTAATGAGAGAAAACAGTGGACAGAGTTGGAAAACATGGAAGTTTTAAAACCACCGCAGTAATTAAAACAACATAAAGGCCTGGTTTTTGTTGTTGTTGTTGTTTAAAAAACATACACGTTTTAATTATTAAAATTAGCCACCAAAAGAATTCATCTTCATATTCCCAAAATGAAGTTTGAATTAACATTACCTCACCAGAATAAATTCAAATTTGATACTCAAAAATAACGCCAAATTATTGGATTTGTTGGGAAACATCAAAGACCTAAGCACAATGTTACTTTAAATTACTACTACATGCAATTTATCACTGAGCTTGGTTATGTTATTATAATCAAGAAGTTGGTTGCCTTGACTTGGCATTAGAAATGACAGGATTCACTGTAGTATAACAACACTAGTAGATATGTGAAAATTAAAAGTTCAGTAAACTAAACTGAAATTGTACCATGTCCAAAAGGCATGCACACACACACACACACACACACACACACATAGCTGATAAACTATATTCTTCAGATGGTGATACAGTAATTGTTGAGCTGGTGTCAAATTAAGAAAATTCCAGTTCTTGGATCCAGTGAGTCAATAAGTAATGAGTATAACACCATGGGCCCAGGAGATGGAGAGCCTGTTTGGGATCTTAACTCCATCACAGTGTGTCTAATGGACCAGTTACTCTTCCTCCCTGGTATAATGGGACACTAATACTAACTCGTACAGTTACTATGGGAGTGTAAAGTGCATTCTTCATAGAATAAAGGGATTGTTATAGTTATCATCATTATTTTTTAAAACATTTGATTTCCAAAATAACAGCTACTCCCTATAATATAGGCTATAAGATACTAAGCGCTTTCACTCGGTCATTTAATGTAAATTCCAAAAATGCACAAAGGAGTAGAATAGAGTATATGCCATTTGTGTATGTTCTGTTTTATGAAGGAAAGATCATTGATTTAAATAAAGAGTAAAACTAAATACTAAATTATTCATTGTGAAGACCAACCTTCCCAAAGGCCTGTTGTTGTTTAGTGTGTGCATATGTGCACATAGGGAAAATAACTGAAAATCCAGAGGAACAGAACAAATTGACCCCAATTCTCGTTACTCTAACATAAGCACTGCTATGGTTTTATTACATTGAATTCCATCCCTTTCCCTATGGATGTAATTATTACAAATAGTTGTCCTACTCTGGTTAGGTGGTATGATTGCTTTCATCTTTCAGAATATAGAGACTCAGAGAGGATGAGGGACTTGTACACCATTTCTTGGTGGTCCTCCATGGTCTGGTTTCTGTCCACCACAACACCCTCCATCACCTACTCAGGGCCACGTGATCACAAAGGTACACGATCCAGGCCATGTTAATTCAGACAGCAAGGAAGCACTCTGTTAGGATAAGTTTTTTCCCCCATGAATTAGACATTTCTCTAATAAATACCAGAAAGAAACGGAACTCAGCTCCCACAGGCTTGGAAATGGAGCGTATCTCCCCGTGCTTTTGTCCAACAGTGTGAGTGTAGCTGGGCGCAGTCTAGGGCCATTACTTCCAGAGGGGGCAACACATGGAGTCTGCCCACCAGTCACTGAGGAAACATTTTTAAAAAGGCCACTGTTGTGTAAACGGGATATGAGAGCAGGAACATTTTGATTTTCATGGAAAATAGCTCAGTAAACATTCCATCATATTTCACAGCAAATATGTTCTACCCACTGACACAGAAACCGTGGTCTGCTCTTCTCCAGTGACTTTAGCTTTTCAAACGTTAAATAAAAATAAAAACAAAAAATCAACTTTCTTCCCTTCTTCCTTTTTTTTTTTTTTTTTTAATTTCCATGTGGCAAGAGTTTCTCTTAGTATCTCTTACTAAAATCCAGTACTGTTTAATGGGAAAACGGCCACACCCACTACAGGAAAAGGTAAAACTCAATTCACTAAATAATGCTTTCAAGCCATTAGGGAAAAAAAAATCAAGGTTATTACTAGAAAGTCCGGCAAATCTCTTTGTATTCACTCCAACAGCTGTTTAACATGAATAGAAGCCAAGTAAGGAGAGTTCAGGTAAATATTTCAATTTAATACAGTTATCTGGGGGTCAAAAAGACACTGTGCTTTTTTTGGGGGGAGGGAGAGTGTTACATTTACCCTTAGAAGGCAATTTTTAATATAAAAAGTGAAACCTTGTTTTGCAGGCCTTAACATATTTTAGACACAAAAATTGTGTCAACTTTATGCTTGCATTACAGTAGAGAATGCATGGCTAAATTAAGAGCCTTGCTCAGGGGCCCAACTGACCAGCGAACCCATCAAAATCAGAGGTCTGGCCCCATTTGCTAATGCCTTCACCCTTGCCTTCCTATACCTGCAAGTCTACTTGCAGGGCTGAAATTCCATGGAGCTAAATAATATGTTTACCAGCACAGTGATTCTACATCTATTTCACAGGTCTTCCATAGCTATTTACCCTTCTCTACTCAAAAATTATCCTACTGGCCTATTTAAGAAATGGATTGTGAAGACACATGAAATGGTGTATGAATGTAACAACAGATCTCCTCCTCCCCCACCCCAATAAATACAATTTTAGACAACCAAAGCAATCATTATCTGAAAAGGTCTTGTTTCTGGCAGAAAAAAAAATCAATTTAATTATATGAGATGTGTCTTACATTTTAATTGTTGTTAAGTATAGTGCATTATTGACAGAGTCTCCCTGGATCTCAGTTTATGAGCTTTCACATTACTCAGATAACTTGCTTGGGAGAAAAAAAAATCCATCATGTTACTTAAAAGAACTGAAGAGGCATTGTGCTGAAGTCATTAGAACACTTGACTGTGCTCATAATGATGAATGCATCATTTTTCTTGCATGAAACTTTGGTAACAAATTGCACAGCCAAGTCTTTTCCAGCACTGTTATTCTGTTTTAAAAAACACTGACATTTTCTTAAACAGACATAATTTACAATTTTAAGGAGCACAACAGTGCCTTGGTGTTTGAGGGCCAGAAAGCAAACAACACTCCTTTCAGTTAGATTTTTTTAAAAGTGAGTCTCGTGCTTAGTGAGTTCACTATAGCTTAAGGCCAGAGAGACAGAGCAGAGGGAGAACAGAGCACCACTGCAGCATGTGAAGGTCCTGACTAACTGGTCACATTACATTATGGGTCATAGCAAGACAGAGGAGTGAGAGGAATAAGAGGAGAGAGCAGGAGAGCCGAGCTGAGCCCAGCACAATACTTGGGGAGGCATCAGAGCGCTTCTATTTCCTTGCCGGGATAGAAGTGGCCAAAGATTTCTTCCTACCAGCCCTGTGAGGGAGGCAGCGGTCTCATGGATGCTTCTGTACTGAAGAATTCTCTCTAACAGGCTCTTCTGCAAATTTCACACAAAGGGAGCCATGCCAGTGTCCGTGTGCCTGGATCAATATCTGCAGCAATGTTCGATTTCAGTGGGGTCAGCTCAGCTCAAGTAGATAAATGGAAGTCTGCGTAGGATGCTGCAGGTCTGTTGTTTGGATGAGACCTTAGAAGCTAAGGTTATGTGTAAAGATTAAAACTCCCAAGGTGTTATTCTAAGGCCACCAATGTGTTTCGGTGCCCTTGGTAAAGTTTTTCTTCTTTTATTTCCTAATAATCCTTGAATAAACAGCTGTGTTTCATGGCTGGGGAAAATAAGATCTGGGAGGGAATAAATGTGTGCTTGTGAGTGTGTATTTGTGTCTGTGTGACTTTCATACATTCAAACTATATGTGTGTATGTACTGTGTATGTATATATATAGATGTATATACAGATGTGTGTGTATATATAGACACATACACATACATACACACACCAAATACATCTCATTTTCCTATGAGAACATTTATGCTTTTTTCTTGATGTATATATGTTATCTAACTTAAGATATCCAAACCAACAGAAGTTCAGAATCTAGAATGATGTTACCACCACATGGAATGTGACCATTCACCTGTTCTACAAACATCAATTAAGCTCCTACCATGTTCCAGGCATTACCCAAAAACCTCAGTACAGAGTCAACCCCTTCCATAGAGTCATGCATAGCCTTTGAAATACATTATATCCACAAACGCAATTATAAACTAGTATGATGAGTGCAACCAAGATGCAAATGAGATAAATGAGACAAAGCAGTGGAATGAATGAATGAGGGAGTGATTGCTTCTATGAGGCAAGAACCAGAGAAGAATCCTCCATGGGGTGAGGCATCTCTTCTGGGTTTGGAAACCTGGGCGAGAAGCGTTAACTAGGCAGACAAGGGGAGGAAAATCACCCTAGGCAGAGGAATGGGCAAATGCAAAGTCACAGAGGATTGCAACTCTGTGGTGCCTTGTTCAGGTAGAATGTAGACATCAAGGAGTGGAAAATGAGGCTGGATAGGTAGACAGAAAATAACATGGCACCATGTGCCCAGCATTGCAAGTTAAGCAGCTTGGTTTTCACCCTAGAAAGCATTTCTCAAAGTGTCTCTGTGGAAACTGGTACTGTAGATACTTAATGGGTATAACCAGAAAAAGAAATTCCATGATCAAATACATAAAGAAAATTCCGGATTAAAACGTATTCTTCAGGCCAACACTGCCCCAAATGAACGCATTTGGAGTCTACAGGAGGGCGTTCACTGTGAAAATTTTGCAAAACATGTTCCGCCATTTCTTTATTTACTGAATGGTTCCCTGTCTCTTAGGAAATGCTGATGTAAACGCCGAATAGGCAGCAAAATGTTTTAAACAGTGAAGCAAGAGAGATCTTACCAGTCTTCTATTTTGCTGTTTTTGACATTATCATCTGGTGACAACAAGAGGACTAATTAAAAAGTTATTTGTGATTAAGAAAAACATCCTCATCTAAAACAGAAAGAATGGAGGTAGGAGAGAAAGAATAATTTCAGGAAATTATAGGTTGCAGGATCATCTTTACCTAGATCCCTAAATCATATTTATTTCTTTAGATATGAATTTTGGATAAAATGAGTTGCAACTTAGAAAACCATAATGTGTCCCCATAATGTGTCCCCAGCATAGCCAAAGTTACTCATTGTTAATCTGTACGTTGTCAACTTTTCTCCTAGAGAAATCAGAGATTTGGCCAAGAAAGTCTATCTCATATTCCTCCAAAAGTAAAGTATGAAGTAAGTGGAAGGGAGATGAAAGTCACCCCCAAAGGCAGTGGAGAGACCAATGAGCCCAGACAAGGAAGAGGATCCTTGAGTCCCCAGAATGGGTCAAGGTCACTCTACTTAGAGGTTAGCTGAGAAGCCTTTCCTGTCAACACAGAATGACAAAGAAGCAGAAAAGGGATGTTATATCTGTGGCACAACATCCTTGAAAAAGTATGACCCTTCTATCAACTCATATAAATCCCAAATAGCTTCCTAGATCTCTAATACAGATACAATTCCTCAAATTACCGAAGACAATGAGAGGCTTTGGAGTGTGAACTTGGAGGAGGCTGTGGGAATAGAGGTGGAAAAGGAGAACCTGGCAATATATTTTTAGGAATGCCCGTAAAATGAACCCAAGCAAATGATACTTCCTCCTGCAAACCCTGCTCACCACATCCAACCTTTGATTTCTATTTTTAACCAAAAATTTGGCATAAAAAAATTCAGAAATCTTTATGGGAGCTTTCATAAACACACTGCAGGTTGATGCGAACCAAGTGTCAGTCAGAAACCCCGGTCCAGGAGGTGTACTGCGCACATCAAGCATTTCACTATTTTCTGCAGGGATCGCTGCTCTTTTCCTGCTGCCTGGCTGGGTCTGTTTGATCCAAGGGCTGTGTGGACACGTGAGAGGCATCTCGTTTTCTTGCTCTTCATTCTATCTCTCCTCTGTTAAGATGATGGGGAATTTGAATTTAAATGAGAATTTAAAAAGTGGCTGAAGCTGGTCCGAGCTGGAGTTCTTCGCAGGAATGTCAGTACTGAATAAGTTGGCCCGATCAAAGCTGCAGTCTGTGTTCCACGGGAGCTTTTGAAAACTATTTAGAATAAAACAAGCGGAGGAAAAATCCGCCTTGTGCCAGACTGCAGGCTGCTGCTTAAACACACATCAAGGCAAAGCTGTAAAGCTCACAGTTAGCCCAGATACCAGGCCAAGAACTGCAGCCTCTCTTTGAATATTTTTTTATCCTCTTCTTCCCAGAAGGAATGAGGTCGCCCACCAGAAAGTTACACCTGGATCTCTCAGCTCTCTTTGAAGACCCTTGCTTGCCCAGATAATGTTGCTGTCGTCTACGGAAGCTATAGAGTGAGATGAGGAGATGTAGCTTAGGAATGAGTTTAAACTAGGAGAAAATGCTTCATAACTGACTTTTGTCTTCATCTGTGGAAGGAGCACTGGAAGATGGAAGATGGAAAGGAGATATTTAACCAAGAGCTCTGTGACTGGCTATTTTGCCCCTTTGCTTTTATTTGTCAAGCGTTTGCAAAGGTTTCCTCCACTGCGGTCGCTTAGATCATCTTCAAGTCATCTGGAGATCCAAGAACCCAAGAAGGTCACAGGAAGTGTTCCTTCTCAGAGTCTTCCCCAGCTTAGACATAGACTATAAAACTCGAGACATTCTGTTCCGCTGCAATGCAGGTACTGATAACTAAAATTAGTAACTAGTTCTATCATGGGAATGATGTCAGTGGAATGCAGAAGCCAGCTTGGCTTATGTGTGATTTCTGCCTTCCTCTTCCCCAGGCAAGGAGGGCTGCAAACTAGTAGGAGTTGAATTATAATCTCCATGAGGAAAGGACAAAAATGTCAGTTCAGCTGCCCAGTCAATGTGGTTTGAAGGATGTGAGAGGCCAGGGCAGCTTTTCAGGGCTCCAGACTCCAGGTACTCGGCCCAGCCCACTCCTTTGCCCAACTCACTGGAAGCCCTCCTGTGACAGACCTCTCTCCATGCCCACTGAGGCTGCTCTAATTAAAGTGTTGTCAGCATTTCTACTGTATTCCCTTTTGTTTACTTTTAATATCCATGGTGGCAGCTTTTAACAATGCTGAGCTGTGCCCACGCCATCCAAATTAACTTTCCAGGTATACATCATTATATTATTTTTAGTGCTTTGATTACAAAGGTGCATTGGAGTGGTCTGTTTCCCTAAACTCTACTATTTTTAATGTACAATTTTTCAGAAAACACATTGCTTTATGGAAGAAATACCTGTATTTCCATTCCACTTAATTTCTCATTACCATGTTTACACACATCATCATTAAAATAATCAATAGCCATAACGTTTGAGAGAATGTTGTATGTCAGGTATTACGCTAAGCACTTTACGTACATTATTTCACTTCATTCTTATATATATATCAATCTCAGGAAGGAATATAAAATCTTGAAGAATTTCTTCACCATCACTCAGCTTGCGTCAATGGTAGCCAGGATTCAGAGAAGGCCAGAGGACTATGGTATGAGTTATTCACTGGAAACAATATCAACTTTGGCTTTGGCTAAAGAATGAGACTCACAATAAAACGGATTTTGAACCAGGAATATACTTGATGGCTACTCAAAATGTGATCTGCAAACCTACAGCATCAGCGTCACCTGAGAACCTGCTAAAAATGCAAATTCTCAGGCCCTACCTTGACCTATGGAATCATAATTTTATTACCTTGTTCAGTTCTCAATGTGGACCATGGAAACATGAGAGAATATGAAGTTATTTATTGGAGTTATGAATCCAATGCAGCAGGCTTTGTCTGTAAAATAAATATATCTCTTGAGAATTCAATTTTTATAAATGTATACTAATACTTGTGAGTCATTTCAATGCATACTTATATGACAATCTTTCTGGACCAAAAATATGTTTTTACTATTACTGTATAGACTCTCTCATGTAATGTATACTAAAAAGTATTAGCATATGGAGACTCATAGATTTTTTTTTAAATTAAAAAGAATCTTCATAGCTTAAAAGTTAGGAAAAGTATGTATTGCAAACTCCCATCTGATGGTGGCATTTCCTCTCCAATATTCCTGACAAGTAGTCACTTAGTTTGTGTTTGAGGATTGCTACTGAGAACCATATTTCTCATCAGGCAGCTCATGATTTTTTCAGAAGATCTAATTTTTAAAAGTTCTTTCAATGTTTTGTTTAACTGTACCTTAACGGGGTTCAGGATGCACTACCCCAAAATATAGCAGTTGGCATATTGAAAAACAGCAGAAGCAGAAAGATCTGACCTTCCTGGCCTTCTCCCACTCTTCTTCTTCTTTGAAGCAGGTCACAGAACCTAAGAAGGATTTTCTAACCTTCCCCCTGAAGCAGGTCGTAAGACCCTCATGTAAGAGGTAAACTCCCTATTCTAAGAGGAAAGGGTCATCCTGATCTCTGAAAACAGAGTCACAAGAGAAGAATCTAAACACACAGGCCTTGCTAAGTTTCTCATTTATTACAATTAGTTCTATCGCCATTAGATCATACCCTCTTTGTCCTATCACATTTTCCACAACTGTCCATTCTTCATCAAACCTGCTGTAAAATATACTCAGATTTAACTGTTTCTTTGGGCCTTCATTTCCTTACGAAGATGCCCATCACATGGAAATCTTACATTAAGTGATTGTGCCTGCTTTTCTCTTGTTGGTCTGTCTTTTGTCATGACGGCCTCAACCTTAAACCTAGGATGAGTAGAGAAAAAGATATTTTTCCTCCCCTGAAACCTCATTGTATTAATTTCAGCTTCTAGAGTTAAAGATAATTAGGAGCCCAATCTCATATTATGTCTTCAAATATTTTTCCCCTGAGGCTCTACGTCCAAACTTCAAATATTTAAAGACATGATATGATATTTTTGGCCTAAACATTAAATTAGCTCCTTTAACTTTTAATCATTTGACATACTTTCCATATATTGAGAGTTTTCTTTCTTTTTATTTCTTTGTCCCTTTAAAATAAAGTACAAAAAGACCACTCAATACTCAAAATGGCAAGTACAGGTAAAGCCGTTATCTTTCTTGTTTGAAGTGATACATGTCCACTAATACAAACTAAGTCACAATTTAGAGTATTTCTTTGAAAATTAAAATCAGCCAAATATCCTAGAATTTTTTACTGTTACTATTATAAAGCTGGATCCTCAGTGCCCTCCCACTTATGTAGTTGATTTAAGATTTTAAAACTTAAGCACAAGAGTTTGCATTTGCCCTTACACATTTCAACTTGTTGGTTTGGCTCTATTATTTCAAACCTGAAATATTTATTCCATTTTGATTCTATTCTAATTTGTTAGCTTTCTTTAAAATTTTTGTTCCCTGAAAAATAAAAATATACATAAATAATTTTTTTTATTAATGTATTTTTATTAACCCTTTCTATTGACTGTTTTCTTAACACTCACAATTTGTCCGAGTAAACCATTTTAGAATTTGTGAGGAATGAAACAGTAGATTACCAACCTATGATCTCCTGATCCTCCGTCCTTACCATTTAAATGCCAATCTTCTGGCACTTCACCAGTTCATTAACTGCTCAAATATTATGACTAATGGTTCTGTGATAACATTCAGAAATTATTTCAGTATCCTGAGATAATATAAGGCTGAAGACAAGAATATATTTAAAGCAAATTGATATTATTTAAGTATCTCCTTCATCTATCTTCGGATCCAAGTCCCTCTTTTACCATGTTTTTATACCCATTTTCAATTTGAGAAAAATCACCATAAATTCTGCTTTTTCAGTGTCATGTTTTAATATTATAGAACATGCTTTTTGCCTACCTTCTCTTTATTCTAAATATACATTACAGAGTGCTTTTAGTTATCCTTAACATTTTTGTACACTCCTTGGCCTTTTCCTTCATGACATTATTCACACTGCCCTATCTCCTTTTCCATCCTTAGCTGTAGACCCTTCTGTACATGCCATCCCATTCCCAGAGAACCTCTTCATCTCATGGATCTAACATTACAATTTGGGGGGTTTACTTTAAGCTTAAAATCAACCAAATATCCTAGATCTTTTTACTTTGATTGCTATAAAGATGGCTCCTCAACATCTTCCCACAAGCACTTTAAGTCAGCATGTCCAACGATGGAAACAATTTTGTTTTTCTCCATCACTATTTATCCTCTTGTAACTCTGATTCTGGTAAGGGCACCGCGATCTAACCAGTTACTCAACGCAGAAACCAGGAGGGAATCTTGACTCATTCTTCCCCCCAGGCTTAACATCTAATCACTCAGCAAATCCTTCCATTTGATAAGAAATCTTTTCTAGCATTTCTCTCAAATCCATCTCTCCCCCTCCATCCTCACTGCCACAGATTTAGTTTAGGTCTGCGCCATTCTTTTTTCCTGAAACATTGCAATCATCTCCTCGGTGATGTATCCAATTCCAGGTGAATACTATCAACTCTCCTCCACATTGTCAATGTAATAATCTTCCTAACATACATGTTGTATATGATACCCTCACTGCTCAAAAATCCATAAATGGTTTCTCATTTAAAACAGGATAAAATCTAAGTTCTCTCAAGGCTTATCAAACCTTGTTCCTGCTCAACTTTCCAACCTTAGTATTCTTTATACCCCCATCCTGAACTCCATGCTTTTTAATTTTCCTTGAATCCCCATCTACCTGACATCTCTGCAGAAATTTTTTCTCATTCTTCAGAATTTCAGTAAATTCCATGGTTTTCTTTTAAATTGTTTATGATTCAACAAAATTGAATTTGGTACTCCTTCCTTTGGGCCACCAATGGGCCAAGCAGATGCATCTATTATATTACTTATTAAATTATTATTAATTATTATATTACTTATTAAACTTACCTATAATAATTACTTATTATAATTATTACTTATATAATTACTTATTATATTACTTATTGCACAGTATGATGATTATATGTTTGCATGGCCATCTCCTGGGATAGGCTATGAAATCACTGAGGGTAGGATCATGGCTTGTTCATATCTGAATTCACTCTCCATACACATATGCCAGGGTGGTAGGCAGAATATTGCACCCACCTCCAAAGAAGTTTATATCCTAATCCCTACAGCATGTGAAAATGCTGTGCTACATGGCAAAGGGGAATTGTAGATAGAATTAAGGTTACTAACCACCTGATTTTAAGAATAGGGAGATTATCCTGGATTATTGGTAGACCCAATGTAATCACAAAGGTCCTAAAAAGTGGAAGAAAGAGACAGAAAATAAGATCAGAGTAATGCAATGTGAGAAGGACTCAGCCTGCTCTTGCTGGCTTGGAAGATGGGGGAAGGGGCCACAAGCCCAGGAATACAGGTGGATTCTAGAAGCTGGAAAAAGCAAGCACACAGATTATCCTCTAGAGCCTCCAGAAAGGACCAAATCCTGCCCACACCTTGATTTTTGCCAGTGAGACTTGTGTTGATCTTCTGACCTCCAGAGCTGTGAGATGAGAAATGTGTGTTGTTTTGAGCCATTGTTTATGGTAATTTGTTATAGCAGCCATAGGTAACTAAAACATACATTGTAAATGTACATTGGTAAATTGGCTTGTGGTGAATTTTTTGGCCTAATTTTTAGGCCTGATAAAGTATATATTTAGTTATAACAGGGCAAAAGCATTTTAGGGGCTAAATTATTATTAGTGTATTGAATATAAACACATAACTAGTTTAGTTAGATGAGGAAAAACAGATATATTTTAGGTAGATAGATTTCATATCAACTTTATGCTCTGTTCTAAATCTTGTTCCATTATTTTCATTCCCATAGAATTTTTTAGGAATTAAAAAGAAAATATATATTCTATGATTTGAGTTCACTATAAGAAAAAATTCTCTATATTGAAGTACATTTCTGGTACTAATATTTATTTGCATTTCCCAGGTATGCTGGGAATTCTTGGCTCTGGTGCCCCAAGTTTTCAATGTGGCTGACTGCTGAACCCCATCACTCTTGTGGGGGACACTTTTTGTAAGAGGAGTGTTCAATGGGCATGACACTTCCAAAGTTTCTAGGGATAAAAGTATTTTTTTCCTTGAGGCTAAAGACTTAATTTGTTATTTGGTTTTTCACCAACTTCATGGATCTGAAGCCTAGGGTAGAGAAGAGAAAGAGTGATTACATTCAGTGAAATGGACAAATATACTAGAATGAGAAATTCTGTTAAAATGTTGGATGTACTCCCCGAGGCAAGCAATGCTATAATTATCATAACACACTACCTCTCCCATATAGCTGTGAAGTATAAAACACAGCAACTTACCTGCCTTTAATTAGCTGTATTTAGTATTTTTATGGCCACTGAACAGGGTGCTCAGATTACCATATATTAGCATATAATTTGCATACACACCTCAAGGTATTTGGTTTTATTGCTATTACCTTTTGTGGTCCTATTTCAGTAATGACTCTAATGGAATACAAAGAAGAGATTTCTGACTCGATTCACTTTACATTCTTGGGAGTTTTACAATGGAAAGTTCTATGTTTAAATATAAAATTCTTCAAAAAAATGTCTGTGCCTCTTAATGTGGCCAATCGGCCTAGGTGCTTATCTGGCAAATCCGTAATAGGTGCCCAAATGAAAGCATTTGCTTTCATTCTGAGCTCAATAAAAATGTATTTTATAAGTAAGGCTTGGGGTATAAATTGCTTCATGTTTGCTTAAAAGAAAGTTGCACACACAATTTAATGAATCTTACTAGTCTATCAGCAGCTAAAGGCCCAGAGAAAGAAAAATAACAGCTGCAGCTACAGAATTTGGAGAAAGGTCAGAGGTCAGTGCCTGCATCTGCATTCACTGGGAGACAGAGAGGAAAAATAAAGGGGCTCTCTTTGTTGCAAGTCAGCACTATTTTAGAAAGTGCAGATACTGACTTAATTACAAATGTTCCCTTTTGCTCTGGGGTGCTGCAGCAGGCTATAAATCAATACCTAAGGTCACATTGCTAAAAGCATGAAAAAACTCACTCTTTCTCGCACTTGGGAGCATTGTTTTCTGCTTCTTTCTCAGCGTTACCGGCGTTCGATATCAGATAGAAACAGAGGGCCAGAGTCATTACAGAGGGAATCAGAATTATGGAAGCCGATGTGTGAAGCAGGCCTTTTGAACTCCAGGCAGCTCTTCAGCTGTGTCCAATCTCCCATCATTACTTGATTGTTTGTTGTTGATTAGTTTATTTATAATCCTTACACCCAATCCTTAAGCCTAATTGCATAAATAAATTTCACTGTGAATTATGTGCCAATTTGGAAGTAAAGTTAACCCTTTGCTGTAATTCAAAAATAATTTCAATGTAATATGTTTGGAGATGCTTACACATTTTTATTCATCTGTCAACATGCTATGAGATTTCCTACATCTGATTTTGTAAAGGAAGGATTTCTCTATTTGTGAAAAATGGTTGCTAGTCCTTTTATTGGCAACTGTCTTTGTAAACCTAGAGAGACTACAATACCTGGAAAAGATGATATGCAAAATGAGAAAATAGTCATTGCAAGGTAAAACAGTCTTAAAATAACTCACTTTGATGGTCTGAAGACTCAGAAATGATTTCTGATTTGTATGCATCAAAGGGACTCTATTTAAGATGCTGTTGATGATTGGTTCGCAGGGCTGACCACATCTGCAAGGGATGACCACATCAGGGTGTTCACCATTCCAATAACTGATGCTGCCATCATGTATCAGATCAACCATGCAGCAGGGTGATTTGGTTGTTAAGATAAATGAAATAACCACATTGATTTTGCCAGGGGGAAAATGAACCACATAATAGATGTAACATCTTTAAATACTGAAGCTTTAGGGCTTAGGCTACACATTTACAGAGTCTATAATGGTTTACTTTTCAATGTGTATTCTATGCCTTTAAATAGTTTTTGGAACCAAGGAAGGTGCAAATTATGCATATATGAAAATAATACCAATAATTCCTGCAGAACATCCCCATTTTTCTATGTTTCTCTTTTCAGTTTAAAAATTTTTTTCTTAAATGCTGATATTTTTTCAGAGCTCTTTAATTTGGTCCAACTTTCTGTTTTTCTTGTAACATTTAGGTTGATTCTTGTAGAAAATACTTTCTTCTAAAGATCTCTAACGTAAAGCATTCTACAATATGTATAGATGTCACTTGATCATTATTTCATTGAATCATACAATTTCAAGCAGGAATATCCCTTAACAGTCATCCAGTTTAACCAGTGAAAAAAGACAGAGGCCATCTCATGTTGCTCCAAGGGCTCAGCTGAAACAAATACTGCAATTTAGTAACTAATTTGTTTGGAAGGAAATTTTCCAAGAATTAAGAAGTACTACTTCCTTTAGGGTGGCAAGTGTTTACTTGTCTAATTATCTCTGGGAAGTGTCCCACTGATAATGCAAAATAAGAGTGGACAAAAGAAAATTTAACTTAACATGAAATTTAACTATATATAGTAGCAACTGTTATTTTCCCAGACCTCATCAGAGAAATGTGAAGTTAAAAGAGGAATTTTACTTGTTACTCCCCAACGAAAATGGGAAATGGATGGAAAAGGCTGTTCGTTCTGTTGCCAGAGTGAGTTCTCCAGAATGAACACACATATTATTATAACTGCTCCGATTATAAAACACAAGTCATAATTGAAGGTAGTGTCTACCCTAAATACTGAGGGCAATCTGCCTTGGCATCCAGCTACCCAGGCTGCCTTTAGGGATCCATTGAACATATGCACATTCCATCAGCCAGAGTCTGCCAGCATATAATGTCTCTCTAGGGCTTCACCATTATCTGATTTGAATGCTGAGAAGATGCTCATAATTGCTTATTATGACATTAGACAAGAGAATTCAAGTCCCATTTGATTGTAATGAGTTTGTGGAGTCTCTGCTTTTTGTGGGTCCAATCACATACAGCATTGAACTGGAGGCATGTTTGTTGAAACAGAATTACACTTGAAGAGGGGAGCATGAGGCTTGGACCTCGCTCACTTAAATTTTTTTGCTTATTACTTTCGGCAGTTGGTGGAAACAAAAATAATATCAATTATAAAATTTTTCAGCAGGGAAACTCAAACTTCTTTCCAAACTAATTTCTTTTCCCAGGTTACCACTGAAATAATTCAGACTTACTGTCTCCACATTGCAGATAAGCAAATTAAATAGTAAAAAAAAAAAAAAAATACATTTTTTAAATGGTAAGCAGAATAAGTGGCAGAATCAGTTAGTTTTACATGTGGCATAAAACTTCATGAAAAGAAAGAAATATATATGTCATATGCAGATATGTGCATTGAAACCACCTATTTACGATTGGGTGAAACATCTCTGCAGCTATGAGTATGGAAAGTGTTTAAGAAATTACCAGAGCGCCTTTATGCTATTTTTAGAACACGGAAAATCAAAGAAGTCCTGTTAAGATAACTTGTGGCACGGCTACAAGAAAATGGGCAGAAAGAGTGAAAGGATTGCATTTGATTTCTAAGTGGAAAAGCTAGGAACCATTTGAGGTGCTTGGGATTTCATTATTCTGTGCTTTGATAAAGCATCCGCGATTCCCATTTACTCACAGTAGTAACCAGATGGCTGAAGGAGGGAAACGAAGATGAATTGGATTCTAATGGAAAGCACACTGAGACCCCAGGGCTTTCTATTCAAAGCTAAAGCTGAAACTGGCCAAAACGTGAAAGCATAATGGGTAGGTGTTACAGGGAAACAGCTAGCAATGCACAGGTGCATTTGCTATCTTACAGTATGCAGGCACATAGAATATTAATTGTTTGCCCAAAAGAATGTTGTGTTTCATATAAATTAAAAAAAAAAAAAAGTGCTGTTGTGGCCATTCTGGAGACAGCACTAAATTACCTTAATCTCAAGCTGGCTCTGAGTTACTAAGTAAATATCTGATTGCCAGAAGAGAAAAGCTGTGATTTGTGGTTCTCTTTTTGAGGGAACCCTCACAAGCATTTTTAAAGTAATATGCAATATGTATCCTACAAACTTTAGCAGGCCATTTCACTTGGACATGGAGCAATTAGTTGTAAAAGTAAAGTAACTGCACCAGAAATGGAATAAAATCCTAGTTTCTTTTTCTTGTCTTTTTTTTTTTTTTTTTTTTAATCTGTCACCAATGAACTGAGTGGTTTTAGGCAAGCCATTCAATCTCTTCATTTGGCTTGACTCAAACATGTATGAAGCACCCTGCTTTCAAGTTCAACACAAATGTTTATTAAGATGCTATACACTCCATGTAACCAGGCTACTTTGTGTGCTAGGTTAAATAAATTGCAAAGTTACTTATCTAGCATCTCCTTATCTTTCAAAAGAAAATAAGGATGATTAAAACTAACCAACATGAAGTCAAGAGTGTATTGAGTACCAACTCTTTGCAAGGCCCAGAGCTAAAATGTTAGGAATACAAAGATCAACAAATGGTCCCACCTTATAGAAATTCAAAATATGGTAAGGGAACAATCCATACCCTTCAATCCCTGCATAGTACCTGCAACACTGATTTCTCAGGGCCGCTGTGCAGGGAAAGGTCCTGGACCACACTCTGGTCTCTTCCACTAAGCGGTCATGTAACTTTGCAAGTCAATGAACAACTCTAAATCTCGGTTTCCTCACCAGCACGACAGGAACAATAGCAGTAGCTAGCTCATAGGGTTGCCATGAGGTTTAAATGCCACAATTCATATAAAATAATTAGTGTCACGCCTGACAGATGGTAAGCACTAAATAAATACTTACTTTAGTTACTGTTATAACCAAATAGAACATTGTAAAATATTGAAGTAATGTAAACAGGAATATATAAAGTGTCCTTTAATAATAACATAAAAAGATTTATATATTCTGTTGCTGTAAATAAGATAATGAAAACTGTTATGGGTTGAATTGTGTCCCTCCCAAGTTTATAGGTTGAAGGAAGCCCTAACCTTCAGCATCTCACACTGTGACTATATTTGGAGATACGGCCTATAAAGGGGTGATTAAGTTAAAGAGGCTGTTAGGTGGGCCCTAATTTAATCTGACTGGTGACTTCATAAGAAGAGGAAATTTGGACCCATGAAGAGACACCAGGGATGTGCATACACAGAGACAAGACCGTGTGAGGACACAGCGAGGTGGCAGCCCTCTGCAAGCCAAGGAGAGAGGCCTCCAGAGAAACCAAACCTGCCAACACCTTAATCTAGGGCTTCTCATCTCCAGAACTGTGAGAAACACATTTCTGTTGTTTAAACCCCCCAGTCTGTGATACTCTGTTATGGCAACCCTAACAAATCAATACAAGAAAAAAAGTACATTAAATAGTATAAATAAATGCTGACAACAATAATGATTAAAAAGATATGCCCATGTTGTCTAAATATATTATTAATAGTGGATGAGCACATGGACTTTTTTTTTTTTTT